>JARQOD010000001.1:573786921-573831760 GCA_033576555.1 Oophaga sylvatica
GGCCCAATAGATGCCCATTATTAATGCCCCATAATGCTTCGTATAATGGCCCCTTTGATCTCCATACATAATGTTCCCCAAAATAATCTCCAGTATATATGGCCCCATATGTGCTACACATTGATGACCCCATATTTCTCAAAACAAAAAAAAAAAAAATGAAATCCTCACCTCCCTCGCTGGCCGCTGCTTTTGCCCGACTCCCACATGGCGTCTTCCCTCCTCTCTACTGTGATTGCAAGCAAGGCGCACAACTGACTCATCACAACCCTTTGACCTAAACGTCACACAAAACGGCGGAAGATGCCGCAGCAGAGGAACGGGAAGAGGTAAGTATCGCAAATGTCAGGCCCTGACAACTGGGTGGGTGGCTCTTTATTACCAATTGGCAGCATTTTTCATTCCACAGCGAGAAAGGTTAGTTATGGACTGAAAGTTGCCAATGGGCAATTAAAGACCCGCCACTTTTTTCACAATTTATCAATGATATCACACTGCCAAAAAAATAAAGGGAACCCTTAAACAACAAATATACGTAATTCCAATAAACAAACTTCTTGAATTCAAACTGCCACTTAGGAAGCAACACTGATTACAAAAATTTACATCTGTTGTGCAATGGAAAGACAACAATGGAAATTATGGCAATTACAAAACAACAATAAAGGAGTGGTTCGCAGGGGGACCACACCATACCAATGCTTTCTGGCGATTGTTTTGTCACTTTTGAATTTAGTTTGCTTTCACATTGTGGAGCATAGACGGACCTAAAACCCACACAAGTTGCTCAGTAGAGCTTTATCCGGATGGACACAATCACTTCAAAAAGGGCTGTCTTTCAGCGTAGTGTCCAGAGGCGGAGCCTACCAGAGACAGGCCAGTACACCAAACGGAGGGCGTAGGAGGGCAAAACCCAGAAGCAGACCGCTACCTCCACCTTTGTGCAGGGAGGAACAGGAGGAGCACTGCCAAGCCCTGCAAATGACCTCCAGCAGGCCACAAATGTGCAGTTCTGCACAAAGTTAGAAACGACTTCATAGATGGTCTATTGCCCATGTCCACAATGGGGTTGTGCTCACAGCCCAAAACCGTACAGGACCTTGGGCATTTGCCACGAACACCAGGATAGGCAAATTCGCCACTGGCGCCCGTGCTCTTCACAGATGAAACGGTTCACACTGAGCACAGTACAACGTGACAGATCTGGAGAATACGTGGAGAGCAATCGCCGCAACATCCTTCAGCATGACCGTTTGGGGGTCATAATGGGTGGGGGTGGCATTTCAGCATTTCTTTGGAAGGCCCACTGCCCTCCATGTGCTCGCCACGGTAGCCTACGCCATTAGGACCCGAGAAGATCTTCAGACCCCTTGTAACAAATCTGGTGCGATTGGCCCTGGTTCCCCTAATGCAGGACAATCCAGACCCATATGGTGGAGTGTGTCACAGTTCCTTCAAGATGAAGGCATTGAAACTATGGACTGGCCCCCCAATTCCCCAACTGAATCCGTTGACACATCGTGACTCATTCTCCTCCATCCACCAACGTCCTTGCAACCACAGACGTCCAGGAGTTGGTGGATTCTTATCCAGGTCTGGGGAGACCCAGGAGACCATCGCCCCTTCTCAAGCATGCCCAGGCATTGTGGGAGGTCTACAGGCACAGGAGGTCATACAGGCACGTGGAGGCCACACACACTATACCTCATTTTGATTTGTTTTAGGATATTACATTCCACATTAATTTTTGGGTGACTCCAATCCGGGCCTCCATTGGTTAATAAATTTGATTTCCATTGACGAATTTGTGTGATTTTTTGTCACACATCAACTTTGTACAGGACAAAGTATTTAATGAGAATATTTCTTTATTCAGTCTAGATGTTATTTGAGTGTTCCCTTTATTTTCTTGAGCATGTATATAAAATATATATATATATATATAATATATCACACATACCCACACACATAATAAGAGCAGATACGAGAAAGCACCATGTAACAGACAAAAAGTATACGTACACAGCAACACACTTCACAATATATATATATAAAATATATATAATAAATGGAGCTCTGTCTTAGTGTGGATTCCACACTATAACAAACACAGCAACAACTAAAAAACTTCTTACATTATATATATATATAATATAATATATATATATATATTATAATATAATATATATATAGGCACAATTCACATTATACACTAGTTAAGTCAAGACGCATTATTCTATATACTATATTGTTACATACATCACATGGAGTCACACATATATATATATACTGTATATATAACAAAAGACACCACACTGCTAAATATGTATCATTAACATTATATAATTACGTGACTCTTATTTACTTATATAGGTGGACTGCAACAACACAGCAGCTGCATATCAATTCATAAGTATATACACAGTCGCAATATTTATATTATAATGTAAAACACATCCAGTACACCTCTATAAACTATTCACTTACGTTTTAAAACCCGCCCTTTTCAACACATACTTGAGGGCTGGTAACTGTATACAAAATAACCCCCCATTCTTATGCTATACCCCGTGCCATGTGCTAGCACAGATGATTCACCCACTCCGAGCTCCGCACGAATAGGTTAGTGTGGTATCTGGTGAATTTGGGTAATACCCGCGATGGAAAATCGGGTCAATACACGAGGTTTGGGTGATACCCGCGATGGAACTCGATTCACTAACAGAGATTTGGATGATCCCGCAGGAACGTCGGGATCACATTGTCTAAGACTTGTTGATACCCAGCAGGACTCAGGGTCACGTTTAAGTGTGGAGTCAACCTCTTCCCTTGGTTTCACTGCCCGACTGGAAAAAATAAAGGCTAGGAGGAAGGCTGGGAAAGGGCAATGCCATGGAAAAAAATCACCTGACTTTTGTATTTCGAGGACCTCACCAAGTGCTTTTAATTATCAATATATTGGGCTGCTGTGACCGTTATTATCCAAAAGAAAAATGGTTGTTGCTTGTGCTTTGTTTTCTGGGGAAGGGGGAGAACCTTCGGGAGAGTAGGATGGTGTTGGGGGAGCATGGAATCGACCTTTCCAGAGTCTGGAAAACCCTGGTAGACATACTATGTGGCGTTCCCCACCTAACACGGGAGAAGAATAAGCAGAGAAGGAGAGGAAGTCGCCAACCACTGAGGTCCGCTACACCTCAGAAGGGAGGGTTAGCTGACGAAATGTGAAAAACATTCTTTAGCACGCACTTTGAAAGTGCAGGCAAGTATGGCAGGGGCGCCACATCAGCGTTCATACCTGAACCACCGCATTACACTGGATGGATGCGTGATTGTGCATCTGACACGCCGCGTATGATTCATGTCATGCACCCCTACGATACGAACCACATCAGCTGCTTGCAATTTAAAGAGCGTTCCGTTCATAGAGAGGGAGCGCAACAGGGTTTTAAAAAAATTTTTTTTTTTTCCTTCTGCGGATGCGGCATGGTTGGAAGGATTAAATATATGGGTTCAGGATTAATAGAGGGCCGGATGGATAATGGGGTCAGGGGAGCAGAACAAGGGACCTATGAATGGCCAGGATGGATTTATGGTGGGAGGACAGGGGTCATATAGGGGGGCCAGGATGATATATGGGGGCAGAACAAGCCGTATATGAGAGCCAGGACAAGAGACATATGGGTTTCAGGATGGATATATGGGGAGCCAGGACAAGGGGCAAAGAGACATATGGGGTCAGGATAGATATATGGGGGGGCCAGGACAAGAGACATATGGGATCAATGATGAATTTATAGGGCAGGGCAACGGGACATATGGGCCAGGAGGATATATGGGGGCAGTATGGATATATGAGGGGGCCAGGACAAGGGACATATGTGGGCCAATATGGATATATTGGGGGCCAGGATGGATATATGGGAAGGACAAGGGACATATGAGCCAGGATGGTTATATGGGGGGAGGACAAGGGACATAAGGGGCCAGGATGGGTATATGGGGGGCAGGATAAGGGACAAATTTTGGGCAGGATGGATATATGGGGTGGGGGGTCAAACAAGGATCTATGATGGCCAGGATGGATTTAGGTGGGGAGGACAGGGGTCATATAGGGGGGCCAGATGGAAAATGGGGCAGAATAAGCCACATATGAGCCAGGACAAGACATATATGTTTCAGGATGGATAATGGGGAGCCAGGACAAGGGCAAGAGACATATGGGGGTCAGGATAGATATATGGGGGGCCAGAACAAGAGACATATAGGATCAATGATGAATTTATGGGGCAGGCACGGGACATATGGGGCCAGATGGAATATTGGGGCAGTATGGATATATGAAGGAAATAAGGACAAGGGACATAATGGGGCCAAGATGGATATATTGGGGCCAGGATGGATATATGGGGAAGGACAAGGGGACATATGAGGCCAGGATGGATATATGGGGGCCAGGATGGATATATGGGGGGAGGACAAGGGACATAAGGGGCCAGGATGGGTATATGGGGGCAGGATAAGGGACAAATTTTGGCAGGATTGATATATGGGGGGGCAGCACAATGAACATATGAGGCCAGGATGGTAAATGGGGGGCCAGAGCAAGTACCATACAGAGGGCTAGGATGGATACATGAGGGGGCAGGACAAGGGACATATAGGGCCAGGATGGATATATGGGTTTGCCGGGATCAAGGACATATGGACAGGATGGATATATGAAGGGCAGGATGGATATATGTGTTTGGCCAGACAAGGACATATGGGGGCCAGTATGAAATATATGGGGGGCAGGATGCACATAAGGGGGCCAGGACATGGAACATTGGGCAAGGACAACGGACATATGGGGGCCAGAACAAGGGACACAGAGGCAGGATTCACATATAGGGGCCAGATGCACACAAGGGGGTCAGGATGGATATCTGGGGGCCAGGCTGCACATATGTGGACCAAGGTTGGACAAGGGATATAGGGGGCCAGGCTGGGCAAGGGACATAGTGGGCCAGGCTAGTTAAGGACATTGGGTGCCAGGCTAAATGATATTATTAAAATAAAGGGGGCCAGGCTGGAGGGATTATTAAATAAAGAGGACCAGGTTGAAGGACTTAATTACTGTTAGAGGGCCAGAATGAGGAACATATCTTGCTTTTTTCTTCATCTGACATAGTGTAAAGTCGGGGAAAAAGTTGGAATGTGCTCTAGTAGAGATCAGCTATTTATCACTGGTTTATTTTCTGCAGACAAGTCCTGCTGATAGAAGAGAAGGCTGTCTTTTATGGATGAAGAAAAAAAGGAAGAGAAAGAATTCAACTACAGATGTCACTGATGATCAGTGTATTACAAGTACAAGCACACTATACACTATATAATGTCTGTACACTGACATTATACACTGTAAGCTATATACAGAGCTCTTGTTTATAATGTCACTGGTGGTAATAATAGTGTTGTTAGTATTGTGGTTTGTATTCATTATCAGTATTTTAGTATTCGGTCACTATGTGGTGGTAATTTGTGGTCGGTCACAGTGTGGCGTATTTGTCCATTGTATGTGGTATTATTCAGTTACTATGTGATGGTATATCGTATTTCTCCTTTGTACTGTATATGTATTATTTGGGCACCATGTGAGGAATATGTAGTCCAGTTATGGGGTGGGGTGTATTTTTCCTTGTATTTTGGGGTTATTTGGTCGCTATATAATGTAATATGTGGTCTGGTCAGGTGTGGCAGTATATGTTCCTTGTATGTTGTATTAATCTGTCACAATTGTGTGGTCTGGTCATGGTGTCACGTATTAGTTTCTTGTTGTGGTTTCGGTCACATGTTGTGATAAAAGTGCAGTCGAGTCATGTTGTGGCGGGATTTGTCCCTTGTATGTGGCATTATTCTGTCACTATGTGGTCTGGTCATGGTGTTGTGGTATTTCCCCTTTGCATATAGTATTATTCAGTCACAATGTGGCAGTAAGATGTGTCTGGTCATGGTGTAACAGCATTTTTTTCCTTGTATGTGGTGTGAGACAGTGAGAGTATGTGTAGTGAATGGGGTGTATATTTCACCTAGCTACTTTACTGACTGGTATAAGGGAGGTGTGTGGCTTTGTAGACCTAGTGGTAGAGAAAGGTCACTACAACCTTACATTCAGTACACACTTGCAGCTCAGGCCTGAAATCACTCAGGTGTTAATTAGGAGACCAGAAGTAGGTGTTGTTGGAACACAGTCAGAGAGCTCGCTTAGTCTGGACAAGGAGTCTAGCACAAGAAGCAGTCTCCAGGAGTTTGAGCTATCTCAGTCTGGGTACTCGATGTACCCCGGACACAGGAGTAGTCTCAGTGAGAATCCGTGCGAATAGCGGCTGAATAGGAGGGGAGCTCTCTCAAGTCTGGACATTGAAGGTGCCTTCAGACACAAGGAGGAGACTCTGTGAAACTCCACGCTGGTAACTACTGACATATGTGTTGTTTGGGCACAGACTGGTAGAGTCTGGACCCGGATAGATAGGGAAATCTATCTAAGTGTAATTAGTGGCTAGACAAGCCTAGGTCTTCTGTTATGATTTGTTTATCTGTTTGCTGTGGACTTTAATAAAGCTGGTTGCGGCCATTTTTTACCAGAACTGCTGTCTGAATGAACTGTTTTCGTGCCACTCTGTCTACCCAGACAGCGATCCTAGAGCTATATCCCCTGAAAAGCTTACAATTGGCGGAGAATGCTGGGGCAGCATAGTGGCTGATACAAATGGTGCTGGAATGTGCGTGCGGCACAGTGGCTTAGAGACAGCAATAAAGGTGAAGTCTGTTGAAATAGCAGCAGAGAAAAAAAAAAAGTGTGTCAAAGGAGAAACGTCTATTGGAGCAGTCTTAAAGAGACAGTAGCCCTAATAGAGTTTGCAGAGAAAAAAAAAAAAAAGTGTCTGCACAGCAGAGCTGAATTTTTCTGTGGAAAAGACTGTGGAGTGTGTATGTCTTGAGTGAAGACTGCCGTTGTTGAGACAGAGAAGTCTGACAGCATGGATGACAGCATGGAGGCGCTGTTTGAACAAATGGCACAAGTTAATGTGCAACATAAGACTGCCGTGGTTGAGACAGATAAGTCCGGCAGTATGGAGGAGCTCCTTGAGTACCTGGTCCAGGCCCAGCGAGCATGCAGCAGAGCATAGAGCAGCAGCGCCTGCAACACCAGCAGCGCATGCAGCAGGCCCAGCAGCAATTCCTGCAGCAGCAGCAGGAGAATAACCGGTTATTTGTTGAGCAGATGGCAGCACAAAAAAAGGATTTCGGTGCCGCGTCCCGAAGTGATGTGGCAAAGTCACCTGCATTGTCCGCTGTAAAGAAGGCGGTAAGACGGTCCCTGAAAAAGATGACACCTCGTGATGATGTGGAGGTATATCTCACTAGGTTTGAGGGACTGGCAGAGAAGGAGAATCTGCCCCTATCTGAGTGGGCCATGATGGTCGCACCCTATCTGATTGGAGAACCCCAAATGGCCTATGCTGACCTGAGCGAGCAGGACAGCCAAGACTATGCCAAGCTGAAAGCGGAGATTCGTACCCGGCTGGGTGTTACGGTGACAGCCCGTGCCAGGGGAGTTCATGACTGGAGATGCAGTTGGGAGTCTGCAGTAAGCAAACCTGATTATGGAGTTGAAAAGATGATAGTGAACCGCTACACCCGAGCATGTCCTCCTGAGGACGCCAATCGTCTGGTCAGCCTGATGGAGAAGGCCTTCGCCAGCAAAGACTGTCTCCGTGACCAGCCGTCTGAGAGGTCGTCACTTCAGAGTTCCCGGACGCTGAACTCTCGCGGTAAGAGCGTTCCAGCTGTTGGGGACATGGGGTATGCTGATAAGCGGGTTCGGGCCCGAGGGACATATGGGTGGGAGAGTGTGATGGACAGTGTTGGAGATGTCGTGAAATTGCAGCCAACTGTCCAATAGAGGGGGAGCCTATGTATTGTGATGTTGGCGGATCCCTCTCTCCCTGCGCAGAGCCTGTGTGTGTGTCCACCTCAGCCGAAGAGACTGGACCACAGGGGTCCCCGGTGGTTGTAAATGACTGCCCAGCACAGGCCCTCTTGGACTCAGAGAGTCCAGTGACTTCCGTATGTGACAGCCTGATTGATAGGGACTTCATCCCTGATAAGCACCTGAGTATGGTGTGCATCCATGGAGACACCAAAGTCTACCCAGAGACTGCCGTGGACTTGATCCCCAAACGCGGGGAGGTTTCATATGAAGTGGGGGTAGTGAAGAACCTGGTGCACCCCGTCATATTGGGTAATGACTTTCCCCGGTCTAAGGATCTCTGGGGGAAAAATGTTTCTAATGGACAGTGTGATGAAGCTCCTACTGAGGGTGCGCAGTCCCGAGGGGCGGAACACAATGCTAGTGGGCCGTTAAACTTGTGTGATAATGATGATAATGATAATGATGATGATGATAATGATAATGATGATGATGATCATGATAATGATGATGACCATGATAATGATGCTGATGCTGATAATGATAATGATGATGATCATGATAGTGATGATGAAACTGATCATAGTCATAATAATGATATTGATAATAATGATGACTGTGATAGTGATGAAATTCCTTTGCAGGTGATGTTGGGAGACGAGGATGGTGGTTCTCGGGAACCGAGTGTCCCTGACTTACCTGTGTCCTGTGACAATTTTGAGAGTGAGCAGTGGCGAGATCCCACTCTTAGGACGGCACAGGAAAATATGATTGTTCTAAATGAGGTTTCCCAGGAGCCTGGCTCTGAGGAGAGGTTTCCTCATGCTGCCATGGACAATAGCCTATTGTATAGGGACACTGAAGTCCAGGGAGAGGTCGTGAGTCAGCTCCTAGTACCTGAGCTATATAGAAGTATAGTGCTGGGGTTGTCACATAGTCACATACTTGAGGACCAGATGGTGAAGTTAATGTTGTGGATGACATGTTAACTAAGGTTCCAGATCAGGATGTGAATGAGAATGAATTGTATACTCCTGAAAGTGAGCAGATGAGAATGAGAATGAATTGTATAACCCTGAAAGTGACCCAGATGTGGCTGAGAAAAAGGGGTCAGACAGGATAGTGAATCATCTGATGACAATAAAGCAACCAGTGCAAATGAGGAAGGCATGGTAGCAGAGGAGGTTGAGAGTCCTGAGAAGAAAGCTGATGCTGACCTTACAGCCAGACAGAAGATGGCATCTGAAGATGTTTTACAGTTGGCTGGTTCCCTGGCGAAGACTAAGGTGAAAGGAGGAGAGCTGAGCTTTAAAGGCAGGACTCTGAAACTGAACACAGCACAAGTGGATGCTGTCGAAGATGAGAAGTTATCAATGTATGGTATGGAGCTGCATCATGCCCAGGACTCTGAAGGTAATGCTGCAGAGGTGGAAAAAGTCATGGAAGTGGTGGTCACCAAGCCAGATGCCTCATCAGAAGCTGAGGTCTCAAGTGAGGCTGTGAGGAACAAGACTGATGGTAGGGCTTCTGAGCATGTTCTACCAGAAGAGCCTGAAGAAGGGGCCGAGGACGTAAAGGACGTCCAACAGCTACAGGAGAAGATGCGTCTCCATGAGGCCTCCCCCAAAGAAATGAAGACTGAGAATGTTGTGTTACGCGAGCAGCTGCAGCAGTGTGAACTGGATGTGGCATCTTTTCGCCGGGAACGTGAGCGGTTCCAGCAGTTGCTCCAGAGAGCACGAAATGAAGGGGAAAGTGTATATAGTACCTTGCAGGATCAAAGAAAAGTGGTTGCACAGGTACCAGATGAATTGATTACTTCTCAGAAAAAACTCCAAACTGTGATGGAGTGTGATGAAAGCCATGAGCATCTTCGTGAGAAAGTAGATGTGCTAAAGAAGGTTCAAGGGGAATTAGAGAAAGGTGAAAAAACCCCTATACCTCCTGTGACAGTTGGTGACACAGGGTCAGTGCCCCAAAAACAGGAGGTACGAGAGTTTCTGTGGAAGAATCAGCACAGGTGTTCTGACGTGCCTGGTCGTACTTCTCTGGCCAGGCACTATATCGAAACTGAGCCCGGCCCTAAGGTCAAGATGAAACCGTGCAGGTTACCCGAGGCCCGCAGAGAGCATAGGCCTGGGAGGGTACAGGTAGTACGGATGCTTCAGATGAAGAGAAAGCTGATGTTGGCTATGACTCAGGTGAAGATACAAATGACAGTGGTGAAGATGAAGCTGATGAGGGCCATGACTGGTCAAGAGTTCACTGTCTCTGTTGGATTGTTAACCAGCCCTCCGGTCTGGATGACCAGCCCTCCGGTCTGGAGAAGAGGGGGGGGATATGTGAGACAGTGAGAGTATGTGTATTGAATGGGGTGTATATTTCACCTAGCTACTTTACTGACTGGTATAAGGGAGGTGTGTGGCTTTGTAGACCTAGTGGTAGAGAAAGGTCACTACACCTTACATTCAGTACACACTTGCAGCTCAGGCCTGAAATCACTCAGGTGTTAATTAGGAGACCAGAAGTAGGTGTGTTGGAACACAGTCAGAGAGCTCGCTTAGTCTGGACAAGGAGTCTAGGCAAAAGAAGCAGTCTCCAGGAGTTTGAGCTATCTCAGTCTGGGTACTCGATGTACCCCGGACACAGGAGTAGTCTCAGTGAGAATCCGTGCGAATAGCGGCTGAATAGGAGGGGAGCTCTCTCAAGTCTGGACATTGAAGGTGCCTTCAGACACAAGGAGGAGACTCTGTGAAACTCCACGCTGGTAACTACTGAACATATGTGTTGTTTTGGGCACAGACTGGTAGAGTCTGGACCCGGATAGATAGGGAAATCTATCTAAGTGTAATTAGTGGCTAGACAAGCCTAGGTCTTCTGTTTATGATTTGTTTTATATCTGTTTGCTGTGGACTTTAATAAAGCTGGTTGCGGCCAGTTTTTACCAGAACTGCTGTCTGAATGAACTGTTTTCGTGCCACTCTGTCTACCCAGACAGCGATCCTAGAGCTATATCCCCTGAAAAGCTTACAGTGGTATTATTGGTCTTAGTATAGTGGATTGTGTTGTATAAAGAGGTCATTTGTTCTCTCTGATATTAATTAGGAGAAGATTCTTTATTTCCATTAGATATTAAATACTTGGAACACAGTAGGCAAAGATGCACTTACAGGGGTTCTCCTGTGAAAAAAGTAATCACCTCTTCACAGGATAAGTGATAATGTATTGGTTGGTAGGGGTCTGACTACTTGGACCCAATCAGCAGAATGTGGAACTTTTATCCCCATTAGACAGCAGTGGTATGTGCAACTTGGCCACTGATGAATTCATTCCTTTAGTGGTTGAGAGCACGGCACTTGTTTTTTTTGGAAGCGCCAAAAAAGATGAATGGAACTGTGGTCAGACATCCCACCTGCTGCTCCATTTTAAAATGGGTAAAAGTTTTTGTCAGGGAAAAAACTTCACCATTCTTCCAATAGGTGCAGTTTCTAATGGTTGGACCTAACAATCACCTATCCTGTGGAGCCCATGGATTGCTGATAACTTGTTTTAACCAAAGAACTCCTTTAATGCAAACTACTGTAATTGTACAAAACTGAATTCCTTGTTTTCTGACTCTTGACTCTGCAAAAACTCTTACTGTTGCTCCTATACATTCACATCTGGACTTCTGCATCTCTCTACTAATCAGTCTCTCGCTTACTAAACTCCCCCCTCTCCAATCTTTCCTGAATGCAGCAGTCATGATCATAATCCTCTCCAATCGCTACACCGATGCCTCCAACCTTTGCCAGCAATTGCACTGGTTGCACATCTGCTACATTGTCCATTATAAACGTATGGCTCTCAATACACAGTTCAGCACCACTCTAATCTCCTCCCTCATCTCTGTCTATCAAACTACCTGTGCCCTTTGTTCCACTAATGACCTGAAACTAATTTCCTCACTAATTTGAACCATCCACTTTTATCTCCAAGATTTCCCAGTGTCGGGAAGCTACATTTTATTTATGGTATCATGAATTCATAGATATACTTCTCTATATTGAAAGATAAGATCCTACCGTCACTCCGTGTCTTTGGTAGATGTGCACATTCACATATCCAACATGACAATGATCCAAAACACACATCTGTTTCAAGGTGCTCACCAAACATCTAAATACATTCCTTGTTGGGTCTAGTTTAGAAAAAGGGGTCACTTGTGGAGGGTTTCCACATCAGGGGCTCTCCAAACACGACATGGTGTTCACTAATTTTTAAGGAAATTTAGTATTCAAAAAGTCAAGTGGTACTCCTTCTTTTCCGAGCTTTACCGTACGCCCAAACAGTGGTTATTCCACACATATGGGGTATCGCCATGCTCAGGAGAAATTGTACAACAAATTTTAGGGAAGAGCAGAAGTTTTGAGTAGAGTTGAGCTAATATATTCGGTTCCCCACTTATTCAGCAAGCTATAGCGGGAACGCAGCTTCTTGGATCCCCCAGGCTGAACAGCAGATCGCCGCCGCAACTGCATGTGTTGCAGCTGTGTCATAGTCACAGCACATGAATGGAGAGCCCAGAACACCCCGTGAGGGGTGCAGTTTATAAAATATTGTCACTTTTGGGTATTTTCTGTCATATAGACCATTCAAAGTCACTTCAAATATGATGTGGTCCCTAAAAAGGTGGTTTTGTAAATTTTGTTGGAAAAATGAGAAATCGCTGATCAACTTTTAATCCTTGTATCTTCGTAACAAAAAAATTGCTTCAAAAATTGTGCTGTTGTAAAGTAGGCATGTGGGAAATGTTATTTATTAACTATTTTGTGTGACATATCGCTCTGATTTAAGGACATAAGATTTAAAACGTCGAAAATTGCACATTTTTTTCAAATTTTCGCCAAATTTACATTTTTTTTACAAATAAACACAAGTCATGGCAAATAATTTTTACCACTATTATGAAGTACAATATGTTATGAAAAAGCAGTCACAGAATCAGTGGGATCCATTGAAGTGTTCCAGAGTTATTACCTCATAAAGTGACAGTGGTCACAATTGTAAAAATTGGCCCGGTCATTAATGTGCAAACCACCTTGGTGGGTACAGGGGTTAACCTTTCTTTCATGTTATGCGTTAAAAAAAATTGTTTTATGAAACTCAGCCTTGTCAAAGTTTTGGAAATTGTCCTTACATTTAGTGAGTTGTTGATTAACATTTGCTTTATCAAATAGGGTGTACTCATTTATGCTGAGCACTCTATATACTCACATTCACTTAGCCCCAGATCCAGGCGTGTCCAGGAGCACAGTTAATATCTGGGCGCAGGCAGAACGACATGGTGATGTCATCGAGCGGGGCATGTACAGAATGTACAGAATAAATACTCTGACTCCCTGCTGTATATCAGGGTTTAACTGTATTAGCTCCTATGCACACCAATACAGTTAAGAGTGGTGGTCGCTCCCGGTGGGCTTCACCATGTGAGTGAGCTTGGGACGAACACTTCCCCTGATCCCTACAGAGGCTACATTACTGGCTTTTAAACAATGGCATGAATTTCATTCATGTTTAAAAAGTGTTTCTGAAAACATTATTTTTTAAAAAATTTTTATTCCTATAGAGAAACATAAGAAAAATGGCTCAAAAAGCACAATACCAAAAGGCTTTCTAGAACCAATGTAATGAAATATATAATACATACAAATATATTCTCAATGCTTCAGCATGTAACTGGAACCCCCTTTTGCTGTGTATGCCTAACTATCTCTTTAGTCTCTTTAGTCATTAGCAGCCTTTCAACCCGGTTGCCAAGTCATTTGCTGTAACCAGGGCTGGGACTGTGGAGGGAATGGATTACTGCTGTTGTCATTGCCATTGCCTTAACTGAGGAATCTATCACCAGTATTTAATGTGCCTTGAAGGGAATATCTTAGTGTATACAGCAATAGCTGGAAATGTTTACAAGTGAATTATGGGCTTTAAGAAGCAGCTTATACCCTCGTGAGATCTCCAAAGGGCAAAATGGCACAACTGCAGATGAAAGCAGAAGAACAACGGGGCAGAGACGCTGCTTGCTGATGTAGAAACATTTGTCAAATATAAAAAATAACTGTAGCACAGGGAGATTGAAATACCTGGTGTAATTTAGAGAAAAGGAGAACAGCACAACATAGAGGTTTCAAGAGGTTTACACTATTATATTAATTTATTCCAATTTCTCATTAGTTTCTTTAGAACTTATCAATGTATAACAAAGCCAATATAGATATAAATATATATATATATATATATATATATATATATATATATATATATATATATATATTCTTGTAGTTCCATGTTAAAACTCCAAATCTGGAAAACAAATTTGCTCTGACAATGATATGTGACAATTCTGGTAACAAGCATCACATTCAAATTGATAATATTATGTATGTGTTCTTCTGTTGGCAAATCCTAAATAATTGGCCCCAGTTTGATGACAGTTTAATGTTCATGGTCTCTAGCAAGTCCAGCTGTCCATCCTGTCTTGAAGTAAATGAGGATCAACCTTGTTTTGCAATCATGTCTTGTGTTTACCCTCAAATGAATGGTACCAGATGTGTCATACGGTCGCTCAGTCTGCCTCCATTCAGATAATAACAATTCTTCTCCCCTGAGATGATTTGTTGCAATGACTCTGTCTGTAATCAGTTATTAAAGTTTATAACGAGCTTTAGCTGGGATTCACATACAGCGTTTTGCATGGCATTTTTCATAGGCAGTTTTGTTTGGCATTTTTATGTCACTAGGTGTTATCTTAAAGTCTGCAGTTCCATATAAAAAACACTACATAAAATCACTTTCCTTTTTTTCTGTGTTGCTTTTCTAGAGTTTTTAAGGTTTTTTCAAAGGCATTTTTTACTTATAGATTGTAGGCTTATGACCAGGGCCCACACTCTACCTGTAACTGTTAAGCTATGTGTTAATGTCTTTACTGTTTGTACATGACCCGTGCTGCAATCAGTGCTAGCAGGGGACAGTATTGAGAGTTGTATTTAACTCATAACAGTGGGAGAAGGCAGTGGCTGATGAGAGTATGAGAGCTGCCACCTGCGCTATAAATAAATACATTTGAAAAAAAAATGACGTGGTATTCCCCTGTATTTTTGATAACCAGCCAGGCAAATCTGACAGCTGCTGCCTGCAACCCTCAGCTGTTAGCTTTAGCAAGTTTGATTATCAAAAATAGTGGGGTCCCATGCCATATTTTTCAATTATTATAAAAAAAATAATTTTATAAAATGGTGTGGGGTCTCTCAAATTTTTGACAAGCAGCCAAGCTAAAGCAGACAGCTGGGGGGCTGATATTCTCAGGCTGAAAATGGGCCATGGATATTGGTTTACCCCAGTCTTAATAATAGCAGCCCACAACCTGCCCAGAAAAGCTGACAGCTGAGGGTTGCAGCCTGCAGCTGTCAGTTTTGCCTGGCTGGTTATCAAAAATAGAGGGGAATTCCACATCATTTTTTTATTTTATTAATTTATTTATAAAGCAGGCGGCGGCTGATGAATACTCCCATCAGTCACTGCCTGCTCTCACTGTTAGCAGTTGAACACAATACTCAACATTGTCCCCTCCTAGCAATGATTGCAGCACAAGCAGGTGACAGTGATGTGAGCTGTCTTCAGCATCTAGTGCCAGGGGACAGTGCAAACAGTACCACTGATTCCCAGGCACCAGTATGTGTGATACTGATGAGGCACACAGGCGGCACACGGTTGCCACACGTATGCCACAATTATTAAACACACGGACACACAGACCGGAAAGATCAGGATGAAAGAGCCCTTAAAAGCATTTTAAAATGCCCCAAAATTATGTGGTGTTTTTGTTTTCAAAGCTTTTAGTTTAGCTTTACTACAACATGTAAGCTAATTTGTGCTTTTGGATCTCTATGACTTCATGGCGGCTCCATTTCAAAGGCATTTTAGCAGCTTCTAAACAGTGAACTAGTGATGAGCACGTATGCTCATTACTCAGGTTTCTCTAAACATGCTCAGGTGTTTTCCAAGTATTTGAGCATGCTCGGAGATTTAGTATGCATGATTTGCGGCTGCTAAACAGCCTGAATACATGTGGGCATTCCCTAACAAATATGCAATCCCCACATGCATTCAGACTGTCTAGCAGCCGCAAATCATGTAGCTGTGGTGACAAACTAAATCTCCGAGCACGCCCAAATACTCGGGGAAACCAGAGTAAGGGCTTCTTTCCACTTTCGAGAATACGTCTGATTCTCGCATTTAAAAGCCCAGCTCTGGGGCCGGCATTCGGGAGTGGAGCGAGCAGCTGCATAGAACTACATGCAGCTGTGCACTCCACTCCCGAGTGCCGGCGCCAGAGCTGGGCTTTTACATGCGAGAATCAGACGTATTTCTCGCAAGTGGAAAGAAGCCCTAACGAGCATACTCGCTCATCACTACAGTGAACTGAACTAACGACCTAGGTTTTCTCTTGCCTTTAGCTTTAGACTAATGTGAGCAAGCCATTCACCTTTAACTCCATCTTTTCTTTTATCTGGGAGAAAAACTAACTGCAGACTCCAATTGCCAACTAGTTTTTCTTTCAATATTTTGAATCTAAGTCCTTTACTTACTAAACTGTAAATTCTAAAATTACAATAATGATGAAGACTTTTGAAAAATGCTACAAAACCATGTCATTTAACAATTTTTCTAATCTGAAAAATCTTCCGTTAAATGTCATGGATATCCTGGATTGCAAAGGACGCTTGCTAAGAGGTTCTGTCTTTTGCCTCTGGTATACTGTGTCTATATTTAGAAATAGAGATGAGCGACTTTCCCTTTTTTCGGGTTGAGTCGGGTTTCACGGAACCCGACTTTCGCAAATGTCGGGTCGAGTGAAATCGGCCGGCTAGCGTGAAAAGTTGGGTTTCAGCCGAAACACGAAACCCATTGCAAGTCAATGGGGAAGCAATGTCGGCAGGGGGGAGGACAGTAAACACACCTGCAGTGCTCATTTTCAGAGCCGGTGGGCGGCTCAGCCAAATAGGGGTGCCCGCGCGCTTTGAGCGTGCCACGAAACGTGCGTTGGGGTTGCATCTCCTTTGGGGGTGACTTCTCCCAGTGTGGCTTTATACTTTATCTGGTGAGCATGCTCTTGTGACAGACCGACCAGCATTGTACTTATCTCTACTGGCGTTTTTTATCCATGCACACTGTTTTGTGAAAAGCATGCTCTATTTTATGTGGCAATACTATGTGTAGCTCTGTTATTTTTCATACCTTCTTTGTGGGGGAGACACTTTATGTGTTATGAGCTTTAATGTATTATACTATCATCTCTGCCACAAATGTATCTTTGCCTTACTGCTGGGAGATCTCTCCCCTTGTATTCGCACCTGTCCTTTTAATGTGTTTTCATTGTTCATATATTCTTGTGTCACTTTTTGATATGCTTAAATAAATATTTACCTTTTGCATTATGGATTCTCGTCACCAGTGACTCTTTGTTTCCTCCTCCCTATTGTATTTATATGAGTGGTGATTTGGTCACACGTATCTGTGTGACCCACTGTTTCTGATATACCCATGCAGCTGTATCTCTACATAACATAGAGTACATACTCACCAGTCACCTATTCCCCGATGCCATCGTCTCCTGTAATAAAAATAAAATGATAAAGCAACCTATACATCACCTGTCAGCCATAGTCCAGATAATAAAGAGTGTCCCACGACGATCTCCGGTATAGAACGCTGACATCAGGTGATGTCAGGGCTCTACACCGCCCCTGCGATGCACTGACATCGGACGCCAGGAGAGAATGACGTCACTTCCGTTCATTCTCTCACTGGCAATGCTGGGTGAGAAAATTCCCACGCAGCATTGCCATAAAGTGAGAGAACGAACTCAGTGATGCACTGCAGGAGCCATTGTCTCCTGTCAGTGCATCACTGGGAGGCCCTACAGAGCAGTGGCATCACCTGACGTCACTGTTCTATAGGGGTGACCGTCGTGGGACAGTCGTTATTAATTGGACTGCGTCGGACAGGGAGTATACGGTTGTTTTATTTTTTTACGTTTCATTACAGGAGATCGAGGGCGTCGCTTGGATCTGAGCATATAATAAAGATGTTAGGGTCGAGTTCCCGCTTCTGCACAAGGGGAATCTCGAGCCATTCCGGCTGCGGTCTCCCATTCATCTCCGGCCGCAGTGGACTCTGCTCAGCTTAGACGTCGGTCCCAGCGTCTCGCCCAGTCTGGCAGTGTGCAGAGGATTTCTGCTGCTCCTCCAGACTCTGCTATTGTGGCCAGTACTGGTTAGCGGCGAGCAGACGTCTTTAGGACAAAGTCCTTGTTTTTCCCTTCTGAGCATGCCCAGGGTGAGATCTCTCATTGGAGATCAGGGGTCACATGCTCAGGTACTTCAGCAGCTCCTATTGGTCTGCCAGGAAGGTCCTGTGACTACTGGTGTTCTGGAACAAGTTTCATTGGTCCTTGTTTCTGGCAGGTCCTGTAGCTGTTATTATAAAAGGGTGGCAATGCTGAGCCACCATGCGCTAGTATCAACCATTATATGCTTTGCGCCAGTGTGGTCATGCGTGTGTGTGGTTAGGGCCTGGCTGAAATAAGCCCCTAGAATACCGACTTAATCGGTGAGGAGTTTGGTATGCTAGCTGGTCAGGGTCGGTGTCCTAGATGCCCTAGATTACCGGCATAACCGGTGAGGAGTTTGATTGCCGTATTCAGGGCCTGGCGTTCAGACGCCATAGATTGCGGGTGACTCCCGCGAGGACATTAGCGCATGATCTCGTTCTATGTTCGCTTAGCTGTTCACTGTGTACCTGGGTGCCTGACAGGACACAGAAGTTTGTCTCAGCGGCTCTGTGACGTAACAGGGTTCGCTTTCAACGCTAGACAGCGCCCTAGCGTGCTTATTTTGTGACTCAGTTGTGTTCAGTGAGTTCGCACACATCGCCATATTGCGCTGAGGCACTCCTTCTAGCGGCTCTGTGAAATAACAGAGTTCGCACATATTGCCACAGCGCATTGCGGTGTTTATTTTGGCGACTCTGCGGGATAACAGAGTTCGCTTCTTGCGCCATTTTACTAGCAGCAGGTTCCGCCTGCACGGTGGACCCCGGCTGCGAACGCATCTCTCTACCTCATATATTTGGTGCGTTCCGCAGACCCTAACAAAAGATATGAAAACTGTGTTGTGTTTTATTTCATTAAAATAATTTATTCTTATTCGTGTGTTGTTTTTTTAACCCTTTATTAACTTAAGGTTAATAATGGATAGGCGTCTTATTGACGCCTCTCTATTATTAACCGGGCTTAATATCACCTTACAGTAGCAAGGTGATATTAACCCCTTATTACCCCATATCCCACCGCTACAAGGGAGTGGGAAGAGAGGGGCTAAGTGCCGGAATTGGCGCATCGGACAGATGCGCCAATTCTGGGGCGGCTGGGTGCTGGTATTTTTAGCCAGGGGGGTGCACCAATATCCATGGCCCCTTCCTAGGCTATGAATATCAGCTCGCAGTTGTCTGCATAGCCTTTCTGGCTTTAAATTACTCTGTGACCCCACGTCATTTTTTGGGGGGTCCCCGTATTTTAATAGCCAGTAAAGGCTAGCTGCAGGCTGATATTCATAGCCTGGGAAGCTCCATGGGTATTAACCCCTTCCCAGGCTAGAAATATTGGCCCGAGCCATCGGCTTTCCCCCTCTGGCACAGAAAATTGCGTGGGAGCCCATGCCATTTTTTTATCATTTTTTAAAAAATGTACGCTATTGCGTGAAGATTTTGTATGTGTGTGCGTGGGTCTTTAACTATTTATGTACCATTCTATCTATTATCTATTTATTTTCTATCTATCTATCTTTCTTCTATCTATCTATCTATCTATCTATCTATCTATCTATCTATCTATCTGTCTATTATCTATCTATTTTTCTATCTATTTGTCTATCTTCTATCTATGTATTATCTATCTATCTATCTATCATCTATTTATTATCTATTATCTATCTATCTATTATCTATCTATCTATCTATCTATCTATCTATCTATCTATCTATCTATCTATCTATCTATCTATCTATTATCTACCTATTATCTGTCTATCTTCTATCTATGTATTATCTATCTATCTATCTATCTATCTATCTATCTATCTATCTATCATCTATTTATTATCTATCTATCTATCTATTATCTATCTTCTATCTATCTATCATCTATTTATTATCTATTATCTATCTATCTATCTATCATCTATCTATCTATCTATATATCTAAGTAAAAGAAAACTGACTGGCACATCCAAACCAGTGTGAATTAGGTGCAAACCAGGAGCAGCTACCTCCATAGACAATATACAAAAAAAGGGTTGCACTCTATCGTGCCAAAGCAAGTCAATGTGAAATATGAAACATGAATAGCAATATGGCTTTTGAATATCAGAAAAAAATGAATGAGACGCTTTGCACAAAATTTGGCCAAATAATGCCTGCCCATACACCAACGTCAAGGTGGTCTCAGAACGTATGGGTCCCTCCTATGTGAACATACCTCTATTAGGCTGATATCTGAATTCCTGGTGAATTGGACACCTCTGTCAGTAAAGCTTGCCTTTTCTGGGTGAGCAGGAACCTGCTATAATTAAAATCACCACATGGTGATGGGCGGAGTGCTCGGTCATAAGCTAACATAGAAGTAAAAGAAAACTGACTGGCACATCCAAACCAGTGTGAATTAGGTGCAAACCAGGAGCAGCTACCTCCATAGACAATATACAAAAAAAGGGTTGCACTCTATCGTGCCAAAGCAAGTCAATGTGAAATATGAAACATGAATAGCAATATGGCTTTTGAATATTAGAAAAAAATGAATGAGACGCTTTGCACAAAATTTGGCCAAATCTATATATCTATCTATTATCTACCTATCTATTATCTGTCTATCTTCTATCTATGTATTATCTATCTATCTATCTATCTATCTATCTATCTATCTATCTATCTATCTATCTATCTATCTATCATCATCTATTTATTATCTATCTATCTATCTATCTATCTATTATCTATCTATCTATCTATCTATCTATCTATCTATCTATCTATCTATCTATCTATCTATCTATCTATCTATTTATCTATCTATCTATCATCTATCTATCTATTATCTATCTTCTATCTTCTATCTATCTATCTATCTATCTATCTATCATCTATTTATTATCTATCTATCTATCTATCTATCTATCTATCTATCTATCTATCATCTATCTATCAACTATCTATCATCTATCTATCTATCTATCTATCTATCTATCTATCAACTATCTATTATCTATTTATCTATCTATCATATATCTATCTATCTATCTATATATCTGTCTATGGCCAGAGTCACACACACCGTATAAAAATCGGTCCATATTATACGGCCGTAATACGGTGAAAAGTCCACAGAACAGTGATCCGTATGTCATCCGTGTGCAATGCGATTCCCTCGCATCCAAATATCTGTGTGTCATCCGTATGGCATCTGTACGGCGAGATTTTCTCGCCGGCTTGCAAAACTGATATATAATGTACCCAAATGACAGTTTTAAAATCACAAAAGAAAGAATAGATATATACACATAGAATACATATATATATACATACTGTATATGCATGTCATTGTGACACATATATAGGGTACATACCCATTTGCGAGAGACAAAAATGCAATTGGCATGCGATTGTCATGCGATTTATAAGCGATTTTTAATCGCACCCTCAGGTTTCCATCCATTTTGCAACCGTATGCAATGCGATTTAAACATGACGTTTTACATACAGCAGTTCTCTCTATGTAAAAACTCATGGAAAAATCACATTGTAAAAAATAAAAATACACCCAAAGCAAATAATTATCTATCTATCTATCTATCTATCTATCTATCTATCTATCTATCTATATATATAGGTCATACACTGCTACATAGCAGAATAGCCGCTAATTCAATTGCCGGCTTTTGTGAAAATACAGAACCCGACATGAAATGACACATGGTTTACATACAGTAAACCATTTCATTTCATGTAGTTTGATATATAGTTTTAATTAACAATTACATGAGTGCATGTGTGCAAAATTTCAAAAATTTACGTGTTAATTAAGGGTACATACCCATTTTTGAGAGAAAAAAAAAATGCCCGTTTTCCAGATTGAAAAAACGGTCCGATTCTATGCAATTGGCATGCGATTGTCATGCGATTTGTTTGCGATTTTTAATTGCAGTTCTCTCTATGTAAAAACTCATGTTATAATCACATTGTAAAAACAAAAAAGTACACAAGAAGCAAATAATTATATATATATATATATATATATATGTTATACACTTATACATAGCAGAATCATTGCTAATTCAATTGCCGGCTTTCATTACAGAATCCGACATGAAATGACACATGGTTTACATACAGGAAACCATTTCATTTCATGTAGTTTGATATATGGTTTTCATTAACAATCACATGAGTGTATGTGTGCAAAATTTCATACATGTAGGGGTTAATTAAATGTGTTAATTTGTTGAAAAAAAATGCGTGGGCTCCAGCGGTATTTTCTCCACCAGACAGGAAAGCCAACGAGTGGGGGCAGATAATAATAGCCTAGGGAGGGTGCATTTATTTTGTGCCCCCCCTGGCTACTAACATCTGCCCCCAGCCACCCCAGAAAAGGCAAATCTATAATTAGATGCACCCTTTCTGGCACTTAGCCCATCTATTCCCATTGCCCTGTAGCGGTGGCTAATGGGTTAATAATGGGTTAAAGCCACCTTGCTGTTGGAAGGTGACTTTAAGCCACGTTAATAATTGAGAGTTGTCAATTAGACAACTATCAATTATTAATTCTATTGTATGAAATAAAAAGAAAACACACACTTAAATGAAAAATTATTTCAATGAAATAAACACACAGTTTTTGACCATCTTTTATTTTACTGGTATTCCAACGATTCCCTTGTTCTTCTGTAATAAAAAAAAATAATAAAACAGCAATATTCTTACCTATCCGGTGCTCTGTCAGGTCCCTGTAATCCTTCACAAAGGGTTAATTGGCTTACAGCCAAGCAGTGCAGCTAATGCTGCCTGCTCAGCTGTAAGCCCCTGAATGAATGAGCTTATCCCCGGGCCGACAGGAGAGGTTCAAGTGCTGTCCGATTTTTTATCGCACCCATTGACTTGCATTAGCGATTATCATGCCAAAATCGCTGCAAATAGCAGCTTGCTGCGATTTTTTTCTCAGACCGATTTCAGATGAGAAAAAAATCGCAAATGAGAAGTCACCTATTGAATAACATTGGTCCGATTGTAATCCGATTTTTTATCGGCTTGCAATCGTCCGTTTTTGTCTCCAGTGAGTATTAACCCTGTGTGTGACTCGCCATAGACACATATATAGATAATAGATAGATAGATAAATAGATGATAGATAGATGATAGATAGATAGATAGATAGATAGATAGATAGATAGAGAGATAGATATACATAGATAATAGATAGACAGATAGCTAGATAGTAGATGAATAGGCAATAGATAGATAGATAAAAATACATAAACAGATAGCTAGATAATAGATAAATAGATAATAGATAATAGATAATAGATAGATAGATGGATAGCTAGATAATAGATAGGTAGATAATAGATAGATAGATGGATAATAGATAAATAGATGATAGATAGATAATAGATAATAGATAACAGATAGAAGATAGATAGATGACAGATAGAAGAAAGATAGATAGAAAATAAATAGATAATAGATAGAATGGTACATAAATAGTTAAAGACCCATGTACACACGCACAAAATCTTCACGCAATAGCGTACATTTTTTAAAAAATGTGAAAAAAATGGCATGGGCTCCCACGCAATTTTCTGCAGCCAGAGGCGGAAAGCCAACGGCTCGGGCCAATATTTCTAGCCTGGGAAGGAGTTAATACCCATGGAGCTTCCCAGGCTATGAATATCAGCCCGCAGCTACCCTTTACTAGCTATTAAAATACGGGGACCCCAAAAAAGAATGACGTGGGGTCCCCCAGTAATTTAAAGCCAGAAAGGCTATGCAGACATCTGCAGGCTGATATTCATAGCCTAGGTGTTAGGGATCGAGTTCCCGCTGTTGCACAAGGGAATCTCGAACCAGTCCCGCTGGGTCCCCCATCCATCTCCGGCCGCAATGGAGCCTGCTCAGCGGAGACGTCGGTCCCAGTGTCTCGCTCAGTCTAATACTGTGCAGAGGCTTGTTGCTGCCTCTTCTGGTTCCTCTATTATAACCAGTGCTGGGGACTAAGTCCTGCGTTTCTCCATCTGAGCATGCCCAGGGCAAGATCTCCCATTGGAGATCAGGGGTCACATGTTTGGTTACAGCAGCGACTCCCATTGGTCCACCAGGAATGTCCTGAAACTGCTTGTGTTCTGGAACAGTTTCTATTGGTCCTTGTCTGGAAGGTCCTGTAGCTGCTACTATAAAAGGTGCGCATGTCCGCTCGGCCATGCGCTAGTATCAAATCTGTTACGTGCTTGCGCCAGTGTGGTCATGTATGCATATGGTTAGGTCCGGCTGAAATAAGCCCCTAGAATACCAGCACCTCCGGTGAGGAGTTTTGTATGCACGTGTTCAGGGCTCGGCTGAAAACGCCATTAGAATACCGGCTACTCCGGTGAGGAGATTATTGCTTGTGTTCTGATTGCATGACCACAGACTGCAATCCACTTAGCAGTCATCTGTGTCCCCTGTGAGTCTGACAGGACACAGTCTTTGTCACAGCGGCTCTGTGAATTAACAGAGTCCGCTTATATCGCCATAAAGCGCTACAGAATTTTAGTTAGCGACTCTGTGGAATAACAGAGTTCGCCCATACCCCATATAGTGCTACGGCGTTTACATCTGCGTCTCTGCGGGATAACAGAGTTCGCTCATACTGCCTATTTGCGCCATCTTACTAGCAGCAAGCTCTGCCTCAACGGTGGACCCCGGGCTGCGAACACACCTCTCCTTAATATCTGTTAGGTGCGTTCCGCAAGCCCTTAACACTAGGAAGGGGCCATGGATATTGGTGCACGCCTCTGGCTAAAAATACCAGCACCCAGCCGCCCCAGAATTGGCGCATCTGTGCGATGCGCCAAATCCGGCACTTAGCCCCTCTCTTCCCACTCCCCTGTAGCGGTGGGATATGGGGTAATAAGGGGTTAATATCACCTTGCTATTGTAAGGTGATATTAAGCCCGGTTTATAATAAGAGGCGTCAATAAGACGCCTATCCATTATTAATCTTAAATTAATAAAGGGTTAAAAAAACAACACACGCATAAGAATAAATTATTTTAATGAAATAAAACACAACACGGTTTTCATATCTTTATTATACGCTCAGATCCTAGCGACGCCCTCGATCTCCTGTAATAAAACGTAAAAAAATATAACATCCTTATACTCCCTGTCCGACGCAGTCCAATTAATAACGACTGTCCCACGATGGTCTCCCCTATAGAACAGTGACATCAGGTGATGCCACTGCTCTGTAGGGCCTCCCAGTGATGCACTGACAGGAGACAATGGCTCCTGCAGTGCATCACTGAGTTCGTTCTCTCACTTTATGGCAATGCTGCATGGGAATTTTCTCACCCAGCATTGCCAGTTAGAGAATGAACGGAAGTGACGTCATTCTCTCCTGGCGTCTGATGTCAGTGCATCGTAGGGTCGATGTAGAGCGCTGACATCACATGATGTCAGCGTTCTATACCGGAGATCATCGTGGGACACTCGTTATTATCTGGACTACGGCGGACAGGTGATGTATTGGTTGCTTTATTATTTTATTTTTATTACAGGAGACAATGGCATCGGGGAATAGGTGATTGGTGAGTATGTACTCTGTTATGTGTTGTGTGTTATATGCATGTTCTGTATGTTATGTGATGTATGTTATGTGTATGTTCTGTATGTTATGTGTTATATGTTATATGTACAGTATATACTGTATGTTATGTGTTGTATGTTATGTGTATGTTATATGTTATATGTATGTACTCTATGTTATGTGTTGTATGTTATATGTATGTTCTGTATGTTATATGTTATTGTATGTACTGTATGTTATGTGTTGTATGCTATGTGTATGTTATGTGTATTTTCTGTATGTAATGTGTATGTATTGTTTATGTTGTTTATGTTGTTTATATGTATGTTCTGTATGTTATGTGTTATATGTATGTATTCTTGTTGTATGTTATATGTGTTGTGTTGAGTTATATGTGTTCTTATGTTATGTATATTATGTATGTATGTATGTTGTTATGTATGTTCTGTATGTTCTGTATTATTATTATGTAGTGTGTATGTAATGTATGTTATGTGTTGTATGTTATAGTATGTCGTATGTTCGTGTGTATGTTTGTCTGTATGTTTATATAAGTATGTACTGTATGTTAGTTGCTGTTATTATGTATATTATTTTGTTATGTTATGTAGTTTGTATGTTATATGTATGTTCTGTATGTTCTGTGTTGTATGTTATATGTATGTACTGTATGTTCTGTGTTGTATGTTATATGTATGTACTGTATGTTACAGCTCAGCCAATGAGCGGTGCCGGTGCGGCTTTGGCGGAGAATTTGAATCCCGCGACGCTCAAAGCCGCGCCGGCACCCCTCTTTGGCTGAGCCGCCCGCCAGCTCTGAAAATAGGCACTGTAGGTGTGTTTACTGTCCTCCCCCCTGCCGACATTGCTTCCCCATTGACTTGCATTGGGTTTCGTCTTTTGGCTGAAACCCACTTTTCACGCTAGTCGGCCGATTTCACTCGACCCGACTTTTGCGAAAGTCGGGTTCCGTGAAGCCCGACTCAACCCGAAAAAAGGGAAAGTCGCTCATCTCTAGCACTGGGCACTTTAGCATATGAATATCGGTATTAGTTGTATTCACAGATAATGATGATGACGTTATACAGCTTTATTAAGATTTTAACTATATGTATAATTAACTAATATATGATTGTGAGCACTTGATGGCAGTTGCATTTGCCTATAAAAACATCCACTGCTTGAGAAAGGCTCAGTATGAGCCGAAACGTTGCCCAGACATGTGGGTCTGAATAAAACCACTTTTTTTTCTACTACTGAAAATTTGGAGTGCTGCCTCTTTTGTTTTCTTTATTTTTTATTTATTTATTTATTTTTATTGTTCCTCCTGAATTTCACTACATTCCCTGCAACCAGTTTCTTTCCATCTGCTTCTACCAGACCAGGCAGATCCCTGGGATTTTTTTTCTAATCTCACAGGCCTCAGTGTACAGCCCCATCCTTTGCCCGCCCCCACCATTCATTGTCTGTTAGTATCTGCCCAGCTCTACATTTATTCCAGCATTGGAAGTGATAGAGGAGCGATCCTGTGTCCTCATCTGTAGTGCAATAATGCTCATTACATCCATTCACAGTGATGATAGGTCCATGTCCGTCACTACCACTTATACAGACCATTTAAAATACTGTATGTAGATATTGGTGCTACAATGTATTCAATGCCCTCTTTTACATGTTCCTTGAAACTCAGTTACGTGGCCAATTTGCTTCTGCTTTCTGCAGGACTAGCTCTATTAATAGGAGATTCAATTTAAAACAAGTTTCGCTGATTGATTCTTACCTCTTTACATAAAGTGGGCCAATTAATATCAAGCCTTGTTAAGTTCCTAGTCAGCTTTAAACCCTGATCTTGAAACCAGATTTAACTCCTTTATCAACTAGACTGTCGGAACAGGTTTGGAGTTGATCTGCTGCTAATCCCTGTCTTCCAAGTATATTACGGTACAATATAGTCGCCTGCTGGATGATTTTGTAGCTTCAAGTTATCATTGGGTTAGTGTTCCCTGCCTCGTTCCCAACTTGCCCTTTTCTCATCTGTATAAACACTAGTCTTGTTCATTACCTTGGTCTTGTTTGTTGCCGACCCAAGAAAGCCCATTAGAAGACTTCACTATGACGACAAGATTCAGGCCAATTCCCGTAGCGTCTGCGGGTATCGCAATGCCTGTGCGCTGTGCCTGGCCTTCGAGTAAACCCCATCGATGATGTACAGCCGACCTGTTGACTTAAGCATTCATGGTGGCGATTCCTTAAATGTCACTCTGATGTTACCACAGTGTAAATTGTTACAATTTTTTTTCTTTCTCTTCTCCTCAGCCATTGCCTTTAAAGATCTGAAGTTGGAGGCCCCAAAGGACTTTCGGAGTACGACTGAAATCCTTGCAGATACGCTATGAAAGAACCGGTTTACCTAAGCCTACAGGACGAACCATGATCAGTGTTATTGGTACAACTAAACAATTACCCAGATGAGTCTAGGAACGGTCCAGGCTCCTCCTATGTCCTTTGGGACCCATTATCTTCCTAGCCTTGGCGGAACGGGAGAAATTCAGGAGTTTAAGCCATGCAAGCTAATTATCTTGTCACACTTCACATTTCCATGAAGCTCAACAGTGAAAGTAGGCCAACTATTGAAAGGTTTGTACCCTTACCAGCTTTAAGCTGAGTGGCAAACCCTCTGATTAGACTGGTGATTGTTGATAGCCTTGTTGTCTTTTTGTGCCATGGTATGAGTTTGTACACCAATTCGGAGGTGCATTACAGAAAAGGCTGGACAAATGGACAGTAACCACAGTGAAGCCAATATCTTGGATTCAGGAATGGCTCTTGATACACTTGGAACCAAAAAATCTTTTTTGAAGGGTTGTATAAAAGACACTGAATTTAATTAAAAAAAAAAAAAAAAAAATTTTTTTGATAGATGAACTTGCTCGTCTGACCCCCACTCGTAAAGGATGATGTCAAATAATTGATCCGAGATGCTCGTCTGACTAAACGCAGGGACAAAGAACTTGGTAGCGAAGTATTAGTGTTGTTGTAATTAAGTCTGCTTTTCCTACCTCTCCCTTAGAAACTCATGTTGATCACAAGGGAACTCATGTCCTGACTCTGCAGGTGGACCTGTTAAATGGGTTATGATCAGCTGTTCCCGCCCTGATTCTCTCCCTCTTGCTTCTTAAGCAGCCTGAATCAAGCCTCAGTCAGCCTGTGACCTGACTCCTGGAAACCTAGGATTTTGGACTCCAGCTATTTCCTACTGAGGAACTTTGGAACACTTTTGGACTTTGGAAACCTGCTGTCTGGTGAATCCATGTTTGCAGAGGAATTACGGTACAGAGAAAAGATCCTGAACCTGCTTGGAGAGTTATTGTAGAGCTTGAAGTTACTCTGGCCTGCTGTGTTCTCCTGCCTCTGTTCCTGCAAACTGTGTGCCCTTTTCTGCATGCTTGTATGAAGTAATACAAGTCATTTCATATCAACCTATGTCTCATGTGTTTTCCTCGCACCCAAGCACAAGACGCTATAGGAACTGTACACTATACATGACAAGATTCAGGAGCCAATCTTTAGTGTCTGCTGGGTCTGGGAAAGCCGTGTCTGCTGTGACTGTGGATATCAGATGTCCGTTTAATACCTTCTGTGATGACAGTGGTTGTGACTTCTCACAACCATTCCAGGTGAGCGCATTCCCTTAAATGTTACTCTGGAGTGTTACCACAGGTAAACACTATTGTTTTTTTTTTCCTTTCCTCTTCTCCTTCCAGCACTTCTGCCTTAAAAGATCTGGAAGATGGAGGCCCGCATAAAGGAGCTTTGCGGAGTGACTGATACAATCCTTGCAGATATACAGACTATAAAGACCTGTTTTGCAAGCCTACAGGACCTCACTAATCATAATTTGCAAGTGTTTGGACAAACTACTCAGGAATTACGAGCCAGGATTGAGGCTCTAGAGGAACGAGTCCAGGCTCCTGCCATAACCCCGAGTTCTGGGATCCCCAAGTTACCTCCTTTTCGTTTTGGTGGTGAACGTGAGAAATTCAGGGGATTTATTAACCAATGCAATCTATTTTTCTCTGCACATGCTTCACAATTTCCCACTGAACGATCCAAAGTGCTTACTATAATCATGTTGCTTACCAATAAGGCTTTGATGTGGGCAAACCCTCTGATTGAGACTGAGGATGATTGTTTGAATCACCTTGATGCTTTTATTTCAGCCATGGGCAGGTGTTTGATGACCCCAATCGAGGTGCAACAGCTGAAGCAGCCATGTTAACTTTGCGCCAAGGTAAGCGTTCAGTAGCCGAATATGCCTTGGATTTCAGGAGATGGGCTCTTGATACCACTTGGGACACTTCCGCCAAAAAATCTATTTTTCGGAAAGGGTTGTCTCCACTGATTAAGGATGAACTTGCTCGTGCGACCCTCCCACTGCGTTAGGTGACTTTATTAACTATTGTATCCGTATTGATGCTCGTCTGACTGAACGCAGACAAGAGAGATGGTTCGAAAATAATCGCACTAACCTTTTCCTACCTCCCTCCTCAGCTAAGGAACCTTTGAGTAGGATCACAAGGGAACCAGAACCTGAACCCATGCAGGTGGACTCTTTACAAAGACGGGTTAGTGATGCACGCAAAGAACATCGTATAAAGGAAAATCTATGTTTTTACTGTGGTAAGTCAGGGCACTTCATTATAAACTGCCCCAGCCGTTCTCGTAAGACTACTGCAGCAGTCATTCACTGTGAGTGTTGCGAGAGGAGCTCTGTCATGTCCGAGCCTCAGACTCCAGAGAGATCTGCTGCAAGAGATCTTGATTTTTCGGACTTAAACTCTGTTAGTTCTGGGGACAATGACGGTATAAACGCTGCAATTTTTCAAGTTTCCTCAGCGGTGTCCCAGCTGAATTGTAAAAGAAATAATTCTCATTGCTTCCTTTCCATCAAACTCTGGGTGGACTCAGTCTGGGTGTCTAGCTCTGCTATGATCGACTCAGGAGCAAGTGGAAATTTTATGGATATCTCCTTTGCTCTGAAACAGGGGATACGTTCAGTGAAGAAGGCTACTCCAGTACAGATGGAGACTGTGGATGGCTCCCTGCTGACCTCTGGACCAGTGGATCAGGAAACAGAGCCTTTCAGGGTCCTTATGGGTAAAGATCATCAGGAGAAAATGTCTTTTATGCTTATCTCTTCTCCCCACTTTCCCATTATTCTAGGGCTACCATGGCTGCAGGCGCAGAATCCTACGATTAACTGGGAGACCAAGGAATTACACTTTCCGGAGAAACAGATGAGTCAAGGAGTTTCAGCTTGCTCTGTTCCTAAAGGAACCATGTCAGTCCCTGAACTATCAGCTGTATACCAGGACTATGCGGATTTATGTGACAAGAAGAATGCTGATCAGCTTCCTCCTCACCGTCCATATGATTGTCCAATCGAATTATTGCCTGGAGCCGAGATACCTTTTGGTAAGATCTACCCCCTAGCGGGCCCGAGCTAAAAGCTTTGAAGGACTACATAGATGAAAATCTAGCCAAAGGCTTCATACGCCCCTCTTCATCTCCCGCAGGTGCACCCATCTTCTTTGTGAAGAAGAAAGATGGATCTCTGAGACCCTGCATAGACTATAGGGAACTCAATAAGGTTACTATTAGAAACCGTTATCCATTGCCTTTAATCCCTGAGTTGTTGGAGAGAGTGCGGCACGCCAAAATTTTCTCTAAACTGGATCTCCGTGGGGCCTATAACTTGGTCCGTATTAGACCTGGGGATGAATGGAAGACTGCATTCAGGTCACGCTATGGACACTTCGAATATCTAGTTATGCCTTTTGGTCTGAGTACCGCCCCAGCCACTTTCCAACACTTGGTGAATGACATCTTCAGGGATCTCCTAGATACATTTGTGGTGATTTATCTGGATGATATTCTAATTTTTTCTAACTCCACAGAGGAACATCATGGACATGTGAGAATGGTCTTAGAACGCCTAAGACAAAACCATCTCTACATCAAACTTGAAAAGTGTGAATTCCATAGGACCGAAATTCAATTTCTGGGGTATGTACTATCTACGCAAGGGATTAGTATGGATGGAAGCAAGACCCAAGCCATCAAGGATTGGCCAATTCCTAGAAATGTGAAGGAGGTGCAGCGCTTCATCGGGTTTGCCAACTTCTATAGACGTTTCATTAGGAATTTCTCTGAGGTAGTGTCACCTATCACCCAACTTACCCGGAAACAGTCTAGGTTCTCCTGGACCCCACAAGCTCAGGAAGCATTTTCCTGTTTAAAGGATAAATTTACCACCGCACCTATCTTTGTACATCCCAACTCCGAGCTTGCCTTCATAATAGAGGTGGATGCTTCAGACTGTGCCGTTGGAGCTATACTCTCTCAGAGAACAGGTGAGAAGAATGTCTTGCATCCCTGTGCCTTCTTTTACCAGCAGTTGTCTTCGGCTGAGAAGAACTACGATGTGGGCAATAGAGAATTGTTGGCCATTATTGCCGCCTTCAAGAAATGGAGACACCTTCTTCAGGGAGCTGCACAGCAAATAGTCGTCCTGACAGACCATCGTAACCTTGAATTTATCAGGTCGGCTAAGTGCCTGACTCCTCGCCAGGCTCGCTGGAATCTTTTCCTAAACCAATTTAATTTTGTAATTTCTTATAGACCAGGATCGCGCAATGGAAAGGCTGATGCACTCTCTAGGATTCATTCAGCAGAGACACGTCCACTTACTCCTCCTAAGACTATTCTTCCTGACTCTAGATTCCTGGGAGTGATTCATAATCAAGACCTACTTAAGGACATCAAGGAAGCATACCATGCGGATTCTTTGTTGGCTCAACCCCCAAGGGACGTAAGTCTTGTCTTTAAGAATGGTGTGTGGATTCAGGGACAACGTCTGTATATACCTGAAACAGTCAGATTAAGAGTATTGCAACTCATCCACGATTCCAAGATAGCCGGGCATAGGGGAATTCTAAAGACACAAGAATTTCTTTCTCGTTTCTTTTGGTGGCCCACTTACAGGAAAGATGTTTTAAACTATGTCACTTCATGTGAAGTCTGTGCAAGATGCAAAACACCTCGCTCCTCACCAACTGGTCTGTTACAACCTCTTCCACCCCGTCCCGCCCGTGGGGATCCATTTCTATGGACTTCATTGTGGAGTTACCAACCTCTCAAGGGAAGAACACCATTCTAGTGGTGGTTGACCGTCTAACAAAGGCAGCTCATTTTATCCCTTGTGTCGGCTTACCCACTGCAAAACAGACATCAGACTTGATGATTAAGAATGTGTTTCACTTACATGGAGTACCGGATGAGGTCATTTCGGATCGAGGGGTGCAATTCACTTCAAGGTTTTGGCAAAATTTCTGTGCCGCATTGGACATTAAAGTAAACCTTTCTTCTGCTTTTCATCCCCAGACTAATGGACATACAGAACGAACCAATCAGACCCTGGAGCAGTATCTCCGCTGCTTTATCTGCCACCTACAAGATGATTGGGTGGATCTACTTCCACTGGCTGAGTTCTCTTATAATAACTCTCAGAGCGCCTCCACTAAGCAGTCTCCTTTTTACTCCAATCTAGGTTATCATCCTAACATTCTTCCTCGATTTCTCATAGATACGCCCTTGCCGGCAGTGGCTGAAAGAATCACTTCTTTACAAAAGAATATGGATCTTCTAAAGGAAAATCTAGAATTGGCTCAGGAAAGGTACAAGAAAGCAGCAGATAAATTTCGTAAACCTGCACCAGCTTTCAAGGTAGGAGATTTGGTCTGGCTGTCAACCAGAAATCTTAAAATAAAGATTCCATCGTCTAAATTGGGACATAAGTACATTGGACCTTATAAGATCAGTAAGATTATAAGTGCTGTTGCTTGTCGTCTTCAACTGCCCAGAACTATGAGAATCCACCCTGTCTTTCATGTATCCCTACTAAACGCTGCAACACCCAATACGTTTCCTGGACGCTCTTCTCCTTGCCCTGACCCAGTGCTGGTCGATGGTGTGATGAACGGGCACACAGTCCGCCACACGGTAGCCCGGGTATCACGGCCTGTGATCCCACCGCTGCCACCACATGTGATGGAACGTGCACACACACGACGGCTGCTGCCGTCCGACCCAGTAAACTGCAGGGATTTATAACTATCCCACTTCCACTTAGGAACTTGCAGCTCTCTGTCGCCCCCCCTTACCCTCAGGTCAGTCAGGGAACTGCACCTAGGATAATTAGTCGCCAGACGGGTCACTTGGATGTGTGCTGGCTATTGGGCACGCTGCAGTGAGGGAATTATAATTACTCCTGGCTGCCGCCAGGCAGTACCCTTATAAACCCCGCTGCGTCACTGCCAGCGTCACCCAATAGATTAACACTTTACACCCCTTTCTTTTAGCTGCCACCAGCTACGGCTTTTGATGAACAATTTATCAAGAGGGTCCGTAGCAACCCCAAAACAGTAGCGTAGTGCTTCAGGCACGTGCAAATTCGTTTATAGAGCAGGAGAAACAAACTAATAAATTTATAGGTTTATTCCTTAAAAACAGGCAATGCTTATATAATATAAAAAGATGTAACAAACTGAGACAATATCGTTATGTACAGATGCAGTTATAAAATAAAATAGGATTAAGAATGAAAATCACTCACATGGTTGTTAGATCATATACAGGCAAGCCAGGCTGGGGGAAGGGGCCACACGTCATAGTTCATTGGGAGATCTCTTACTCAGCACATCCCAGCAGAAAGACTACTACTAAGGAACTTCACTGTAAGACTTATGCATGTCAGCTTCTGACCTCACAAAAAGGGCTGGTCCTCTGGCCACCTCCCCTGGCTGCAAGCTATGGTCTGAGCTCTGCAATATCATAAGGTTCATAACTCGTTCTGTGAACCTAGCAGAATAACGGCAGACCTATCAATGGTCTTGCTGTGAAATAATGGTTCAAATGAACCCAAACTTGGGTGACATAGCTCATGGGGCACCCGAGAATTCCATTTCTCAGGCTCTGTTGGAGTTACGGGTTCACCGGTACTACGGGAACGATGCCCGTCGGCGCATGGTTCAACACAGTGACGTTCGTGTTTCTAGCGAATGCTCCCACCGTGTTATTAACCAAAAAAGAATGAATACTCCAACATGGCTGCTATAGGAAGAAAGCACGTGTTCGGACAATGCAGGACCCCTGCGGTGAAGCGGGAAAACTTCCAGCACTGGCAGCTCACATTACACTGCCTGAGTGCAGGCTGACGGGGGGAAGGGAGAAGTATGAGAGCTGCAGAGAGAAGGAGGGCTTTCAGCAGTACAAAAAAAAAAGAGATGAGGACAGCAATTCCAGCACAGCACTCATCACACCTCCCCCCCTTTGAGGGCGCTACGGAGGCATGACCTGTCGGTAATCCGACATGCGCACCTCAGCGGGTTCGCCACGTCGTGATAACCCATCAGCATTCCCATGATCACTGCCTTTCTTGTGTTGTACGGCAAAATCATACTGCTGCAGGGCAAGGCTCCAGCGTAGCAACCTACCATTGGTTCCGGACACTGTGTGCAGCCAGCTCAGAGGGTTGTGGTCGGTGACCACCTTGAAGGTGCGCCCGTACAGGTAGGGCTGCAAACGTTGCAGTGCCCAGACCATGGCCAGGCACTCCTTCTCGATGGTGGAGTATGCCACTTCCCTTGGCAGAAGTTTCCGGCTCAGGTACAACACGGGGTGCTCCTGGTTCCCCGAATCAACCTGGCTGAGTACAGCACCGAGGCCAAATTCGCTGGCGTCAGTCTGTACCAGGAATGGCCGACTGCTGTCGACGGCTTTCAACACTGGAGAGCTTCACAGGGCTGTTTTCAAAGATCGGAATGCCGCCTCACAGCCATCTGTCCAGTTGACTGTTTGGGGTAGACCGCCCTTGGTGAGGTCCGTCAAGGGTTTTGCAATGGCGCTATAGTTCGGTACGAAACGCCTATAGTACCCTGCAGTGCCCAGGAAGGACTTCACCTGCTTTTTGGTCCTGGGGGTGGGCCAGGACACGATCGCGACCACTTTCTCGGGCTCTGGACTCATGGAACCCCCACCTACCCGGTGCCCCAGGTAGTGGACCTCCCTCATGCCCATATGGCATTTTCCCGGCTTGATGGTCAGACCTGCCTGGTGAATACGCTTGAGCACCTCCTGGAGATGCTGAAGGTGTTCCTCCCAGGTGGAACTGAAAACGGCAATGTCGTCCAGGTACGCCACAGCGTACTCCTCCAGTCCCTGAAGCAGGTGGTTGACCATCCGCTGAAAAGTGGCAGGGGCATTCTTCATGCCGAAAGGCATGACCGTGGACTCGTACAGTCCAAAAGGGGTGATAAAGGCAGATTTCTCCTGCGCCGCAGGGCTCAGGGGAATCTGCCAGTATCCCCGGCTCAAATCCATGATGGATATGTACTTGGCATTCGCCAACCGCTCCAGCAGATCCTCGATGCGTGGCATTGGGTGCGCATCAGAGGTAGTGATGGCGTTGAGCCCCCTGTAGTCCACGCAGAACCGGGTGGTCCGATCCTTTTTTGGCACGAGAACTACAGGTGAGGCCCACGCGCTTTTGGACGGCCGGATCACCCCAGCTGCAACATCTCATGGATCTCCTGGCGCATAATCTGCTGCACTTCCTCAGAGATCCGATAAGGTGTCCGCCGTAACGGGGCGTGATTCCCGGTGTCCACCTCGTGGACTGCCAACTCGGTCCTTCCGGGTCGGTTCGTGAACTCGGCCCGGAAGGGTTCCAGAGTGGTCAGCAACTGCAACCGCTGGGAGACGGTTAGCGAGGCATTTACCTCCATGTCCTCAATGGACCCATTGGCATTAGCTTGGGCCAGCATGTCTAGGAGGGGATCCTCTTCCCCGTCCTCGGGCAGATTGCAGACCGGTAGGACGCAGGCTTCACGTTCATGATGGGCCTTCATCATGTTGACGTGAAAGGCCTTGCGCCTACCCCGAGTGTGGTCAAGCGTGACCACGTAGGTGGCTGGGTTGAGCTGTTGGTGCACGACGTACGGGCCTTCCCAGGCTGCCTGAAGCTTATCCTTTGGTACGGGGACCAGCACCCACACCTTTTGACCCACCTGGTAGGTCCGCTCCCGGGCGTTCTGGTCGTACCAGTGCTTCTGGTCAGCCTGAGCCTGCGTCATGTTGTCATGCACCAACTGCGTCAAGGTCTGCATCTTGTCGCGGAAGCGCATGACATAATCCTCGATGGACACTTCCGTGGGGTTTGGCTCATCTTCCCAGGATTCTCTTATCAACCCAAGGGGTCCCCGGACTCGCCTACCATACAGGAGCTCGAAGGGGGAGAACCCCGTCGAGGCCTGTGGGACTTCTCTGTAGGCAAATAGCAGGTGTGGGAGGTACCGCTCCCAATCGCGTCCCTGGGTCTCAACCAGCATGCGGAGCATCTGTTTGAGGGTACCGTTAAAGCGCTCACACAAACCATTGGTCTGTGGGTGATACCACTCGATACCATACGCGTCACCTGCATTTTGCTGCAGAGAGCCTTCATTAGGCGAGACATAAATTGAGTCCCTTGATCGGTAAGCATCTCCCTGGGAAATCCTACCCGTGAAAAGATGGTCACCAGTGCATCCGCCACCTTATCTGCCCTAGTTGAGGACAGAGCTACTGCCTCCGGTACCGGGTAGCGTAGTCTACCACAGTAAGGATGTATTGCTTTCCAGAGCTGCTGGGGACGGCCAGCGGGCCCACAATGTCCACCGCGATCCTCTGGAAAGGCTCCTCTATCACTGGCAACGGGATCAGGGGAGCCTTAAGAGCAGGCCCTGCCTTCCCCACTCTTTGACAGGTGATACAGGAGCGGCAGTAGTTAGTCACATCTGTCCCCATCTTGGGCCAATAGAAGTGTTGAGACAGCCGTGCCTTAGTTTTGCTGATCCCCAAGTGTCCAGCGAGTGGAATCTCATGGGCAATCCTCAACAACTCACCTCGGAACTGGTGCGGGACGACCAGCTGTTTCCCCCTCAACCACTCCTTTTGGAAATCTCCGGGTACTGTCTCCCGGTACAACCTTCCTCGTTCCCAGAACACCCTCTCCTTATCAGTCACGGAGGTGGGCGTCTCGGCGAGGTGCCTCAAGTTCTCCAGGCTCGCATCTGAGTGCAGAGCGGCCTGGAACTCCTGGCTGGAGGCAGCCAGAAGTGACGTCAGGGTTCCTCCCTCACTGGGACCCTCTGGGACCGGCTCTGGGTCCACCTCTGGTTCAGTCTCTCCGGTAGCGGAGGAGGGTCCAGATGGCAGGGCGCTACCTGCGATCCGGGCACTCTGACTGCGGGTGACAGCAGCTACATATGCAGTCTCCCGGGGATTTCTATAGACCCATCAGCCTGCGCTGCTATGGGCTCTACCTCCCCATCCACCCCCAACACTTCAGGAGCAGTGCTACTTATGGGCCAGTTACCTTCCTCGGTGGCACTGGTCAGTGTCATGGCGTCACCTTCCTCCCGGTTCCCATGCACCTCCCCATTTCCTTGAGCACTGTCGCTTGCTCCTGCTAGGGGTTCCTCAGCCGTCTCACTCCGCAGAGCGACGGGACTGAACGCTCCTGTACCTGTGGACACATCTACCACTTCAGAGAAAAGGTTAACAGATTCAGATGGCACAGATACATCACTATCAACATCAGTCCTAGGGAAAGAAAGGTTATCAGTTGCATCATCACTTCGCAAAGCATTAGCAGGTAACACAATCAGTTTCCCATCATCATCAACATCAACATCATGGTTAACGTTAACCTTATCATCAGATTGGGAAGGGGTGTCAGGGACATAGTACGCCACCATCCTCCCCAGATCAGTCCCCAATAAAACATCAGTGGGCAGGTTTTCGGACACCCCCACTTCCTTCACCCCGCTCCCGGCACCCCAGTCAATGAAAACTCGGGCTATCGGCAAGGGGTAGTGGACACCCCCAATCCCTGTGACAGTTAGGGTTTTCCCCAGAATCAACTCTTCAGGGGCCGCCAGTTCGGGTCGGATGAGGGTTCGCTCAGCCCCGGTGTCCTTGAGGCCTGTAGCAAGACGGGCCCCCACGCGGACGGGCTGCACGTTGTCATCAACCCTCCCCACCACACCACCCACCAAAAGAACAGAGGCGTTGGGCCCGGAGGCCTTGGCTGGGGGTTCTTCTGCCTCTCCGGACAGGTGGCGCTGATGTGACCAGTCCTTTTACAGGAGAAACACTGGCGGGGGTCTGATGTAGGCCTGGCGCTGGCAAAGGGGATAGTGCCTCCAGAGGGACGACTGGCAGGGGCACTGGGGTTGGTTGCAGGCTTACCCCCTCCCCAACGGGTGGTGGCGGCCTTCCGCACCTCGGGTTTCCGGTTGGCCTCATAGCTGTCGGCGATCCGGGCTGTTGTGACCGCGTCCTCTGGTTCTCGGTCCAGGATGAACTGTCGGACCTCAGCTGGGCACAGATGCAGGAACTGGTCTTTGATCATCAGGTCTTTCAGCTCCTCATAGGTGTCAACTGACAGTCCATGGATCCACTGGTCAAAGTGGTTCCGGAGTCCTTGCACCACATCGCTATAACTGTCGTGTGGGCCACGTTGGAGGTTCCGGAACTTCTTTCGGTATACCTCAGGGGTTAGCTGGTACTTGGCAATCAGGGCCTGCTTGATGGCCTCATAGTCACTGTCTTGATCTGGCGCGAGGGAAGCGAATGCCTCCAAAGCTTTGCCCTTTAGCCCGGGGGTCAAGTACCTGGCCCATTGGTCGGAAGGCAGCCGGTACTGTCTGCAGACTTTCTCAAAGGCCCGCAGAAAAGTGTCCAAGTCTCCTTCCTTTTCCAGCACGGGAAAGTGCTCCGGCCGGGGCTTGGGACTCTGAGAGCTGCTGGGTGTACCGCTCTGGGCTGTGGAGGGCATTTCCCCTTGTCTGAGCAGCTCCAGTTCATGGGCTCTCTGAGCTTCCCGCTCAGCTCTCTCAGCCTCCCGCTCGGCCTCCCGCTGGGCTTGGCGCTCGGCTCTCTCAGCCTCTCGCTGTTTGGCCTCTCGCTGGTCGGCTCTCTCTTGAGCTTGCTGGATCAGCCTCAGGCGTTCTTCCCGGTTGTCAGCGGTGAGTCCCTCCAGGGCCGCCCGTAGGTAAGGGTCCACCTCTCTCTGGGTGTAAGCAGTCAGGGGTTGGGCCTCTGCTCCTGCGCCCGCCACGCTCCGATGCTCGCCCAGCTCCTTCAGGGCCTGGACCAGTTGGCCTTTGGTTCGGTTCGTGTGGACAAGGCCGTGGTACTTGCAGATTCCCACAAGGGTGTCCTTGCTCTGCTTGTCGAACCAACTTGCTCCTATGGTAGCCATGGTTGCCAAATAAAAGATAGGATAGAAAAACAAAGAGAAGGGAGGGGTAACCGCAAGTACACACAATTGTCTCAGGACTAATAAACACTGAGTCTGTTCTCCAAAACTTTAGCTGCAGGGTCGCTGAAGAACCGTGCAAATTTTTTAGTGAATGGAATGATTGCTCAAACCAGATCACTAATGCTCTATAATCCCACCGCTGTGCCACCAATATGTGATGAACGGGCACACAGTCCGCCACACGGTAGCCCGGGGTATCACGGCCTGTGATCCCACCGCTGCCACCACATGTGATGGAACGTGCACACACACGACGGCTGCTGCCGTCCGACCCAGTAAACTGCAGGGATTTATAACTATCCCACTTCCACTTAGGAACTTGCAGCTCTCTGGCGCCCCCCCTTACCCTCAGGTCAGTCAGGGAACTGCACCTAGGATAATTAGTCACTTGGATGTGTGCTGGCTATTGGGCACGCTGCAGTGAGGGAATTACAATTACTCCTGGCTGCCGCCAGGCAGTACCCTTATAAACCCCGCTGCGTCACTGCCAGAGTCACCCAATAGATTAACACTTTACACCCCTTTCTTTTAGCTGCCACCAGCTACGGCTTTTGATGAACAATTTATCAAGAGGGTCCGTAGCAACCCCAAAACAGTAGCGTAGTGCTTCAGGCACGTGCAAATTCGTTTATAGAGCAGGAGAAACAAACTAATAAATTTATAGGTTTATTCCTTAAAAACAGGCAATGCTTATATAATATAAAAAGATGTAACAAACTGAGACAATATCGTTATGTACAGATGCAGTTATAAAATAAAATAGGATTAAGAATGAAAATCACTCACATGGTTGTTAGATCATATACAGGCAAGCCAGGCTGGGGGAAGGGGCCACACGTCATAGTTCATTGGGAGATCTCTTACTCAGCACATCCCAGCAGAAAGACTACTACTAAGGAACTTCACTGTAAGACTTATGCATGTCAGCTTCTGACCTCACAAAAAGGGCTGGTCCTCTGGCCACCTCCCCTGGCTGCAAGCTATGGTCTGAGCTCTGCAATATCATAAGGTTCATAACTCGTTCTGTGAACCTAGCAGAATAACGGCAGACCTATCAATGGTCTTGCTTTGAAATAATGGTTCAAATGAACCCAAACTTGGGTGACATAGCTCATGGGGCACCCGAGAATTCCATTTCTCGGGCTCTGTTGGAGTTACGGGTTCACCGGTACCACGGGAACGATGCCTGTCGGCGCATGGTTCAACACAGTGACGTTCGTGTTTCTAGCGAATGCTCCCACCGTGTTATTAACCAAAAAAGAATGAATACTCCAACATGGCTGCTATAGGAATAAAGCACGTGTTCGGACAATGCAGGACCCCTGCGGTGAAGCGGGAAAACTTCCAGCACTGGCAGCTCACATTACACTGCCTGAGTGCAGGCTGACAGGGGGGAAGGGAGAAGTATGAGAGCTGCAGAGAGAAGGAGGGCTTTCAGCAGTACAAAAAAAAAAGAGATGAGGACAGCAATTCCAGCACAGCACTCATCACAGATGGTCAGGAAGAATTTATGGTGGAAAGGATTCTAGATTCCAGGTTGTACAGAAATCAGTTGCAATATTTGATTAAATGGCAGGGCTACCCAGTGGAGGACAACTCATGGGAACCAGTCAATAATGTAAATGCTCCTCGCCTGCTCCGCCAGTTTCATCAGAGGTACCCTGACAAGCCTGGTCTGAGGTCAACCGGAGGTTGTCCTTAAGGGGGGAGTAATGTAAGGTTCTTTTTCTCTTTTGACATGTTCCTTGAAACTCAGTTTTCCGTCGGCCATTTTGCTTTCTGTCTTTCTGCAGCTCTTGCCCTCAGTTAATATGGAGTTTCCAGTTTTCATGTTCCCGCCCTGATTCTCTCCCTCTTGCTTCTTAAGCAGCCTCAGCTGAACAATCAGTGCTCCTGAATCAAGCGTCAGTCAGCCTGTGACCTGACTCCTGGAAACCTAGGATTTTGGACTCCAGCTATTTCCTACTGAGGAACTTTGGAACACTTTTGGACTTTGGAAACCTGCTGTCTGGTGAATCCATGTTTGCAGAGGAATTACGGTACAGAGAAGAGATCCTGAACCTGCTTGGAGAGTTATTGTAGAGCTTGAAGTTACTCTGGCCTGCTGTGTTCTCCTGCCTCTGTTCCTGCAAACTGTGTGACCTTTTCTGCATGCTTGTATGAAGTAATTACAAGTCATTTCATATCAACCTATGTCTCATGTGTTTTCCTCGCACCCAAGCACAAGACGCTATAGGAACTGTACACTATACATGACAGTATCTACAGTATGTATGTATGTATATATATATATATATATATATATATATATATATATATATATATATACAGATTCTTTTCACAAAATTAGAATTTAATCAAAAAGGTATTTTATTTCAGTTCTTTAATACAAAAAGTGAAACTCATATATTATATGGAGTCATTACAAACAGAGTGATCTATTTCAAGTGTTTATTTCTGTTAATGTTGATGATTATGGTTTACAGCCAATGAAAATCCAAAAGTCATTATCTCAGTAAACTAGAATACTTTATAACACCAGCCTGAAGAATTATTTTAAAATCCGAAATGTTGGCCTACTGAAATCTAGTTTAGTAAATGCACTCAGTACTTGGTCAGGGGTCCTTTTGCATCATTTACTGCATCAATGCGGCGTGGCATGGAGGCAATCAGTGTGTGGCACTGCTGAGGTGTTATGGAAGCCCTGGTTGCTTTGATAGTTTGCATTGTTGGGAAATGGCATCTCTCATCTTCCTCTTGACTATACCCCATAGATTTTCTATGGGGTTAAGGTCAGGCGAGTTTACTGGCAAATCAAGCACAGTGATACTGTTGTTTTTAAACCAGGTATTGGTACTTTTGGCAGTGTGGACAGTTTCCAAGTCCTGCTGGAGAATGAAATTTCAATCTCCAAAAAGCTTGTCAGCAGAGGGAAGCATGAAGTGCTCTAAAATTTCCTGGTAGACGGCTGTGCTGACTTGGTCTTGATAAAACACAGTGGATCTACACCAGCACATGACATGGCTCCCCAAACCATCACTGATTGTGGAAACTTCACACTAGACCTCAAGCAGGTTGGATTGTCTTTCTCTCCACTCTTCCTCCAGACTCTGGGACCTTGATTGCCAAGGTCTAGTGTGAAGTTTCCACAATCAGTGATCTACTTATAGTTCCTGTGTGCCTCTGTTCACTTATTTCCTTACATGCATGAAACATTTTGAAAATCTTACAATGAAGAAGGATTTGGTAAGTACTCACTGTATCATATACTTATACATTTAAAAATCTACTTCAATCTCTACACTTGTTTTTGTATGTTTGAATGACAACATTAATTTTAATTTAAACATTAATTTTATCATGTGATGTACTGGAAAACGGAAACAAAGTTCCAAGTGTGGCAAAATAGCGATAAAAGTGCAATTCTGCAATTGTTTTTTTCTCCCGATGATAGCAGTGGCGTGCGTGGTTCAAATCCTGTGCCAATTCGCGGCCTGACTTTGCCTGTCGCTGATTGGTCACGTCCAGCTGGGCGCGACCAATCAGCAACGCGGGATTTCCGTTACAGACAGACATAATTAGACGATTATTTAGTAAATGTTTACTAAATGGTAAAACTGATCTGACAATATTATTCTTCAGATCAGTATGATTATGTATAGCAAAAATTATGGTCCCCTATGAATGCTAGCCGAAGGCTAGCTTTCACAGGAGCATCGTCATGACAAGCAACCTATCAGCGCCCTACGATCAAGTCTATGATCATGTCTACATAGAATGATGGACTCCTCTGCTGGAGTGCATTAAATGCCCCTGTCACAGACTGACAGTGACATTTAACAGGTTAACAGTTGTAGATGTAGTTCCATTGTATTTGCAGCTGATAGAGGCAGATAATGATACATAACACAGCCATCGTCTGCTAGGAATATGCAGGTTTGGCTTGTAAGCCTGCATCAAAGTCAGGGAGCTGAAATATGATGTTTTAGAATGTCTTATGTCGGTAAGAAGTTAAAGGGGCTTTCTCACCAACAAAGTACATTTTAATTAACCCTTAGTGACAGAGCCAATTTGCAGCTTAATGCCAGGCCACTTTTTGCAATTCTGACCACTGTCACTTTATGAGGATATAATTCTGGAACGCATTAACAAATCCCGCTTATTCTGAGAATGTTTTTTGTGACATATTTGTACTTCGTGATAAAATTTCTTCCATATGACTTGCATTCATTTATAAGAAAAATGGAAATATGGGGAACATATTTAAATTTTGAATATTTCAAACTTTAATTTGTATGCCCTTTAATCAGAGAGATATGTCATACAAAATACTTAATAAATAATATTTCCCACATATCTATTTTACATCAGCACAATTTTGGAACAAAATTGTTTTCGTTAGGAAGTTGTAAGACTTAAAAGTTGACCAGCGATTTCTCATTTTTACAACAAAATTTACAAAACAATTTTTTTAGGGGACCACTCACTTGAAGGACTTTGGGGGAATGTAGAAAAA
>JARQOD010000001.1:573831860-573856655 GCA_033576555.1 Oophaga sylvatica
TAGGAACTTGCAGCTCTCTGGCGCCCCCCCTTACCCTCAGGTCAGTCAGGAACTGCACCTAGGATAATTAGTCGCCAGACGGTACTTGGATGTGTGCTGGCTATTGGGCACGCTGCAGTGAGGGAATTATAATTACTCCTGGCTGCCGCCAGGCAGTACCCTTATAAACCCCGCTGCGTCACTGCCAGCGTCACCCAATAGATTAACACTTTACACCCCTTTCTTTTAGCTGCCACCAGCTACGGCTTTTGATGAACAATTTATCAAGAGGGTCCGTAGCAACCCCAAAACAGTAGCGTAGTGCTTCAGGCACGTGCAAATTCGTTTATAGAGCAGGAGAAACAAACTAATAAATTTATAGGTTTATTCCTTAAAAACAGGCAATGCTTATATAATATAAAAAGATGTAACAAACTGAGACAATATCGTTATGTACAGATGCAGTTATAAAATAAAATAGGATTAAGAATGAAAATCACTCACATGGTTGTTAGATCATATACAGGCAAGCCAGGCTGGGGGAAGGGGCCACACGTCATAGTTCATTGGGAGATCTCTTACTCAGCACATCCCAGCAGAAAGACTACTACTAAGGAACTTCACTGTAAGACTTATGCATGTCAGCTTCTGACCTCACAAAAAGGGCTGGTCCTCTGGCCACCTCCCCTGGCTGCAAGCTATGGTCTGAGCTCTGCAATATCATAAGGTTCATAACTCGTTCTGTGAACCTAGCAGAATAACGGCAGACCTATCAATAGTCTTGCTTTGAAATAATGGTTCAAATGAACCCAAACTTGGGTGACATAGCTCATGGGGCACCCAAGAATTCCATTTCTCGGGCTCTGTTGGAGTTACGGGTTCACCGGTACCACGGGAACGATGCCTGTCGGCGCATGGTTCAACACAGTGACGTTCGTGTTTCTAGCGAATGCTCCCACCGTGTTATTAACCAAAAAAGAATGAATACTCCAACATGGCTGCTATAGGAAAAAGCACGTGTTCGGACAATGCAGGACCCCTGCGGTGAAGCGGGAAAACTTCCAGCACTGGCAGCTCACATTACACTGCCTGAGTGCAGGCTGACAGGGGGGGAAGGGAGAAGTATGAGAGCTGCAGAGAGAAGGAGGGCTTTCAGCAGTACAAAAAAAAAAGAGATGAGGACAGCAATTCCAGCACAGCACTCATCACAGATGGTCAGGAAGAATTTATGGTGGAAAGGATTCTAGATTCCAGGTTGTACAGAAATCAGTTGCAATATTTGATTAAATGGCAGGGCTACCCAGTGGAGGACAACTCATGGGAACCAGTCAATAATGTAAATGCTCCTCGCCTGCTCCGCCAGTTTCATCAGAGGTACCCTGACAAGCCTGGTCTGAGGTCAACCGGAGGTTGTCCTTAAGGGGGGAGTAATGTAAGGTTCTTTGTTCTCTTTTGACATGTTCCTTGAAACTCAGTTTTCCGTCGGCCATTTTGCTTTCTGTCTTTCTGCAGCTCTTGCCCTCAGTTAATATGGAGTTTCCAGTTTTCATGTTCCCGCCCTGATTCTCTCCCTCTTGCTTCTTAAGCAGCCTCAGCTGAACAATCAGTGCTCCTGAATCAAGCTCAGTCAGCCTGTGACCTGACTCCTGGAAACCTAGGATTTTGGACTCCAGCTATTTCCTACTGAGGAACTTTGGAACACTTTTGGACTTTGGAAACCTGCTGTCTGGTGAATCCATGTTTGCAGAGGAATTACGGTACAGAGAAGAGATCCTGAACCTGCTTGGAGAGTTATTGTAGAGCTTGAAGTTACTCTGGCCTGCTGTGTTCTCCTGCCTCTGTTCCTGCAAACTGTGTGACCTTTTCTGCATGCTTGTATGAAGTAATTACAAGTCATTTCATATCAACCAATGTCTCATGTGTTTTCCTCGCACCCAAGCACAAGACGCTATAGGAACTGTACACTATACATGACAGTATCTACAGTATGTATGTATGTATATATATATATATATATATATATATATATATATATATATATATACAGATTCTTTTCACAAAATTAGAATTTAATCAAAAAGGTATTTTATTTCAGTTCTTTAATACAAAAAGTGAAACTCATATATTATATGGAGTCATTACAAACAGAGTGATCTATTTCAAGTGTTTATTTCTGTTAATGTTGATGATTATGGTTTCAGCCAATGAAAATCCAAAAGTCATTATCTCAGTAAACTAGAATACTTTATAACACCAGCCTGAAGAATTATTTTAAAATCCGAAATGTTGGCCTACTGAAATCTAGTTTAGTAAATGCACTCAGTACTTGGTCAGGGGTCCTTTTGCATCATTTACTGCATCAATGCGGCGTGGCATGGAGGCAATCAGTGTGTGGCACTGCTGAGGTGTTATGGAAGCCCTGGTTGCTTTGATAGTTTGCATTGTTGGGAAATGGCATCTCTCATCTTCCTCTTGACTATACCCCATAGATTTTCTATGGGGTTAAGGTCAGGCGAGTTTACTGGCAAATCAAGCACAGTGATACTGTTGTTTTTAAACCAGGTATTGGTACTTTTGGCAGTGTGGACAGTTTCCAAGTCCTGCTGGAGAATGAAATTTCAATCTCCAAAAAGCTTGTCAGCAGAGGGAAGCATGAAGTGCTCTAAAATTTCCTGGTAGACGGCTGTGCTGACTTTGGTCTTGATAAAACACAGTGGTCTACACCAGCACATGACATGGCTCCCCAAACCATCACTGATTGTGGAAACTTCACACTAGACCTCAAGCAGGTTGGATTGTCTTTCTCTCCACTCTTCCTCCAGACCTGGGACCTTGATTGCCAAGGTCTAGTGTGAAGTTTCCACAATCAGTGATCTACTTATAGTTCCTGTGTGCCTCTGTTCACTTATTTCCTTACATGCATGAAACATTTTGAAAATCTTACAATGAAGAAGGATTTGGTAAGTACTCACTGTATCATATACTTATACATTTAAAAATCTACTTCAATCTCTACACTTGTCTTTGTATGTTTGAATGACAACATTAATTTTAATTTAAACATTAATTTTATCATGTGATGTACTGGAAAACGGAAACAAAGTTCCAAGTGTGGCAAAATAGCGATAAAAGTGCAATTCTGCAATTGTTTTTTTCTCCCGATGATAGCAGTGGCGTGCGTGGTTCAAATCCTGTGCCAATTCGCGGCCTGACTTTGCCTGTCGCTGATTGGTCACGTCCAGCTGGGCGCGACCAATCAGCAACGCGGGATTTCCGTTACAGACAGACATAATTAGACGATTATTTAGTAAATGTTTACTAAATGGTAAAACTGATCTGACAATATTATTCTTCAGATCAGTATGATTATGTATAGCAAAAATTATGGTCCCCTATGAATGCTAGCCGAAGGCTAGCTTTCACAGGAGCATCGTCATGACAAGCAACCTATCAGCGCCCTACGATCAAGTCTATGATCATGTCTACATAGAATGATGGACTCCTCTGCTGGAGTGCATTAAATGCCCCTGTCACAGACTGACAGTGACATTTAACAGGTTAACAGTTGTAGATGTAGTTCCATTGTATTTGCAGCTGATAGAGGCAGATAATGATTACATAACACAGCCATCGTCTGCTAGGAAATATGCAGGTTTGGCTTGTAAGCCTGCATCAAAGTCAGGGAGCTGAAATATGATGTTTTAGAATGTCTTATGTCGGTAAGAAGTTAAAGGGGCTTTCTCACCAACAAAGTACATTTTAATTAACCCCTTAGTGACAGAGCCAATTTGCAGCTTAATGCCAGGCCACTTTTTGCAATTCTGACCACTGTCACTTTATGAGGATATAATTCTGGAACGCATTAACAAATCCCGCTTATTCTGAGAATGTTTTTTGTGACATATTGTACTTCGTGATAAAATTTCTTCCATATGACTTGCATTCATTTATAAGAAAAATGGAAATATGGGGAACATATTTTAAATTTTGAATATTTCAAACTTTTAATTTGTATGCCCTTTAATCAGAGAGATATGTCATACAAAATACTTAATAAATAATATTTCCCACATGTCTATTTTACATCAGCACAATTTTGGAAACAAAATTGTTTTCGTTAGGAAGTTTAAGGTTAAAAGTTGACCAGCGATTTCTCATTTTTACAGCAAAATTTACAAAACCATTTTTTTTAGGGACCACCTCACTTTGAAGTCACTTTGTCTATATGGTAGAAAATACCCAAAAGTGACATCATTCTAAAAACTGCACCCCTCAAGGTACTAAAACCACATTCAAGAAGTTTATTAACCCTTCAGGTGCTTCACAAGAATTTTTGGAATGATTAAAAAAAATGAACATTTAACTTTTTTTCACAAAAAGTTTACTTCAGATCCAATTTGTTTTATTTTACTAAGCATAACAGGAGAAATTAGACCCCAAAAGTAATTGTGCAATTTGTCCTGAGTACGCTGATACCCCATATTTGCAAGTAAACCACTGTTTGGGCACATGGCTGAGCTCAGAAGGGAAGGAGCACCGTTTGACTTTTCAATGCAAAATTGGTTGGAATTGAGATCAGACGCCATGTCGCATTTGGAAAGCCCCTGATGTGCCTAAATAATGGAAACCCCCACAAGTGACACCATTTTGGAAAGTAAATCCCCTAAGGAACTTATCTAGATGTGTGGTGAGCAACTTTGAACCCCCAAGTGCTTCACAGAAGTTTATAATGTAGAGCTGTAAAAATAAAAAATCTTATTTTTTTTCACAAAAATTATATTTTGCCCCCAATTTTTTATTTTCTCAAGGGTAAAAGGAGAAATGAGACCCCAAAAGTTGTTATGCGATTTGTTCTGAGTATGCTGATACCTCATATGTGGGGGTAAACCACTGTTTGGGTGCATGGCAGAGCTTGGAAAGGAAGGAGCACCATTTGACTTTTTCAAAGCAGAATTGGCTGGTATTGAGATCAGACGAATGTCGTGTTTGGAGAGCCCCTGATGTGCCTAAAAAGTGTAAACCGCCCAATTCTAACTCCAACCCTAACCCCAACACACCCCTAACCCTTATCCCAACCCTAACCATAGCCCTAACCACAAACCTAACCCTAACACACCCCTAACCCTAATCCCAACTCTAACACTAATCCCAACCCTAACTCTAATCCTAACTTTAGCCCGAACCCTAACCTTAACTTTAGCCCCAACCGTAACCAACACCACAAACCTAACCCTAACACACCCTTAACCCTAATACCAACTCTAACCCCAACCCTAACCCTATCACTAATGGGAAAAAGGAAAGAAATACTTTTTTTATTTTACTATCTTTTCCTAACTAAGGGGGTGATAAAGAGGGGTTTGATTTACTATTTATAGTGGGTTTTTATAGCGGGTTTTTTACGTTTGGCAGCTGTCACATACTAAAAGACGCTTTTTATTGCAAAAATAGTTTTTGCATCACCACATTTTGAGTTATCATTTTTCCATATTTTGGCCCTGAGAGTCATGTGAGGTCTTGATTTTTGCTGGACAAGTTGTTTTTATTGCACCATTTTCGGGCACATGACATGACATTTTTTGATCGCTTTTTATTCCGATTTTTGAGAGGCAGAATGAACAAAAACCAGCAATTCATGAATTTCTTTTGGGGGGGGCATTTATACCGTTCCACGTGTGGTAAAATTGATAAAGCAGTTTTATTCTTCAGGTCAGTACGATGGGACAGCGATACCTCATTTATAGCATTTTTTGTGTTTTGGCGCTTTTATACAATAAAAACTATATTATAGAAAAAATTATTATTTTTGCATCACATTATTCTGAGAGCTATAACTTTTTATTTTTCTGGTGATGGAGCTATATTGCGACATGTTTTTTGCGGGACATGATGACGTTTTCAGCAGTAGCACGTTTATTTGTATCTGTTTTTTGATCGCATGCTATTCCACTTTTTGTTCGGCGGTATGATGATAAAGCATTGTTTTTTTGCCTTGTTTTTTCTTTTTTTAATGGTGTTCACTAGTGGAAGTTTTATAGGTCGGTTCGTTACGGACGTGGCGATACCAAATATGTGCACTTTTATTGTTCTTTTTATGTAATGTAAATGTATTTATTGGTAAAATATTTTTTTTTCTTTATTTGCGGATTTTTTAAATATTTCTACACATTATGCTTTTTTTTTACTTTATTACATTGTCACAGTATGGGACATTACTATATAAAGTGAGTTCGCTGATCTGACACTTTGCATAGCACAGTGTCAGATCAGCAATCTGACATGCAGTGAAGTAGGCTTGCCAGCGCCTGCTCTCAGCACGCACTAAGAAGCCAACTCACTGAAGGACCCGGGAGGACCCCGTGGCCATCTTGGAGCCTGGGGTCTCCATGGAGACCACCTGAACAACACGATCGCATCGCGTTGTTCCGGTGGGAGCATGCAGGGAGCCCTTCCCTGCGTGATGCTTCCCTATGCCACTGTCAGTACTGACAGCAGCACTAGAGGGGTTAAATTCCCACGATCGGTGCTAGCACCGATTGTGGGTGTTGCTGCAGGTGTCAGCTGTCACATACAGCTGAAACCCGCACCCGTTCTCCGCAGCGCTCAGCATGAGGCCGCGGTGATCGTGCCACCGTACTAGTATTGGTGCGGGCAGAAATGGAGTTCCTGCAGAGCAGTACTAGTACAGCGAAGTTTGGGAAGCGGTTAAACATACTGGCTGATGACCGGATCATGCAGCTTTATGTGAAAATCCTTATTTATTACAATTGGTGGATCTGAAATTACAAACACTTTTCACCTATTGTGTCTCCACTATTTCCTTGTAGATTGTAAGCTTGCAAGCAGGGCCCTTACTCCTAATGTAACTGTTTAAACTTACCTTGTATTGAATTTATTGTCTGTATATGTCACCGCTTAATTGTAAAGTGATGTGGAATATGTTGACGCTATACAAAGAAAATTATCATTATTATTATTTGTGCCAAAAAAACGTTGTAAAAAAAGTGAAACAAAATTCTAACAAAAAAAATGGTTGTGTATTTCCTCTTATGAAAAATGCATGCATTTGCAAAAAATGAAGACACGATTTTTGTGGCTTCATGAGTCGTTTATACAGTCTTCTCCTTCAGGAAAAAAAATTAAAACATGTAAAATTGTAAAAGCTACATTAAAAACAAGTGATTTTACATGTATGTTTTAATACTTTATTTGATCAAGTATTAGTTTTAGTTCCTGTGCTCACTTTATATTTCCTTACATGCCTGACACATTTTGAAAATCTTACAATGAAGAAAGATTTGGTCAGTACTCATCGCATTATATACTTATACATTTAAAAAGCTACTTCAATCTCTACACTTGTCTGTTTGAGATGTTTCTCAATTCTTTCTTGTTTAAATGTATCTCCCACATCAACTAAACACTAGAATTGTGTCTGTGGACAGAAATCTCTAACTAAATTGAGATTAGGAGAACTGACAGCTAAAACATTGGTTGAAAACAACTGAGTTCTCATCTAGTATCTAAAGACCAATGCCAACCATGTCTTTCATTGGTATCTCATCTACACACTATTTACAGGTCCTTCTCAAAAAATTAGCATATAGTGCTAAATTTCATTATTTTCCATAATGTAATGATTACAATTAAACTTTCATATATTTTAGATTCATTACACACCAACTGAAATTTGTCAGGTCTTTTATTGTTTTAATACTGATGATTTTGGCATACAACCCCTGATAACCCAAAAAACCTGTCTCAAAAAATTAGCATATTTCAACCATCCAATAAAATAAAAGTGTTTTTTAAAAACAAACAAAGAAACTATCAAATAATAAAGTTCAGTTATGCACTCAATACTTGGTCGGGAATCCTTTTGCAGAAATTACTGCTTCAATGCGGCGTGGCATGGAGGCAATCAGCCTGTGACACTGCTGAGGTGTTATGGAGGCCCAGGATGCTTCGATAGCGGCCTTAAGCTCATCCAGAGTGTTGGGTCTTGGTCTCTCAACTTTCTCTTCACAATATCCCACAGATTCTCTATGGGGTTCAGGTCAGGAGAGTTGGTAGGCCAATTGAGCACAGTAATACCATGGTCAGTAAATCCATTTACCAGTGGTTTTGGCACTGTGAGCAGGTGCCAGGTCGTGCTGAAAAATGAAATCTTCATCTCCATAAAGCATTTCAGCCGATGGAAGCATGAAGTGCTCCAAAATCTCCTGATAGCTAGCTGCATTGACCCTGCCCTTGATGAAACACAGTGGACCAACACCAGCAGCTGACATGGCACCCCACACCATCACTGACTGTGGGTACTTGACACTGGACTTCAGGCATTTTGGCATTTCCTTCTCCCCAGTCTTCCTCCAGACTCTGGCACCTTGATTTCCGAATGACATGCAAAATTTGCTTTCATCAAAAAAAGTACTTGGGACCACTTAGCAACAGTCCAGTGCTGCTTCTCTGTAGCCCAGGTCAGGCGCTTCTGCCGCTGTTTATGGTTCAAAAGTGGCTTTACCTGGGGAATGCGGCACCTGTAGCCCATTTCCTGCACACGCCTGTGCACGGTGGCTCTGGATGTTTCTACACCATACTCAGTCCACTGCTTCCTCAGGTCCCCCAAGGTCTGGAATCGGTCCTTCTCCACAATCTTCCTCAGGGTCCGGTCACCTCTTCTCGTTGTACAGCGTTTTCTGCCACATTGTTTCCTTCCAACAGACTTCCCATTGAGGTGCCTTGATACAGCACTCTGGGAACAGCCTATTTGTTGCGAAATTTCTTTCTGGGTCTTACCCTCCTGCTTGAGGGTGTCAATGATGGCCTTCTTGACATCAGTCAGGTCGCTAGTCTTACCCATGATGGGGGTTTTGAGTAATGAACCAGGCAGGGAGTTTTTAAAAGCCTCAGGAATCTTTTGCATGTGTTTAGAGTTAATTAGTTGATTCAGAAGATTAGGGTAATAGGTCGTTTAGAGAACCTTTTCTTGATATGCTAATTTTTTGAGACAGGTTTTTTGGGTTATCAGGAGTTGTATGCCAAAATCATCAGTATTAAAACAATAAAAGACCTGACAAATTTCAGTTGGTGTGTAATGAATCTAAAATATATGAAAGTTTAATTGTAATCATTACATTATGGAAAATAATGAAATTTAGCACTATATGCTAATTTTTTGAGAAGGACCTGTAATGCAGATGGTCTCCAAGATGGAATATATTTAAGGTTACTAAATATGTTCAACTACTAGATTCCTGCTGTGGAGATAATATAAAGATGCAGCTATTGTTTCCTCCTTGGCATTAAATTGCTTCCATTCAGTGTTAATAAACAGTTAACTTTCTCAGAAAAACATACCTGTATATACTTGAGTAGAAGCTGAGTTTTTCAACACATTTTTTGTGCTGAAAAAACCCCCCTCATCTTATACTCAAGTTAGGGTCCCAGAAGATGGAGGGGAGCAGCAGCAGCGGTGGAGCAACGGGTCACAGGAGGCAGGAGCCGGCTGCTGTGGCTAACACCTGTGCCCCCTGCTAAAGAGAAATGAATATTCACTGTGCTCACAGTTTCTCTTTAATAGCAGGCACAGTAGTCGCAGCCACCGACTTCATTTAGTAGCTGGTCGATCGTATGTGCTCGCTACTTAAGGGAATGAATATTCACTGCGAGCGCAGTGAATATTCATTTCTCTGTGGCAGCGGACACACGTGATCGCCCCGCCGCAGCTGCTGGCATCATAACAAGATGCTGTGAAGGAGCGCAGTGACGGTAAGTAGGATGGTCTATTTTTTTAAATGTTTTTCTGATGGGTGTCACACATACAAGGATAGGGATGGGGTGTCATGCATTCCAGGATAAGGATAAAGAGCCATTCACACCAGGATGGGAATGAGGAGCCATGCATACCAGGATAGGGATAAGGAGCCATGCAGAGCAGGATAGGGATGAGGAGCCATGCTGACCAGGATAGGGATGAAGAGTCATGCATACAAGGATAGGGATGAGTAGCCATGCATACCAGGATGGGACTGAGGCGCCTTGCATACCAGGATAGGGAGGAGAAACCATACATACCAGGATAGGGAAGAAGAGCTATGCATACCAGGATAGGGATGAGAGGGCTATGCATACCAGGCTAGGGATGAGGAGCCATGCATACCAGTATATGGATGAGGGGGCCATGCATACCAGGAAAAGGGATGAGGGGGTCATGCATACCAGGATAGGGATGAGGAGCCATGCATACCAAGATAGGGATGAGGGAGCCATGCATACCAGGATAGTGATGAGGGGACCATGCATACAAGAATGTAGATGAGGAGGCCTTGCATACCAGGATGGGATGAGGGGACAATGCATGCCAAGCTTATACTCGAGTCAATAAGTTTCCCTTTTTTTGTGGTAAAATACTCAGGTCAGCTTATATTCTTTTGTGTGAAATAGAAAAAAAACACGGTATAGAAATTCAAATAGCAAATTGGTAAACACTGAAATAAGCCTATTAGCATTTTTAATATGGTCCATCTCATCATGAGGCTACTATCTATTTATTTAAAATTGTATTCCTTATGTCTAATTGATGTCCTTGCATATCTGACATTTAGTAAGTTGTAACATGAGTGATTACTTCCCATTCTTTCCTATTTATTAGTTTTCCAAGATCCCCCTGATATATGAGTACAGCTTAATCAATGTTTTTTATATGTTTAAAAAACCTGAGCATTCAATATGACATTAGTCCCAGTACCCCTGAAAATGTGCAAACTCAGTTTTATAATAATCACACAAGATCCCTCCAACGCAAATTCTTAGACAGTCTCTGATAAATCTGAGAAGCTATGGCCTGGAGTTATGTTATCATTACTTGTTACAGGATTATATGTTGCTGGGTTACCAGCATTCTTCTTCATAAACACCAATAAATCAACAACCTAACGAGAAACTAATTTGTTTTGTTGTTGTTATTATTATGATTAGACAATATCTGAATTGTAAACGGCTAGTTTTATGCAGAATACATTTAAAAGAAAGCAAAACCGACATATACTCTTATCTCCAGATAAATTCTAATCTGGATAGAAATTATTGATTTATTTCCTATTCTGCTAAATTGTGCTTTATAGTAGATTTGACTTGCCCTTTAGTATAATTGATTTGCCAGGCTACAGATTCACATTTTGAAAATTTAATTGAGAATGTTTATAAGGGAGAGAAATGAATTTTCCCAAGGGGCTACATGCGAGACCATGACTGTTGTGGAGGGCTGAAACAGTTTTTTTCCAGTTTTTCAGTATATGATGTGGCAATGTGAATGGAGTCATAGAAAACTACAATTCAGCCTGCAAAATACAAACCCTCATGTAACTATTGAAAGATGGGGGAAAAACAAAAGTGCTAACATAAATATTGATAAAGAATATAGTGGCGCTGATGTATATAGGGTTTTAACTGCTGCGAATCTGGACAATAACCTCAGGGTCGTCAGAAAAGGTTTAACATTTATTTAGAATAGATTCGCGCTAATGAAACCACTGATTAAATAAGACAGAATTCAATAGGGAGGGGGTTAGTTACTCCTCAAGGTTAGTGGGGTAAATATACAGACACAATTAGTATTGTCAAATATTGCAATTAGTCCAGTAATTAAAAATAGTAGAAAAATAAAGCTGCAATTAGTGAAGCTGCAAACAAATGAGGTAGTTAAGAAAAATTTGCTATTAGCCCAATAGTTAGATTAGACAGTTAGCAATGAAACAAGTAATAGGATTAACGTGTGGAGGTAAGTCTGTATATTTACCCCACTAACCTTATGGAGTAACTAACCCCTCCCTACTGAATTCTGTCTTATTTAATCAGTGGTTTCATCAGTGCGAATCTAATCCAAATAAATAAAAAAAATATATAAATATTGGCCTCATAAAGAATTTTAATCCCTTGTTCTTATTTACAAGTTCCCAGGAAATATAGTAGATCCCACGAAATCCTGTACCCTTCCTACACGCAGTGATCACATATTCACTAGGTCTGAAGTAGGAAACACAGTGTTACTGCTTCCTAACCTGTATACACAAGCGCTAGTTTAGAGCTGTCTAAACATGGAAATAAATTATGTTTATCTTCTCTTTAGGAAATGTAACATTTTTTTTACATTAAACTTCAGTTGCTATTTCTCAGCTGAAGATTTCTTCTTACATAAATCCCTCTGTAGTACTAAATTACCCCCCTGTGATGATAAGCTTGCAGAGTTTAGTATCTGCAAATATTTAAATTCTGCAAGGTCATTAAAGTGAACCTGTCAACATAGGTTTATGAAATACCAGATTTCAAACATCAAACTAATTGGTTCAGCTTCTATGCAGAAGTAAGTTCCAGATTGGATCAAGGTAATGGCTGTCCTGTATCTGGACTCTTAAAAGGCATTTATACAGAGCCAGTTAAAAACTTAGTACATAAAATTATAGCAAACGGACTGCTGGAAAATATATGTAATTGGGAAAACAACTTGTTCAGTCATAGGAAACAGAGGATGGTTATGGAACATACTCAGATTGGGTCACAATTAACAGTGGGGTACCACTGGAGTCTGTATTGGGTCCTCTTCTTTTTAACAAATTTATTAAAGTCAAACTGTCAGCAGGATTTTACTCAGTAAACTGCAGACACTGTCAAGTTGGCACCGTTATAATGATTAAAATGATACCTTGGTTGATAAAATCCATCTTGTGGTTGTTTAATCTTTATTTGCAGTTTTTGGTTAATGATATGCTCGTGCTCTGGGGCGGCCTGTGGGGGGGTCTTCATGTGGTGCTCTGCTTACATATTCTGTATGGCTACTGATCCTTCACTGACCTGCCCCCAATTTTACAGACTGCATATCATATTGTGTGATTACAAAAGAAAAATTAACATTCATCAAAATGTCACCCAACATCCATTTTCTTGATACAATCTGGAACTTATTTCTTCATAGAAGCTGAACCAATTAGTTTGATGTTTGAAATCTCATATTTCATAAACCCATGTTGATGTTGGGTCTTGAGATTATTTTTATTTAGATACTCAAAGATAGCATCTGTAAGGAGGGAGACTGGACCGCGGGTACCTGTACTGCACCGGGTCTGGAACTTTCGAGGCTGCGTCCCATGTTGTCCGGGGAAGACAAAAAGCCCGGACAGGTGCCCTGACCCGGAGGCTAGGGGCACAGTTGAAAGTGAAAGCACGCGCAGGGATTACGTCACACCACAGGCTCATATCAACTTTTTCTAGTGAACCAAAACTATTTTCCTGCCAACAACTTTTATTCCAATCCACCCTTTACCCCCCCACACTCACTAAACCATTTAAATGGCTATAAAGCTCTTTAAAAGAAAATACATTTTATATATTTTGTCTCCAAATTGTTGCTCCAGTGGCAAAAAAATCACATTTTGAAGGTGTGAACAAATATTGCTTTAAGTGCACTGGGGCATGATTATGCACTTCCAGTTCCTCAGTCTCCCTCCGTATTCCCCAAATAGTGCCACCATCCTCTAGGTCCTTGACTCTACTGTATAGACTTAGGGTTGCAATGTGTGGGAAATATTGAAGAATCGGCAAGGACAATAGTCATGGCTGAGGACACCTGGGCTTCTGTGTCCTGGCCTTCCCTCACAGGAATATATCCATTCTCAGTCAGCACACCTATACCTTCAGGTCCAGCTTCTCCTGGTTCTCCCCTATGATGTGGTAGACCCTCCCCAAGCTGAGCAATATAAACTGAGACACAGTCCATTTCAACATCAACAAGAACTTCTTTACTTCGTTACACAGCACATCCAAAGTCTTCACATTTGTTACAGCAGGCTTTACATGACAATATTCCTCTTCTTTCCCAGCACTTCGCTCATGGTTACACAGCATGGATCCGGGTCGGACCATCCCATCAGGTACACATCCCTCAGTCTGTTTCGCCCCAGACATAGGATCATTAGTTCCTGCCGTCATAAGCCCCTGGGAGAGAATCTTGCCCTTCTGTACTGTTCCCTGCACTGGGCATGCTTCTTCACATGCTGTACTCACTGCATCTGTGGGTTCCCCAAGCTGTTTCACCCCGGTCCTCAGGGTATCTGCCCATGCGATGAGTTGCCACATGCTGGAACCACTTTTGGCTCCTCCAACTGCTTCAGCCCACTGCTGTGCTGTCCTGCTATGCTGTGCTGTCTGGGCATATAGCCCTTGTGGACTGTACCGGCGCCCAGCCCTAACTAACTAACTAACTCTAACTAACTCTAACAAGGAAATGTCTCTGGCTTACTACACAGCAGCCCCACCTACTCTTAACCCAATCGTTAAACTACTCACTGCTTAAGGACTGTGGAGACTATGTGGAGACCGATCTAGTGGTCATACTAAATACGACACTTACCCTATTATAAGAATACAACAACCCATATATATACAGTGTATACATATACACTGCTCAAAAAAATTAAGGGAACACTCAAATAACACATCCTAGATCTGAATGAATGAAATATTCTCATTGAATACTTTGTTCTGTTCAAAGTAGAATGTGCTGACAACAAAATCACACAAAAATCATCAATGGAAATTAAATTTATTAAGTAATGGAGGCCTGGATTTGGAGTCACACACAAAATTAAAGTGGAATGTAATGTACATAAAACAAGTCAAAATGAGGCTCAGTATTGGATGTGGCCTCCACGTGCCTGTATGACCTCCCTACAATGCCTAGGCATGCTCCCGATGAGGCAGCGGATGGTCTCCTGAAGGATCTCCTCCCAGACCTGGACTAATTGGACTAAAGAATCCGCGAACTCCTGGACAGTCTGTGGTGCAACGTGATGTTTGTGGATGGAGCGAGACATGATGTCCCAGATGTGCTCAATCAAATTCAGGTCTGGGGAACGTGCCGGCCAGTCCATAGCTTCAATGCCTTCATCTTGCAGGAACTGCTGACACAATCCAGCCACATAAGGTCTGGCATTGTCCTGCATTAGGAGGAACCCAGGGCCAAATGCACCAGCATATAGGTCTCACAAGGGTTTAAGGATCTCATCTCGGTACCTAATGGCAGTCAGGCTACCTCTGGCGAACACATGGAGGGCTGTGCGGCCCTCCAAAGAAATGCCAGACACAGCAAGCCTTCTTGCAACAGCTCACATTGATGTGCCATCCTGGATGAGCTGCACTACCTGAGCCACTTGTGTGGGTTGTAGTGTCCGTCTCATGCTACCACGAGTGTGAATGCACAACCTACATTCAAAAGTGACCAAAACATCAGCCAGAAAGCATTGGTACTGAGATGTGGTCTGTGGTCCCCACCTGCAGAACCACTCCTGTTATGTTTCAGTAGCTGAGGAGAAACTGCAAAAAATAGCCAAAGTAGCAATACACCAGAGAGGCTGGAAACTATTGGATTGCAGTAACCTAAACTAACCGCCACACTAGAAGTAGCCGTGGAGCGTACCTACGGTGATCCTAGACGCCTCGTCACAGCCGGAGAGATAGCTACACCTAAAGGCAGAAAGATGAATGCTATCTGCCCCGGAGCAGAATCCCCAAAGAAATAGGAAGCTCCCGAACATGTAATGGCGGTTAGACAAGAAGAAAACATGTACACAGACAGAAAATAGAATGAGCAAACGCTGGGGCCCAATCTGTCTAGATAGAAAAGTATAGGAAAGAATTCTGACTGCAACCCAAAAAAACCCTGACAAAAATACCAACATTTCTGATTAACAAAAAACCTGAGATCACACAATCTCTACCACCTAAATCAGATCTCTGGTGTAACACACAGCAACATAGCAAATAAAAAGTGACAAAGGAACAAAGCAAAAATGCAAACACACAATAAGCACAATTGCAGCGCAAGACCCCAAAAGGGGACCAGGCTGCAGTCCACTGCAAGCAGCAAACCAGCAGTGAAAATCCAACAGAGGAAAAAAAAGCAAAACACTTATCTGAATGAGAGCAGGAAAGCAAGATGTGCTCCAAGCAAGACCAGGAGGAACAATTGATTACCGGCAAGGCTGCTGGGAACTCAGGTCACTTATATCATACCATTCAGAGCCAGCTGAAGGCCATTCAGTAATTAGTTCATTACCCTCAGCAACCACCGGAGGGAGCCCCAGCTCAGAAGTCACCTCCAAGGTATTCACAACACACTCCTTTATTGAGTGTGTCATGATAATTGCCAATAATTTCCATCTGTTGTCTATTCCATTCGCACAACAGCATGTGAAATTGATTGTCAATCAGTGTTGCTTCCTAAGTGGACAGTTTGATTTCACAGAAGTTTGATTTACTTGGAGTTATATTCTGTTGTTTAATTGTTCCCTTTATTTTCTATGAACAATGTATATATGTATTATTTACAGAAAGTAATATATTGGTGCATCTAATGGTGTAGCAATATCAATGAGACATGATGGTAATACACTTTAGGGTGTAGCAGTACTATTATGTATAACAAATAAACATGCATTGATAGTACACGTTACCGAGATGAGGGAAGAAGACAAAGATATAACAGCCATATATCATTCCCCTACAAATACTTTTAAAATTTGACTTCTAGCCATTTGAGCAACACTTGGGGAACAAAACTGTCATACATTTTAACCCCTTAACCTCCAAGGGTGGTTTGCACGTTAATGACCGCGCCAATTTTCACAATTCTGACTACTGTCTCTTTATGAAGTTATAACTCAGGAACGCTTCAACACATCTTAGCGATTCTGAGAATGTTTTCTCGAGACATATTGTACTTCATGTTAGTGGTAAAATTTATTCGATATAGCTTGCGGTTATTTATGAAAAAAATGGAACTATGGCTAAAAATTGGAAAATTTTGCAATTTTCAAACTTTGAATTTTTTTTACCTTAAAACAGAGAAATATGTCACACAAAATAGTTACTAAATAACATTTCCCACATGTCTACTTTACATTAGCACAATTTTGGAACCAAAATTTTTTTTGTTACGAAGTTATAAGGGTTAAAATTTGACCAGCAATATCTCATTTTAACAACAAATTGTACAAAACGATTTTTTTTAGGGACCACCTCATATTTGAAGTCACTTTGAGGGTGCTATATGGCAGAAAATACCCAAAAGCGACACCATTCTAAAAACTGCACCCCTCAAGGTACTCAAAGCCACATTCAGGAAGTTTATTAACCCTTCAGGTGCTTCACAGGAGCTGAAGCAACTTGGAAGGAAAAAAATGAACATTTAATTTTTTAGTCACAAAAGTGATATTTTACAAACAATTTTTTTATTTTAACAAGGGTAAAAGGAGAAAATGGACAGAAAAAGTTGTTGTGCAATTTTTCCTGAGTACGCAAATACCCCATATGTGGGGGAAAACCACTGTTTGGGCGCACGGTAGAGCTCATAAGGGAAGGAGCGCCATTTGACTTTTAAAACCAAAATTGGCTGGAATTGAGATTGGAAGCCATGTCGCATTTTTAGGGCCCCTGATGTGCCTAAACAGTGGAAACACCCCACAAGTGACACCATTTTGGAAACTAGACTCCCTAATGAACTTATCTAAATCTGTTGTGAGCACTTTGAACCCCAAGTGTTTCACTAAAGTTTATAATGCCTAGGTGTGAAAAAAAAAATTCCACAAAAATGATTTTTTAGTCCCCAATTTTTGATTTTTCCCAAGGAAATTGGACCCCAAAAGTTGTCCAATTTCTCCTGAGTACGCTGATACCCCATATGTGAGGGGGAAATACTGTTTGGGTGCATGGCAGGGCTCGGAAAGGAAGTAATGACGTTTTGGAATGCAGACTTTATGGGTGTCATGTTCAGTTTGCAGAGTCCCTGATGTGCCTAAGCAGTGGAAACCCCCCACAAGTGACCCCATTTTGGAAAATAGACCCCCTAAGGAACTATCTAGATCTGTGGTGAGAACTTTGAACCCACAAGTGCTTCACGCAAGTTTATAATGCCCGGGCATGAAAATAAAAAATCCTATTTTTTTTCCCACAAAAAAGATATTTAAGTCACCAATTTTTTTATTTTCCCCAGGGTAAAAGGAGAAATTGGACCATAAAAGTTGTTGTCCAATTTGTCATGAGTACGCTGATACCCCATATGTGAGGGAACCACTGTTTGGGTGCACGGCAGAGCTTGGATGGGAAGGAGCGCCATTTGACTTTTTCAAACCAAAATTGGCTGGAATCGAGATTGGACTCCATGTCTCATTTGGAGAGCCCCTGATGTGCCTAAACAGTGGGAACCTCCCACAAGTGACCTCATTTTATAAACTAGACACCCTAAGGAACTTATCTAGATCTGTTGTGAGCACTTTGAACCCCCAAAATCTTCACACAAGTTTATATCGTAGAGCCATAAAATTTAAAAACATCACATTTTTTCCACAAAAATGATCTTTTCACCCGAATTTTTATTTTCCCTATGGTTTACAAGACCTCAAAGGTTATTGTGCAATTTGTGTTGAGTATGCTGATACCCAATATGTGGGGTAACCCACTGTTTTGGTGCATGGCAGAGCTCGGAAGGGAAGGAGTGTTTGGAGAGCACCTGATGTGCCTAAACAGTGGAAACCCCCAAAAGCGACATCATTTTGGAAACTAGACCCCTAAGGAACATATCTAGATCTGTTGTGAGCACTTTGAACTCCCAAGCGTTTCACTAAAGTTTTTAATGCCTAGGTGTGAAAAAAAAAATTCCACAAAAATGATTTTTTAGTCCCCAATTTTTAATTTTTCCCAAGGAAATTGTACCCCAAAAGTTGTTGTCCAATTTGTCCTGAGTATGCTGTTAACCCCGTATGTGGGGGGGGAATACTGTTTGGGCACACAGCAGAGCTCGGGAAGGAAGTAATGACATTTTGGAATGCAGACTTTGATGGGTGTCATGTTCAGTTTGCAGAGTCCCTGATGTGCCTAAGCAGTGGAAAACCCACACAAGTGACCCCATTTTGGAAATTAGGCCCCCTAAGGAACTTATCTAGATCTTTGGTGAGCACTTTGAACCCCCAAGAGCTTCACACAAGTTTATAATGCCCGGGCATGAAAATAAAAAATCCTATTTTTTTCCCACAAAAATTATCTTTTAGTCACCAATTTTTTATTTTCCCCAGGGTAACGGGAGAAATTGGACCGCAAAAGTTGTTGTCCAATTTGTCCTGAGTACGCTAATACCCTATATGTGGGAGAAAACTACTGTGTGGGTACACGTCAGGGCTCGAAATAGAAGTAGTGACGTTTAGTAATGCAGACTTTGATGGAATGGTCTGCGGGTGTCATGTCGCGTTTGGAGAGCCCCTTATGTACCTAAACCCCCACAAGTGACCCATTTTGTAAACTAGACCCCCAAATTAACTTATCTATATGTGTGGTGAGCACTTTGAACCCCCAAGTGCTTCACAGAAGTTTATAAAGCCTGGGCGTGAAAATAAAAAAATCATATTTTTTCCACAAACATGGTTTTTAGTCCCCAGTTTTTTATTTTCCAAAGGGTAACGGTAGAAATTGGACCCCAAAAGTTGTTTTTCAATTTGTCCTGAGTACTCTGATACCCTATATGTGGGAGAAAACTACTGTATGGGCACACGTCAGGGCTCGGAAGGGAAGTAGTGACTTTGATGGAATAGTCTGCGGGCGTCATGTCGGTTTGGAAAGCCCCTGATGTGCCTAAACAGTGGAAACCCCTACAAGTGGCCCCATTTTGGAAACTGGACCCCCTAAGGAACTTATCTAGATGTGTGGTGAGAACTTTGAACCCCAAAGTGCTTAACAAAAATTTATAACGTAGAGCCATAAAAATAAAAAATTATATTTTTTTCCACAAAAATGATATTTTCGCCCCCAATTTTTTACTTTTTCAAGTGTAACAGAAGAAAATGGACCCCAAAAGTTATTGTGCAATTTGTCCTGAGTACGCTGATATGCCATATGTGGTGGTAAACTACTGTTTGGGCGCATGGCAGAGCTCAGAAGGGAAGGAGCACCGTTTGACTTTTCAACGCCGAATTGGCTGTAATTGAGATCAGATGCCATGTCTCGTTTGGAGAGCCCTTGTTGTGCCTAAACAGTGGAAACCCCCCAATTCTGACTCCAACCATAACCTCAACACTCCCCTAACCCTAATCCCAACCCTAATCATAACCCTAACCACAAACCTAACCCTAAAACATCCCTAACCCTAATCCCAACCCTAACCCTAACTTTAGCTCCAACTCTAACCCTAACTTTAGCCCCAACCCTAACCCTATCCCTAAAGGGAAAATAGAAATAAATACATTTTTTAAATTTTATTATTTTTCCCTAACTAAAGAGGTGGTAAAGGGAGGTTTGATATACTGTTTATAGCGGGTTTTTATGTTTGGCAGCTGTCACACGCTATTATGCGCTCGGTTGCAACAACTTTATGATATAATGGATTGCAACCGAACACGAGGTCCGCGATGCAGTTTATGTTCACTGCTGCCGAACACCCTTTCGTTAGGAGGGTAATAACTGACAACTAAAATATAAAGATCTTGCCTGTGAACTTCACATTACGCAAGATATAGCCTTTGCACTATCTCCGTTAACTTCACGGGAGAAGTGCAGAGGACTGGCGTAGATGTAGCCCTGTTAATGCACAGAAGCCACTTGCCAGAAATTAGATTTGCACTATCTGCAGCAAGCTGGTGTGGACGTAGCCCTGTTGACTGCACAGAGACTACGCCCACCCGCTAGGAAGTGCGCACGACTAACGCCAGCAAAGCTAGAGAGCATGTGTAGCCCAGATTCTGGTACGTCACGTCACACATGAGCACTGCCTAACATAGTATGATCTGACCGCGCTGCAGACAGACAAACTTGTTTAAGGGCTAAGCTCCGCCCCCAGCCATCTCGTCAATCGCATCACGATGATGTCATCGTGACCCATCAGGCGATGCCAGGTCAGAGGATCAGCTGACACTAAGCACCAATCATGGCTCGCCATGTCACGGACATGCTCAGTGTAGGCATTTTTGGACTTAGGCTTGCAACAGCCTTTTCTTGTTCCGCAACCTAGGTTTAATGCTACTATGAACAAAGACCCGAGTAACTATTTGTGCCTCTCGAGTACTGGCTAGGAGTTGGGATCGACGGCGAAACTGAGCAGCATCTGCCTTGGCCGGGTCTGGATGGGAGACCACAGACTTCTCGGATCCAGGTTCAGATCCGCCGTCACCCGATGCCTAACATTATCCCCCCCACTTGATGCTCATATTCCTCAATGAGCAGGAGAACATGAATATGGTCCACGGGCTCCCAAGTGCGATCCTCAGAACCACGATCCCTCCAGTGTACCAAATAAAAAATTTTGCCGCGCAACACCTTAGACCCCACAATCGCCTCTACCTCGAAATCCTCACCCCCGGTGTCAGAGGCTTGCTGAGCTTCCGAGAATTTCGTCAGGCGAACGGGTTTCAGGAGTGACACATGGAATGTGTCATGTATCCTCAAGTGCCGAGGCAATTGTAGACGATAACCACGGGATTTACTTGGACAAGAACTTTAAAAGGACCAATAAACCGAGGGGTGAATTTAGCCGATTTCCCGTGACCCCTAATATTGTGAGCCGCGAGCCAGACCGTGACCCAGAGAGAAAACGGGAGCTGGTCGACGATGAGTGTCAACCGACTGTCTCAAACCAATAACGCTTACTGCGTCTGATCCCAGACGTTCCGCGCCTCCATAGCCCAATCTCTGACCCCAGGCTCCTCAGAGTTAACTGCCATAGGGACTGGCACACGTGAGGGCTGACCATTATTCAACAGGAAAGGAGTCTGACCTGTGGAATCCGCCACTGCATTATTTAGAGCAAATTCTTCCCAAGGAAGCAAAGTTGCCCAATTATAATGATTGGCAGAAACAAAATGACGCAAGTATGTCACTAGCGTCTAATAATACGTTCCACCAGGCCGTTGGTCTCCGGGTGATAGGCAGTAGAAAGGTTCAGTTCAATGCTACACAGATTACACAATTCTCTCCAAAACAGAGAGGTGAACTGAGGACCTCGATCACAGACAATCCTATCAGGCATACCGTGAAGACGGAAGATGTGACGGATAAACAGTGATGCCAGAACCCGGGAAGAAGGAACCCTAGGAAGGGTACCAGGTGAACCATCTTAGAAAAATGGTTAGAAACCACCCATATGGTCGTATTACCCCGGGACTTAGGTAACTCAACCACGAAATAACTCGGGTAACGGATGTAGAAGACCCGCCGGACTCTGATGAGAAGATTTATTTCTCGCGCAGGAGATGCATGCTTGGACGTATTCTTTAACATCCTGGGACAACAGAGGCCACCAATATGAGCGTTGAAGGAACTCAGTGGTGCATTTGATTCCAAAATGCCCTCCGACCTTAGAGGCATGTGCCCACGAGAGCACCTCATTCTGTAGGTTCGGGGGAACAAACGTCTTCCCGGGTGGAACCTGGTCTAGAGTCACCGGTGCCACCGTTCACATACTCTCAGGAGGAATGATAAGTCTGGGCTCATCGTCATCCTCCATCATATCCATGGACCTAGATAGAGCATCCGCCCGAGGATTTTTCTCTCCTTTTAGAAAATTGATAGTAAAATTGAATCCGGTAAAAAAGAGGGACCACCAAGCCTGCCTCGGGTTGAGACGCTGAGCCGTCTGCAGGTATGAGAGACTTTTATGGTCAGAATACACCACAAACGGATGTTTAGCTCCCTCCAAGAGATACCTCCATTCAACAAAAGCCAATTTTATTGCGAGTAACTCTTTATCTCCAATAGTATAATTCCTCTCTGCTGGAGAAAAGGTCTTGGAGAAGAAGAAACATGGTCTTCTTCGACCCTGCCCATTCGTTTGGGAAAGGACAGCACCTGCCCTTACAGAGGATGCGTCGACCTCCAAATAGAATGGCTTATTGACATCTGGCCGATGTAGGATGGGGGCTTTTGAGAAATAAGACTTGATCTCCCGGAAAGCCTCAGATGTCTCTTTAGACCAGTTTTTTGGGTTGGCACCTTTCTTGGTTAGTGCGGCCAAAGGAGCCACCAGTGTAGAAAAATGTGGTATAAATTGCCGATAATAATTGATGAACCCATGAAGCGCTGCACCGCCTTCATAGAATGGGGCTCCTACCAATTCTGTACGGCTACCAATTTTTGGGGGATCCATGGCCAAGCCCTTACTGGATACAATGTACCCCAAGAATGGTAAAGACTCCTGTTCAAACTGGCATGTCTCCAGCTTGCAATACAGAGAATTTGCGCGCAAACGCTCAAAAACTCTGCACACATCCTCTCTGTGTGTGGAGAGGTCCGGGGAAAAAGATCAGGATATCGTCAAGATATACTACCACGGAGGACAGCAGCAGACCTCAAAAGATATCATTGACGAAATCCTGAAAGACGGCGGGGGCATTGCATAAACCGAAGGGCATGACGAGGTACTCGTAGTGGCCATCACGAGTATTAAAGGCCGTCTTCCACTCGTTGCCCTCACGGATTCGTATGAGGTTCTAGGCCCCACGCAGGTCTAATTTAGTGAAAATTTTAGCTCCTCACAGCCTGTCGAACAATTCAGAGATCAGGGGCAGGGGATATTTGTTCTTGATGGTGATTGCGTTTAATCCCCTGTAATCAATACATGGACGTAGGTCACCTCCTTTCTTCTGAACGAAGAAGAATCCCGCTCCAGCAGGAGAGACCGATTTCATGATAAACCCCCGGGCCATGTTCTCCTTGATGTAATTGGACATAGCCTGGGTCTCAGGGACAGACAGGGGATAAACCCTACCGCGAGGAGGCTCTGATCGGGGATCAGATCTATGGTGCAATCATATGGTCAGTGGGCAGGCAAGGTCTCTGCAGCCTTTTTCGAGAACACATCGGCATAACTCCAATATTGCTCTGGAAGTGCCTCTAGACCGGCCGGCGGGTCTAAGACCACCTTCCGAGTTGATGCCACCATACACTGGGTAGTACATCTCTCACCCCATGAATAAACTGTCCCCGTGTTCCAGTTTATATGTGGGTTGTGAGAACATAACCATGGAAGGCCCAATAGCACCTCATCCAATCCTCCAGGAAGGATAAGAAACGAGAAATTCCTTCCGGTGACCCTGAGGAAACGACATGGTGAGGGGGATAGACCGGTGGGTGATTTGGGTGTCTAATATTTAACCATTAACTACCCTGATGTTTATGGGTCTGGACAGTAGTTCCATAGGAACGGCATGCTTCTGGGCAAAGGTTAATGACAAAAAATTGCCATCGGCCCCAGAATCCACCACCGCCTTGGCATCAACCATGGTTGTTCCGAAGAGCAACGTAACGTTATAGGCAAGTCTGGAGGAAGAAGTCTCTGAGTCTAACACACCTCCTCTGATGGTGGTTAGACACTCTCGTTTTCCCGCCCGCTTGGAACCCTTATTATTGGGGTACACCAAGAGATGCGTAGGACGGGAATGAGGGGACCATTTCCTGGTCTGAAAAATGTCCATTGGCTCCGGTTCCGTGTCTGGAACCACGGATTCGGAAGTCAATTTGGGAAATGACGGTGCCAACGGAAATCGAGGTTTAGAGACCTTCAGCTCCAACTTGCTTTCTGCATGACGTAAGTCAATACGGTTGGCGAGGGTCATTAACTCTTCCAGGGATGTTGGAATCTCCCTGGTGGCTAGAGCATCTTTTATATGCCCAGCCAAACCCTTCCAGAATACCGGTATTAGCGACGGTTCATACCAATCCAGTTCTGCCGCTAATGTCCTGAACTGGACGGCATAGTGACTGGAGGTGGTCGAACCCTGCACTAAA
>JARQOD010000001.1:573856755-573914439 GCA_033576555.1 Oophaga sylvatica
GACACATCCCTTTGTATTTTTAAGTTTTTAAAACTTTACAAAAAGGGTAAAAATTTTTTGGGCCCCCCCTCGTTAACCCCTCTTCCACAGACTACAAATTCCCCAAAGTCCCCCTGACCTAATTCCCAGGGGGGGAATATACTCATCCCTTTAATGCACTCGCCTAAATCCGGTGACTTTTTAAAAACCCCATGCCATTACCTCTAAAAGATGACGTCCCCCCCGGGGCTGCGTCCCCCCCCCCTTCCGGGGCCCCCCACCTGGTTTGGCGTTCTTTCTGAACCCCAATCGCACCTTTCCCCCTTTTTTTTCCCCCCAAAATCAAGGGGCAAAACAGTGAGATCCCAGCTAGGACGTTTACCTGTACCGATCCTACCCCGGTCAGCACAAAAAAACCCCCCCCCTGGATTGGCGCCCCGCCGATAAAATCGATCCCCAAAACCCAAAGGGCCCCAAAGGGGTTTTACCCCGTCCCCCCCGGTTCCTGGTGGGTGCTAAAAAGCCCCAAACCTGGGGGAAAAAATTTTGGGAAACGGGCCAAAAGGCCTGCGGGACTAAATTGGCGCGATCGATGTTATCGTCGCGCGCCAATAAAGGGGAAAACCCCGCGGGGCGGAGCCTGGCCTTGCCTGAAAAAGGCCGGATCGGGCTGAAATTTGCACCGATCCTGGCTGATCGGGCTTAAAAGGCTGTGGGGGCTCAGGAATCCCGGGGCCTGCAGGAGCTGTTTGGCGCGATGGGATGACATCGCCGCCCGCCCCCAATCACGGGCACAGCAGGGGTCTACGCGTGTGACCGCTTTGGCCCGCAGGTGACCTGGCGCTCCCCTGGTTGTGCCCCTGCCTAGATCAAACCCTGTGAGCTCCATGGGGGGCATTTTTGGGGGGAAAAGGGGGAGAGCTCGGGGGGGGGTGGGATCTTGTTAAGGAAATCCCCCAATCACGGCCCAGAACGAATTGACCGCTCTGGCCCTTTCCCTCCCGGGCTCTGCCCTTAGTGACCTTTTTGGGGGGGGGTTTTCACCCCTTCTGAGGATTCCGCAAGGGGCCATAAAAAACAATCTCTTTTTGGGGGGCCCCTTGTAGTGCTGAAGACAAAAAAAGAAACAAAAAAAAGTCAAAAAAGAAGAAAAGAAATAAAAAAAAGAAGAGAGACACAACCGAAAGGGTTTTTACCCTCTTTTTCCCCCCCCCCCAAACCCCCTTTCCCCCCCTTTTTTTTAAAACCCCCCCCCCCCCCCCTTTGCGCCGCCTCCGGGCACCCCCCGCCGCCGACCCTTTGTTTGGGTGCGCTTTTCCCGATAAAAACTCGGGCCCCACCCCCTTTGGGGCCACCCCCGTGCGCACCCCCCTGCGGGGCCGCGAACTTTGATAAGGACCGTTCACTTATCAGAGCTCGCGCCGGCGGGTTTCCTTTTTTTCCCCCCCCCTTTTTTGGCCGCCTCCGTCGCAAAAACCCAGCCGCCCGGAAGCGTTGATTGGTGACGCTTTTTACCGATCAACCTCGTGCTCTCCCCCCCTTTTTCCCACCTCCGTGCGCAAAACCCTGCAGCCGGGGAATTTTTTAAAAATGACCATTTTATTTTTCAAGCTCGCCGCCGGCTTTTTTCCCTTTTTTTTTTTTTTTTACCCCCCTTTTTGGCCGCCCTTTTTCCCCATCACAGCCGCCAATTTTGATAAGTGACTCTTCACTTTCAATCTCGTGCCGCTTTTTCCCCTTTTTTTTTTTTTTTCACCCCCCCCTGCCCCCCCCTCCCTTTGCGCCACACTAGCAGCCGCCAAAATTTTACAAGTGACACATTCACTTATCAGAGTTTCCCCCGGGTTTTTTTCCCTTTTTTTTTTTTTTTTTTTTTTTCCTTTTTTTTTTTTTTTCACCCCCCCCTTTGCCCGCCCCCCTTTCCCCATTAGCGGCCCCAAAATTTTTCAATTTCACAGTTCATTTATCAACTCGCCCCGGGCTTTTTTTCCCTTTTTTTTTTTTTAAACCCCCTCCCTGCGCCACTCCCTTTTTTGGCCACATCTAGCACCCCAAAATTGACAAGTGCCCCACAGTTCCTTTTCAGACCCCAAAACCGGCTTTTTCCTTTTTTTTTTTTTTTTTTTCCCTTTTTTTTTCACCCGCCTTTGCGCCGCCTCCTTTTCCCCCACATTTAGCAGCCCCGAATTTAAAAAATTGCCCAAATTTACTTATCAAAATTCGTCCCGGGGTGTTTTCCCCTTTTTTTTTTTCCCCCCCCTTTGCCCACATCTAGCACCACCGAATTTGGGAAAGTGACGCAGTTCACTTATCAGAGCTGGGGCCCCTGCTGTTTTTGTTTTTCCCTTTTTACAGGCTTTTTTTTTTTCCCCATTTTTTTTTTCTTTAATTTTTTTTTTTCAGCATAGTTAACACCAAGCACTATCCCCCCCCCCCACACAAAAACAGTTATCAAAAAAAATACACCCAAGCACCACTTTTTAAAAAAAAAAGTCCCCCCCGTCCCTCGCCCAACAGCGCTTTTTATGGGGAGGCATAAAGCTTTTTTTGCCCCCCGACACGATACGAGGGGGGTCCCACATTTTTTTTTTTTTCCCGATTCCTCTTCCTCTCCCCTCCTTTTCCCCCTTTCCCCATCTTTTCCCCCTCGGTTCCTGCGGAACCACCACCAGACCCCCAGGACAGAAGAAGGCATCCCCCGCCCCCATTCCAAAAACGAAGATAAAACCGAACCACGCAAACCCCCTGCGGATCCCTGTGGAACCCCCCCCCCCCCGAAAAACGACCACTGATTCCTGTTTTTTTGGCAGAATCCGGGAAACAGGTTTGACCCCACTGGCCTCACAAAAAAGACTTTTTCAAAGTCCTTTTTTTCTGGGGGTTTTATTAAAACCCCATGGGTGGAGCAAACAAATTTGTACCTCGTCAATTTTTGGAGCAAAACCCCCGTTCAAACATATTTTAACGGGGCTCTTGGGGAGCCCCAGTTGAATTGATGCAGTTTTGGGGGGCCCGGTCCCCTTCCCCACGGGGGCTTTAAAAGCCAAACTTTGCCCAAAACGGATTTGAATTTTTTAAAAAGCCCATGTTCCAATGTCATGGCCCGGACGCGTTTTGAGGCCATCCAGAAATTCTTGCATTAACGATAATCACAGTGTCCCCCACAATACCCCCCAAAAATTTTTTTGTCTGTTCAAATTCGGCCCCTCATCGAACACTTCAACAAAAAGTTTTTCTGAAGTGAATGCCCAAAAGGGACATTTTTTTTGGATGAGTCCTTGTTCATTTTTTAAGGGGCGGCCCCCCCCCTTTTTTTATTCCTCAAAACCCCCCAACAAGAGGGGGGGGACGGAATTTAAAACCCAAAAGTGTGAGAGTAAACCCCAGGGTACACTCCCGTTTTTGGTTTACGAAGGAAAGGGCACCCGATTTAAAACCCCCCCCTGTCCCCCCTGCCCCCGGGGTAGGGGAAAATTGTGTGGGATTTGGGGTTTAAACCCCCGCTGGATAAAGGTTATCACCTCTACACCGATAAATTTTAAAAACCCCCCCCCACTCCACAAATCCCTTTTTGCCCCGTGGTACCGGCAGCCGCCGGAAAACCCCCCCCCAAAAAACAAAGGGGGTTTCCCCAAGACGCTGCTTGGGAGATGCCAGAAAGGGTGGGGAGAGAGCCCAATTAGCGACCACCTTCGGGGGGGCAAGTACAAGGCAAGAGGGATGTCCCCTTTTTTTTGACCACCATACACGGGGATGGCAGCGCCCCCAAAACTGTACGGGTACCTCTAAAACTCCGCAAAAACCCGGGGGGGTACTTTGGGGCAACAAATACATGGGGGGTGTTGATCTCTCGACAAAAACCCCCAACCATAAAAGGGGTTTGAAAAGGCCCCAAAAGGGGGGTACAAAAAACTGCCAAAACATCTCCAAATGGCAAGCTCAACGCTTTCCTCTGTCCGATGTGCAGCGTACTCAGACTAATGTTGGAAACAACTTTTGTCCAATTTGGTCCTCTTCCCTTGGGAAAAAAAAATTTTTCTTAACATCAGCTTGGGAAAAAATATGATTTTTTTTCTCCGGCACATTACAAATTCGAGCACTAATAAGGGTTCAAGTGCTCCACACACCTAAGTTTCCTTAGGGGGTTTTTCCAAAATGGGGTCAATGTGGGGGCCACTGTTTAGGGACATCAGGGCCTCCAAACGCGACGGCTTCTCCAATTCAGCCAATTTTGGTTTGGAAAAGTCAAACGGCCTCCCCCTTTGAGCCCTGCTGGCCCAAACGTGTTCCCCCCCCAATATGGGGTTCAGGTACTCAGGACAATTGGACAACTTTTGTGGTCAATTTTCTTTACTTGGGAAAAAAAATTGGGACTAAACGTCATGCTTGTGAAAATATTTTTTTTCTTCCGCTTACGTACAAACTTGCTGAAGCACTTGGGGTCAAGTGCTCACAACTCTAGGTAGTCCTTAGGGAGCTAGTCCAAAATGGGGTCACATGGGGGGTTCCTGTTTGGCACATCAGGGCCCTCCACGCGACTGGCGTTCGTCCCAATTCCGCAATTTTGTTTGGAAAATCGAACGGCGTCTTCCCTTTCGAGCCCTGCGTGCCCCAAAAGTGTTCCCCCCCACTATGGGGTAAAGCGTACTCAGGACAAGTTGGACAACAACTTTTGTGGTCCAATTTCTCCTCTTACCCTTGGGAAAATAAAAAATTGGGGACTAAAACATCATGCTTGTGGAAAAAATATGATTTTTTTTCTCACGGCTCCAAATTACAAACTTGCGTGAAGCACTTGGGGGTTCAAAGTGCTCACCACACATCTAGATAAGTTCCTTAGGGGGTCTTGTTTCCAAAATGGGGTCACATGTGGGGGGTTTCCACTGTTTAGGCACATCAGGGGCCCTCCAAACGCGACATGGCGTTCGTTCGCAATTCCAGCCAATTTTGGTTTGGAAAAGTCAAACGGCGCTCCTTCCCTTTCGAGCCCTGCCGTGCGCCCAAACAGTGGTTCCCCCCCACATATGGGGTATCAGCGTACTCAGGACAAGTTGGACAACAACTTTTGTGGTCCAATTTCTCCTCTTACCCTTGGGAAAATAAAAAATTGGGGACTAAAACATCATGCTTGTGGAAAAAAATAGATTTTTTTTCTTCACGGCTCTACATTACAAACTTGCGTGAAGCACTTGGGGGTTCAAAGTGCTCACCACACATCTAGGTAAGTTCCTTAGGGGGTCTAGTTTCCAAAATGGGGTCACATGTGGGGGGTTTCCACTGTTTAGGCACATCAGGGGCCCTCCAAACGCGACATGGCGTTCGTTCCCAATTCCAGCCAATTTTGGTTTGGAAAAGTCAAACCGCGCTCCTTCCCTTTCGAGCCCTGCCGTGCGCCCAAACAGTGGTTCCCCCCCACATATGGGGTATCAGCGTACTCAGGACAAGTTGGACAACAACTTTTGTGGTCCAATTTCTCCTCTTACCCTTGGGAAAATAAAAAATTGGGGACTAAAACATCATGCTTGTGGAAAAAATATGATTTTTTTTCTTCACGGCTCTACATTACAAACTTGCGTGAAGCACTTGGGGGTTCAAAGTGCTCACCACACATCTAGATAAGTTCCTTAGGGGGTCTAGTTTCCAAAATGGGGTCACATGTGGGGGGTTTCTACTGTTTAGGCACATCAGGGGCCCTCCAAACGCGACATGGCGTTCGTTCACAATTCCAGCCAATTTTGGTTTGGAAAAGTCAAACGGCGCTCCTTCCCTTTCGAGCCCTGCCGTGCGCCCAAACAGTGGTTCCCCCCCACATATGGGGTATCAGCGTACTCAGGACAAGTTGGACAACAACTTTTGTGGTCCAATTTCTCCTCTTACCCTTGGGAAAATAAAAAATTGGGGACTAAAACATCATGCTTGTTGAAAAAATATGATTTTATTTTTTCACGACTCTACATTATAAACTTGCGTGAAGCACTTGGGGTTCAAAGTGCTCACACACACATCTAGATAAGTTCCTTAGGGGGTCTAGTTTCCAAAATGGGGTCACATGTGGGGGGTTTCCACTGTTTAGGCATATCAGGGCCTCTCCAAACGCGACATGGCGTCCGTTCTCAATTCCAGCCAATTTTGGTTTGGAAAAGTCAAACTGCGCTCCTTCCATTCCGAGCCCTGCCGTGCGCCCAAACAGTGGTTTTCCCTCACATATGGGGTATCGGCGTACTCAGGAGAAATTGCACAACAACTTTATCGGTCCATTTTCTCCTTTTTCCCTTGTGAATATAAAAAAAATGTTTGTAAAAGATCATTTTTGTGACTAAAAAGTAAAATGTTCATTTTTTCCTTCCACGTTGCTTCAGCTCCTGTGAAGCACCTGAAGGGTTAATAAACTTTTTGAATGTGGTTTTGAGTACCTTGAGGGGTGTAGTTTTTACAATGGTGTCACTTTTGGGTATTTTCTGCCATATAGATCCCTCAAAGTGACTTCAAATATGAGGTGGTCCCTAAAAAAAATGGCTTTGTACATTTTGATGTAAAAATGAGAAATCGCTGGTCAACTTTTAACCCTTATAACTTCGTAACAAAAAAAAATTTTGGTTCCAAAATTGTGCTGATGTAAAGTAGACATGTGGGAAATGTTATTTGTTAACTATTTTCTGTGACATATTTCTCTGTTTTAAGGGAATAAAATTTCAAAGTTTGAAAATTGCTAAATTTTCAAAATTTTCACCATATTTGCGCTTTTTTCATAAATAAACGCAAGTTATATGGAAGAAATTTTACCACTAACATAAAGTACAATATGTCACGAGAAAACAATCTCAGAATCGCGAAGATCCGTTGAAGCGTTCCAGAGTTATAACCTCATAAAGAGACAGTGGTCAGAATTGTAAAAATTGGCCCGGTCATTAACGTGCAAACCACCCTTGGGGGTGAAGGGGTTAATGACAGAAAAACCCACAATGGTCACAGAAATAACTTGAATCTGAGAAAAATAATAATAAATCAAAAAACTATGATAATGAGCAAATGAAAGTCAGACATTGTTTTTCAACCATGCTTCCACAGAATTTAAAAAACAATAAAACTCATGAAATAGGCCTGGACAGAAATGATGGTATCGTTAATATTTTGTTGCACAACCTTTTGAGGCAATGACTGCAATCAAACGATTCCTGTAACTGTCGAAGAGACGTCTGCACCTCTCGACAGGTATTTTGGCCCACTCTTCAAGAGCAAACTGCTCCAGTTGTTTCGTGTTTGAAGGTTGCCTTTTCCAGACGGCATGTTTCAGCTATTTTCAAAGATGCTCAATAAGATTTAGGTCAGGGCTCATAGAAGGCCATTTCAGAATAGACAAATGTTTTCCTCTTAGCCATTCTTGGGTGTTTTTAGCTGTGTTTTGAGTCATTATCCTGTGGCAAGACCCATGACCTACGACTGAGACCAAGCTTTCTGGGCACTGGGCAGCACATTTCTCTCTAGAATCCCTTGATAGTCTTGAGTAGGGTTGAGCATTCCGATACCGAAACCCGAGTCCGATACCTGAAATCCAATGTAAGTCTATGGGAACAAAATATCGGAATGTAAAATATTCCGATATTTTGTTCCCATAGACTTACATTGGATTTCAGGTATCGGACTCGGGTTTCGGTATCGGAATGCTCAACCCTAGTCTTGAGATTTCATTGTACCCTGCAAAGATTCTAGACACCCTGTGCCAGATGCAGCAAAACAGCCGCAGAACATAACAAAGCCTCCTTCATGCTTCACAGTAGGGACAGTGTTCTTTTCTTGATATGCTTCATTTTTCCGTCTGTGAACATAGAGCTGATGTGCCTTGCCAAAAAGTTCCATTTTTGTCTCATCTGTCTATAGGAATGTAAAGAGGTTTACCGGACGGCGGGTACTTGCATGCCAGGTCCGGAACTTAAAAGGCTGCATCCTCTGTTTCCGAGGTGAAGCCTGAGAGAGGCGGACCTTCCCCGTTGCAGGATTTAAGGAGAAGAGAGACGGAACTTCCTGCTCATCCAGGAGAGGCGGGAAAGCGCGAGCAGCAGCGTGGTGATAAAAGGGAAAAGCGCACCAAAATCGTCAGTCTGGTGCTGCCGCAGAGCAGCGCAGAGGACAGAACAGAGAGAAGTGCACAGGGCAGAGAACAGCTCACCCTGCTTCCCCCACCAGAATGTACCGGTGTGGCGACGGACTGTATAGAAGGAGCCCCCGTCGCCTGCAGAGCGGAGCCATGCAGAGCCATGCCAGCAGAGTAGAGCTAGGCCTGGTGCCATACCCAGCTTGATAGTGAGTACCGCACACGCTCTGCCCAAGAGTGACTGCATACTTGACAGACCTGCATACAGGTCCACCATTTGTGGATGACCGACTGTCAGCTCCCCGCTACCCTCCATGCTAGGAGGTGACCCTAGTTGAAGGCAGAGACTACACTGGGTGTGCGACGCAGAGAGAGACAGATGGATAGGCCAGACCCTCGCTACCAAGGACTTGTGTACACTGCAGCGCGAAGTCCCATTCCGGAGGTCCTCCATACTAAACTCAGTACCGTGTTAGATACGTTTGAGCATGGGAAATCCTCCTGTCTCTCAGAGACTTCGCCGAGACATCTGCGTGCCGCTTTTGTTGGTGCCACCGTTGGATCCTCGCCTGGTACAGACCTCATTGAGACGTCACTTGCCGCTGTTGTCGGTGCCACCATTGGAACCCTGAGGAGCTGCACCCAGGAAGACTACAGACTGATAAGTTCTTTACTTTCTAAACTATTGTTCGTTCCTGTCCTACCCTGCCATTCTCCCAGTTCTGCCCCATTCCTTGCCATCACCCTTCCACCCCCTACTCCCTGTAAGGAGTATCGTTCTTTGACTTTAACTGTTGATCTGCCTCCTGTCCCTGGCGACATCCCGAGTTCTTGCAATTTCTACTGGACATTCTCCCAGAAACTTTGTGGCTTGTCAACACGTAGTTTGGCAAATTCCAGTCTGGCTGTTTTATGATTTCTTTCAACAATTGTGTCCTGCTTGGTCGTCTCCCATGAAGTCCACTTTGGCTCATACAACAACGAATGGTGCGATCTGACACTAATGTTCCTTGAGCTTAAAGTTCACCTTCAATCTGTTTAGAAGTTTTTCTGGGCTCTTTTGTTACCATTCATATTATCCCTCTCTTTGATTTGTCATCAGTTTTCCTCCTGCGGCCACATCCAGGGAGGTTGGCTACAGTCCCATTGAACTTAAATATCTGAATAATATGTGCAACTGTAGTAACAGGAACATCAAGCTGCTTGGAGATGGTCTTATAACTTTTACCTTTAACATGTTTGTCTATAATTTTCATTCTAATCTCCTGAGACAACTATTTCCTTCGCTTCCTCTGGTCCATGTTGAGTGTGATACACACCATTTCACCAAACAGCACAGTGAGTATGTGTAGCCCTCTATACAGGCCAACTCACTGATTCCAAGATTGTAGACACCTGTGATGCTAATTAGTGGACACACCTTGATTTAACATGTCCATTTTGTCACATTATTTTCAGGGGCACCATCATTTCTTTCCAGGCCTATTTCATGAGTTTTATTTTTAAAAAAAATTCTGTGCAAGCATGGTTAGAAAGCAATGTTTGACTTTCATTTGTTCATTTTTATAGATTTTTTATTTAGTATTACTTGTGTCAGATTCAATGTTGACTTCATTTGTTCATTTTATAGATTTTATTGTTTCTTGTGTCAGATTCAGTTACTTCTGTCACCATTGTGCTTTCTGTCATTAATCGAGGGGTACCAACAATTTTGACCACGTGTGTATGTATATATTTATTCAACTTTTACATTTTAAAAGTTACAAAAGGAAAATGGGCTGATGCAAAAATATGGGCACCCTGCATGGTTAGTACTTAGCAGCCCCGCTTTTGCAAGTATCACAGCTTGTAAATGCTTTTTGTAGCCAAACAAGAGTCTTTCAATTCTTGTTTGAGGGATTTTCATCCATTCTTACTCTGAAAATTCTTCCAGACTTTTGAGGTAGTCTATTGTGGATTTTGATGTGTGTTTAGGAGTAGATTTGAGCGAAACAGGTTGGTCAGAATCAAAAGTCACCGACTTTCGCCAAAGTCGGGTTTCGCCGAGCGAAACCCGACCATAGCGTGAGGTCGGCCATGCGGTTGTCGACCCGAGCGCCAAAGTCGGTTTTCCCATAATGCTTGCAGGAGCCTTTTCTCAGCCAATGAGCAAGGACGTACACTGTGGGCAATCAGATGACATGTGCAGCGGCCAGCACCATCTTAGAGAAGGGCATTGCAGTGATTGGCTTGCTTTTTGTGGCGTCACAGTGGCTACAAAAGCCCTGACAGCCGACCGCCATTTTACTTCTGCCGATCTTAGCGTAGGGAGAAGTTGCTGACACTGTTTATCAGTAGGGAGAGAGTTAGGCAGGAAAAAAAGTTATTCTGTGCTTGTGCTGATAGCAATTGTGCTGTACAGTTAGTGTGCAGTGACAGGGGAGGATTTTGTTATGTGCAGCAGCACTGGTTATTAGGCTGCCTGCCAGTGACAGGGGAGGATTTTCTTGTGTGCAGCAGCAGAGCTGGTTAATAGGCTGCCTGCTAGCTGTATTGCTGTGTGTACACTGATGTGCAGACTGCTTTTTACACAGCACTAATACTTTTATTCTTTTTTTCTGCACAGTTACCGAGCATTCATTTTTTCCCACACCATATAGAGCTGTACGCTCCTCACACACTACCGTGTACGACTGGTATCAAGGGCAAATACATGCTGACTATCTATGTGTGACTCCGGAAATATATACGGAGATTTACAATTACCCCTTGACTGTATACAGCTGTACTCTTGTGATACAGTACCCTTTTTCTGCTTTTTATATACTGGTCTAATCCATACTGAGCATGTGAGCGTCTGTGTGTTACTCAAGAAATATATACGGAGATTTAAAATTACCCAAACACTGTATACAGCTATAGGCTTGTGATACAGTACCCTTTTTCTGCTTTTTATATTCTGGTCTAATCCATACCGAGCCTGTGAGCGTCTGTGTCTGACTCAGAAATATATACGGAGATTTACAAATACCCCTAGACTGTCTACAACTGTACGCTTCTGATATATTACTCTTTTTCTGCTTTTTATATTCTTGTCTAATCCATACTGAGCCTTTGAGCGTCTGTGTGTTACTCCTGAAATATATACGGAGATTAAAAAATTACCCCTAATCTGTATACGCCTGATATCTTCTGATACATTACCCTTTTTCTGCTTTTTATATTTTGGTTTAATCCATACTGAGCCTGTGAGAGTCTGCGTCTGACTCCGGAATTATATACGGAGATTTACAATTATCCCTAGACTGTATACAGCTGTACGCTTCTGATACAGTACCCTTTTTCTGCTTTTTATATTCTGGTCTAATCCATACTGAGCCTGTGAGCGTCTGTGTGCTACTCCGGAAATATATATGGAGATTTACAATTACCCCTACACTGTATACGCCTGGTATCTTCTGATACATTACCCTTTTTCTGCTTTTTATATTCTGGTCTAATCCATACCGAGCCTGTGAGCGTCTGTGTCTGACTCCGGAAATATATACGGAGATTTACAATTACCCCTAGACTGTATACAGCTGTATGCTTCTGATACATTACTCTTTTTGTGCTTTTTATATTCTGGTCTAATCCAAACTGAGCCTGAGAGCGTCTGTGTGTGACTCCTGAAATATATACGGAGATTTACAATTTTCCCTAATACAATATACACATGGCATCTTCTGATACAGTACCCTTTTTCTGCTTTTTATATTCTGGTCTAATCTATACTGACCCTGTGAGCCTCTGTGTGTTACTCCGGAAATATATACGGAGATTTACAATTACCCCTAGACTGTATACAGCTGTACGTTTGTGATACAGTACCCTTTTTCTGCTTTTTATATTCTGGTCTAATCCATACTGAGCCTGAGAGCGTCTTTGTGTGAGTCCTGAAATATATACAGTACAGAGATTTACAATTTTCCCCAAAACTATATACACCAGGCATCTTCTGATACAGTACCCTTTTTCTGCTTTTTATATTCTGGTCTAATCCATACTGAGCCTGTGAGCCTCTGTGTATTACTCCTGAAATATATACGGAGATTAAAATTTTCCCCTATACTATATACACCTGGTATCTTCAGATACAGTACCCTTTTTCAGATTTTTATATTCTGGTGTAATCCATACTGAGACTGTAAGAGTCTGTGTTTGACTCTGGAAATATATACGGAGATTTACAATTATCCCTAGACTGTATACAGCTGTACACTTCTGATACATTACCCTTTTTCTGCTTTTTATATTCTGGTGTAATCCATACTGAGCCTGTGAGCGTCTGTGTGTTCCTCCGGATATATATACGGAGATTGAAATTTTCCCCTATACTATATACATCTGGTATCTTCTGATACAGCACCCTCAATCTGCTTTTTATATTCCGGTCTAATCCATACTGAGACTGTGAGCATCTGTGTATTACTCCTGAAATATATACAGAGATTTACAATTACCCCTACACTGTATACGCCTGGTATTTTCTGATACATTACCCTTTTTCTGGTTTTTATATTCTGGTCTAATCCATACTGAGCCTGTGAGCGTCTGTGTGTCTGACTCTGGAAATATATATGGAGATTTAAAATTACCCCAACACTGTATACAGCTGTACACTTCTGATACAGTACCCTTTTTCTGCTTTTATATTCTTGTCTAATCCATACTGAGCCTGTGAGCGTCTGTGTCTGACTCCGGAAATATATACAGAGATTTACAATTATCCCTAGACAGTATACAGCTGTACGCTTGTGATACAGTACCCTTTTTATGCTTTTTATATTCTGTTCTAATCCATACTAAGCCTGAGAGCGTCTGTGTGTGACTCCCGAAATATATACGGAAATTTAAAAATTTACCCTTCACCATTTACAGCTGTACGCTTCTGATACAGTACCATATATCTGCTGGAATTTTGGGTACATTTTCACAAACATGAGGAAGTATGGTGGAAGAGGCCCCGGATGTGGGCGTGGGGGCCAGCTGGTACTGATGGTGGTGGTGGTGCATCTGCTGGTAGTGCCAAAAGCACAATAGCACCTAAGGCAGGAGGTGTTGAGCCTGTGTCATCATCTGGCTCCAGAAGGCCTGGAAGGCTCCCTTTTCTGGGAGTACAGTCATGGCCAAAAGTTTTGAGAATGACACAAATATTATATTTTCACATGATCTGCTGCCCTCTGGTTTTTATGTGTGTTTGACAGATGTTTTTATCACAGACAGAAATATAATTGCAAACATATGAGTAACAAAAGCTTATATTGACAGTTAGAATGAGTTAATGCAGCAAGTCAATATTTGCAGTGTTAACCCTTCTTCTTCAGGACCTCTGCAATTCTCCCAGGCGTGCTCTCAATCAACTTCTGGACCAAATCCTGACTGATAGCAGTCCATTCTTGCACTATCAATGCTTTCATTTTGTCAGAATTTTTAGGTTTTTGTTTGTCCACCCATCTCTTGATGATTGACCACAAGTTCTCAATGGATTAAGATCTGGGGAGTTTCCAGGCCATGGACCCAAAATCTCTATGTTTTGTTTTCTGAGCCATTTAGTTATCACCTTTGCTTTATGGCAAGGTGCTCCATCATGCTGGAAAAGGCATTGTTGATCGCCAAACTGCTCTTGGAGGGTTGGGAGAAGTTGCTCTTGGAGGACATTCTGGTACCATTCTTTATTCATGGCTGTGTTTTAAGGCAAGACTGTGAGAGAGCCGATTCCCTTGGCTGAGAAGCAACCCCACACATGAATGGTTTCAGGATGCTTAACAGTTGGCATGAGACAAGACTGGTGGTAGCGCTCACCTTGTCTTCTCCGAATGAGGCGTTTTCCTGATGTCCCAAACAATCGAAAAGGGGATTCATCAGAGAAAATAACTTTACCCCAGTCCTCAGCAGTCCACTGCCTGTACCTTTTGCAGAATATCAGTCTGTCCGTGATGTTTTTTCTGGAGAGAAGTGGCTTCTTTGCTGCCCTCCTTGAGACCAGGCCTTGCTCCAAGAGTCTCCGCCTCACAGTGCTTGCAGATGCACTCACACCTGCCTGCTGCCATTCCTGAGCAAGCTCTGCACTGCTGGTAGCCCGATCCCGCAGCTGAAACACTTTTAAGAGACGGTCCTGGCGCTTGCTGGTCTTTCTTGGGCGCCCTGGAGCCTTTTTGGCAACAATGGAACCTCTCTCCTTGAAGTTCTTGAAGATGAGATAGATTGTTGACTGAGGTGCAATCTTTCTAGCTGTGATACTCTTCCCTGTTAGGCCATTTTTTGCATTGCAATGATGACTGCACGTGTTTCTTTAGAGATAACCATGGTTAACAGAAGAGAAACAATGATGCCAAGCACCAGCCTCCTTTTAAAGTGTCCAGTGGTGTCATTCTTACTTAATCATGACAGATTTATCTCCAGCCATGTCCTCATCAACACCCACACCTGTGTTAATGGAGCAATCACTGAAAAGAGGTTAGCTGGTCCTTTTAAGGCAGGGCTGCAATGATGTTGAAATGTGTTTTGGGGATAAAGTTCATTTTCTAGACAAATATTGACTTTGCAAGTAATTGCTGTTAAGCTGATCACTCTTAATAACATTCTGGAGTATATGCAAATTGCCATTAGAAAAAGTGAAGCAGTAGACTTTGTAAAAAATTAATATTTGTGTCATTCTCAAAACTTTTGGCCATGACTGTAGGTAAACCGCTGTTAAAGCCGGAGCATCGGGAACAGGTTTTGGCTTACATTGCCGAAACAGCCTCCAGCTCTATCACCTCTTCTTCTGAAGTTTCAAAAAATGCAAGTACTGGGTCGTCACTGCAGGCTCCTGGTCAGGAACAACACCTTTCCTTGTGTTCTTCTCCCCCACAAAAAGTGAAGGATGCGGCAGTAGTGTTGAGCGATACGATACCGCAAGTATCGGGTATCGGCCGATATTAGCTGTTTCGGCCTTTCGATACTTAGTTTCGATATTTTCCATATATCGTACAGTCATGGCCAAAAGTTTTGAGAATGACACAAATATTATATTTTCACATGATCTGCTGCCCTCTGGTTTTTATGTGTGTTTGACAGATGTTTTTATCACAGACAGAAATATAATTGCAAACATATGAGTAACAAAAGCTTATATTGACAGTTAGAATGAGTTAATGCAGCAAGTCAATATTTACAGTGTTGACCCTTCTTCTTCAGGACCTCTGCAATTTTCCCTGGCATGCTCTCAATCAACTTCTGGACCAAATCCTGACTGATAGCAGTCCATTCTTGGACAATCAATGCTTTCATTTTGTCAGAATTTTTAGGTTTTTGTTTGTCCACCCGTCTCTTGATGATTGACCACAAGTTCTCAATGGGATTAAGATCTGGGGAGTTTCCAGGCCATGGACCCAAAATCTCTATGTTTTGTTCCCTGAGCCATTTAGTTATCACCTTTTCTTTATGGCAAGGTGCTCCATCATGCTGGAAAAGGCATTGTTGATCGCCAAACTGCTCTTAGAGGGTTGGGAGAAGTTGCTCTTGGAGGACATTCTGGTACCATTCTTTATTCATGGCTGTGTTTTAAGGCAAGACTGTGAGAGAGCCGATTCCCTTGGCTGAGAAGCAACCCCACACATGAATGGTTTCAGGATGCTTAACAGTTGGCATGAGACAAGACTGGTGGTAGCGCTCACCTTGTCTTCTCCGAATGAGGCGGTTTCCTGATGTCCCAAACAATCGAAAAGGGGATTCATCAGAGAAAATAACTTTACCCCAGTCCTCAGCAGTCCACTGCCTGTACCTTTTGCAGAACATCAGTCTGTCCGTGATGTTTTTTCTGGAGAGAAGTGGCTTCTTTGCTGCCCTCCTTGAGACCAGGCCTTGCTCCAAGAGTCTCCACCTCACAGTGCGTGCAGATGCACTCACACCTGCCTGCTGCCATTCCTGAGTAAGCTCTGCACTGCTGGTAGCCCGATCCCGCAGCTGAAACACTTTTAAGAGATGGTCCTGATGCTTGCTGGTCTTTCTTGGGCGCCCTGGAGCCTTTTTGGCAACAATGGAACCTCTCTCCTTGAAGTTCTTGATGATGCGATAGATTGTTGACTGAGGTGCAATCTTTCTAGCTGCGATACTCTTCCCTGTTAGGCCATTTTTGTGCATTGCAATGATGACTGCACGTGTTTCTTTAGAGATAACCTTGGTTAACAGAAGAGAAACAATGATGCCAAGCACCAGCCTCCTTTTAAAGTGTCCAGTGGTGTCATTCTTACTTAATCAGGACAGACTGATCTCCAGCCATGTCCTCATCAACATCCACACCTGTGTTAATGGAGCAATCACTGAAAAGAGGTTAGCTGGTACTTTTAAGGCAGGGCTGCAATGATGTTGAAATGTGTTTTGGGGGATAAAGTTCATTTTCTAGCCAAATATTGACTTTGCAAGTAATTGCTGTTAAGCTGATCACGCTTTATAACATTCTGGAGTATATGCAAATTGCCATTAGAAAAAGTGAAGCAGTAGACTTTGTAAAAATTAATATTTGTGTCATTCTCAAAACTTTTGGCCATGACTGTATACCGGAATCGGAAGTTCCCATAATTCTTTGAGAGGCAATGTGATTTTAGTCAGCCAATGAGGAATCCTAAGAAGTGTGGGCACATCCTGTACTGCTGCGGTCATGTTAACTAATGGCATGGCTGTGATTGGATGCTGAAAATGATGTCAGAATGCACTATAAAAGGCGCCGCCGCCATTTTAGCATCACTGTGCTGTGAATTCAGTAAGGGACAGAACGCTGCTGTGCTGACTCTGAGGGACAGTTAGAGATTGAGATTTAGTGTACTGTGCTGTAGGCAGGCTAGCACCAACCGCTGTGTAAAGCTTCCTTTTGCCTGCAGTGTTGTTTTAACAGCTCTGCAAGGTGTGTGTGTGAGTGTAAGTGACGCTGCAGTTTGCTCTGCATGCAACGCTGTCTGTAGGCATCTGCACTTGTCACTCACAGACTCTTTTTTTTTTCTTCAGTGTAATTCTTGCAGCTCCATGCAATTTAACTATTAGTGTGACGCGCTTCCATCCGTATCCAATACATTGGTTGCAAACACTATAGAAGTAGACAAAGGAGTAGCCTTTCACAGATTGTGAACAGTTGTGTTTCAGTGTTCACTTCAGTCTGTGTTTTTTATTTTCTGAGTGCACATCACGCTCCAGTTACTTGTTCAAGCACTGCTGCTTGTACTCTGCTGAGCGTGTCTCAGTGCCTCATCCTTTTCATTTATCTCCAATTGGTTCTGCTCCATTCCATTTAAAATATAATCTATTAGTGTGACGCGCTTCCATCCGTATCCAATACATTGGTTGCAAACACTATAGAAGTAGACAAAGGAGTAGCCTTTCACAGATTGTGAACAGTTGTGTTTCAGTGTTCACTTCAGTCTGTGTTTTTTATTTTTTGAGTGCACATCACGCTCCAGTTACTTGTTCAAGCACTGCTGCTTGTACTCTGCTGAGCGTGTCTCAGTGCCTCATCCTTTTCATTTATCTCCAATTGGTTCTGCTCCATTCTATTTAAAATATAATCTATTAGTGTGACGCGCTTCCATCCGTATCCAATACATTGGTTGCAAACACTATAGAAGTAGACAAAGGAGTAGCCTTTCACAGATTGTGAACAGTTGTGTTTCAGTGTTCACTTCAGTCTGTGTTTTTTATTTTTTTGAGTGCACATCACGCTCCAGTTACTTGTTCAAGCACTGCTGCTTGTACTCTGCTGAGCGTGTCTCAGTGCCTCATCCTTTTCATTTATCTCCAATTGGTTCTGCTCCATTCCATTTAAAATATAATCTATTAGTGTGACGCGCTTCCATCCGTATCCAATACATTGGTTGCAAACACTATAGAAGTAGACAAAGGAGTAGCCTTTCACAGATTGTGAACAGTTGTGTTTCAGTGTTCACTTCAGTCTCTGCGTAATAACCACACTTAGGCCTTATAACTTTTCTGACTTTCTTTATCAATCTACCAAGATGAAGAAGGCAGTGAGTAAGGCACGTGGTCGTGGCCATGGAGCTTCAGCAGGGAGAGGACGTGGTGATTCTGTGGCTGCTGCCGCCCTCAGTGACACAGCATCCACCAGTTTTACCCATGAGAGTTCCTTTATGCGCACTTTGGTAGGAGCTCGGCGTGCCCCCCTGCTGCGGGAAGAACAAATTGAAGCCGTTGTTGGTTGGATGGCAGCCAATGCATCGACTTCAATTCCTTCCACCTCCTCTCAGGAACACAACACTGTTGAGCAACCATCTGTCTGTTCACCGCCTGTCAAATTGCCCAGGCAGTCAGAGAGTTCTGTACAGGAGCCAGCTGAGTCTCTGCTTCTGTTCTCAGAATCTGTTGGCTCGCAAACACGGGCACAGGCAAGCAGCATTCTGCAATTTGAAGAAGAGGGAGTATGCAGTGATGCGCAACAGCTGTGTCTCTCTCAATCTGAAGAGGCGGGTGAGCCAGTGCCGATGGACAGCACACCGCAGAACGCATCTTATGATGATGATGAGACTCAGGTGCCAGGTTTTGTGGAGCATGGTGCTGCCCAGACCATCCAACAGCAGCAGGTGTTGGAAGAGGGTAGTGGAGATGATGAAGTCCGAGACCCAACATGGCGTGAGCAACAGGAAGGTGGTGGGAGCAGCTCTGAAGAAGAGATTGTCCCAATGGTACAAAGAGGAGGGAGAGGTAGGCTGCAGACTCGCTTGCCTGTAGCCTCCAGTTTGGCACCTGTTGGGAGCAGTTCTCTTAGAAATGTCAAAATTGGCGCTCCCATGACTTGCACTGCGTGGTCCTTTTTTGACAGACTTGTAGATGATATTTGCTATGTTCAATGCAAGCTGTGTAAGCAAAAAGTTAAAAGAGGTAAAAATATCAGTAACCTGAATACCACAAATATGTGGAAACATGTACGGACAAAGCACGTAGCTGAGTTACAAAGACACACTGGAGATGTAGGCCAACCTACAGCAGCACCTACATCTTCAGGTCGTGTTGGAGCCTCTACCTCCAGCTCACACACACCTGGTTCGGCTTCCTCACATGATCTCCATGGAAGAACCTCGGTCACTGTTGTCCATAGACAAACTGTTATTCCACCCACAGCAGCAAGTTCACAGTCATCGTCACACTCCCAGACCACAAAACAGCCATCGGTACCACAGGCATGGGATAAAAGACGGCCATACTCGGCAAACCATCCACGAGCACAGGCTCTGAATGCTGGCATTGCAAAACTCCTGTCCCTTGAAATGCTGTCATTCAGGCTGGTGGAGACTGACAGTTTCAGGAACTTTATGGCATTGGCAGTCCCACAATATAATGTGCCAAGCCGATTTTACTTCAGCAGGCAAGCTGTCCCTGCTCTGCAAAAACATGTCGAGGGAAACATTAAACATGCGCTACTAAACGCCGTCAGTAGCAGGGTCCACCTGATCACCGATGCGTGGACCAGTACCCATGGCCAGGGACGATACCTTTCCCTCACTGCCCATTGGGTCAATGTTGTGGAGCCGGGTACAGATCTTGCCAGTGGCGCTGTACGTGTTCTGCCAACTCCAAGGATTGCAGGAATCCAGTCTGTACACATTGATTCCTCCTCCTACTCCAGTTCCTCAGAATCATCGCTGCACTAGCCGTCACGGTATACCTCCACATGGACCCGTGAACGCTTACCTGTTGCGACCGATATGAGCACAGCCGTGGCCAAACGTCAACAGGCCGTCCTGAAATTAATTTCCATGGGGAATCGAAGCCACACAGCGCAGGAGCTCTGGGATGCCATCAAGCAGGAGAGCGACGTGTGGTTTTTGTCAGCTAATCTCCAGCCAGGCTTGGTAGTGTGTGACAATGGCCGAAATCTGGTGGCAGCTCTGGGCCTTGGCAACCTCACTCACATACCATGTCTGGCACATGTGCTCAACTTGGTCGTGCAGAGTTTTTTGAGGGACTATCCGGATCTTGATGCACTGCTGCACAAGGTCCGCCTAGAGTGCGCTCACTTGCGACGTTCCAGCATGGCCAGATCGCGCATTGCAGCTCTGCAAGTCAGATTTCGCCTTCCTGAACATCGCATCATATGTGACGTACCCACCAGGTGGAATTCCACGTTACATATGTTGGAGCGGTTGTGTGAGCAGCAGCCAGCAGTAATGGAGTATCAGCTGCAACAGGCGCAATCAACTCGCAAGTTGCGCCGTTCACACTTCACCACTACTGAGTGGACCTCTATGAAGGACATCTGCGACGTTTTGCGTGCGTTTGATGTCTCAACGCGGATGGCGAGTGCAGATGATGCACTAGTCAGCATGACTGTCCCCCTTATCTGCCTGCTTCAGAAATCACTGAAAGCACTAAAGGAAGAGGTTTTGGAAGAGGTGGAGGATGAGGAGTCACAAATTCAATTACCTTCAGGACAGTCAGCGCAACGTGGTTCCTCACAAAGGGCTGGGCAGGGCTCACTTTGTGAGTAGGATGAGGAGGAGGAGAGTCAATGGAGGAGGAAGAAATCCCTACAGAGGGAGGTACACAACGCTCTAGTCAGTATGTAGAGCGAGGGTGGGGTGATGCAGAGGAGGCAGAGATGACGCCTCTTCCAGAGGACAGCCTTTGTTGGCCAGTTGGGAGTCTGCAGCACATGGTTGATTTCATGCTTCAGTGCCTGAGAAACGACCGCCGCATCGCCCACATTCTCACCACGTCAGATTATTGGGTGTACACCCTCCTAGACCCTCGCTACAGGGACAACTTACAAACCCTCATCACACCGGTGAACCGGGAACGTAAAATGCAGGAGTACCAAGACACACTGGTGCAATCCATACTGTTGTACATTCCAGCCGAGAGAGCTGCTGCTGCTGCTACTGCTTTACAAAGCAGCTCTGTGCGTCGAGGCAGTGTAGACACCTCTACAACAAGAGGGAGCAGAAGCAGCGCCTCTGCACAGGGCAAGAGCTGTATGTTACAAATGTGGCAAAGTTTTGTGACAGCGCCAGCAAGGTCTACACCATCCGAGACGGCTCCAGTCACCAGGAAGAAACGTTTCCGTAAGATGGTGACAGACTACTTGGCTTTCCCTCTAAGTGTACTCCCAGATACCTCTTCCCCTTTCAAATTTTGGGTCTCTAAGTTGGATACATGGCCAGAGCTTAGCCAGTATGCATTGGAGGTGCTGGCTTGCCCTGCTGCCAGTGTATTATCTGAGCGTGTCTTTAGTGCTGCAGGTGGTGTAGTAACAGACCGTCGCATGCGACTATCCTCAGAGAATGTAGACCGGCTTACTTTTCTGAAAATGAACAAGGCATGGATCTCACCTGAATTTGCCTGTCCGTTTTCAGATTAAATAACTGTTTGGCAACGTTTTCCATGTCTCCTGTTTAGTGTTGAGCGATACGATAATGCAAATATCGGCTATCGGCCGATATTAGCTCTATCGGCCTTTCGATAATTCGTTTCGATATTTTCGTCATATCGAATACCGGAATCGGATTTGTCACTGTCACTGTCTGTGTCTGTCGGTCGGGTCTGTCACTGTCAGTGTCCGTCGGTCGGGTCTGTCAGGAGTCAGCGGCACTTACCTGGCAGAAGATCTCCGGCGGTCACGGCCTGGACTGCTTCATGGCCGCCATCCTCTTCTCCCCGGCGGTCACATGCAGTTTCTCGCGATAACTGCAGTGACTGCTGGGTAATCCCGGCCGTAAAGCAGTCAGTCCGATGACGTCACCGCCGGGGAAGCAGGTAATCAGCTGTGCTGCGCCGGGATGACAGGCTCTGCCTGTCATTGCGATGTAGCAGAGCTGGATCGTCGTGGGACTGTCGTTATGGACTGCGTCGGACAGGTGGTATACTGTTGGTTTGTTTTTTTTCTTTTTTTACAGGAGATCGATGGCGTCGCAGGAATGAGAGAGTAATAAAAGAAATGAAAACTGTGTTGTCTCTTTTATTTCATTAAAAGACTTTTTTCTTGCTTTGTCTTTTTTTTATGCATTTAATAACTTTGGGATTAATAATGGATCGTGTCTTATTGACGCCTCTCCATTATTAACCGGGCTTATTGTCACCGTGCAATCAACGGTGACATTAACCCCTTATTACCCCGCTTGCCACCGCTACAGGGCAAGTGGGAAGAGCCGGGTAAAGTGCCACAATTGGCACATCTTTTGATGCGCCAAATGTGGGGCTGCTGTAGCCTGGTATTATCAGGCTGTTGAGGGCCAAAATCCATGGGCCTTGACAGTCTTTTAATACCAGGCCGCAGCAGTCTGCATTTTACTTGGCTGGTTAACAAAAATAGGGGACCCCTACGCCGTTTTTTTTTCGAGGGGATCCCCTATTTTTGTTAACCAGCCAAGCTAAGCAGACTGCTGTGGCCTGGTATTATCAGGCTTGCAAGGTCCATGGATATTGGATCCTTACCAGCCTGAAAAACCAGGCCTCAGCGGTCTGCTTCATCTGGCTGGTTAACAAAAATAGGGGGACCCCACGCCAATTTTTTTCGAGGGATCCCCTATTTTTGTTAATCAGCCAAGATATGCAGACTGCTGTGGCCTGGTATTATCAGGCTGGCAAGGTCCATGGATCTTGGCTCCTTAACAGCCTGAAAATCCAGGCCTCAGCGGTCTGCTTCATCTGGCTGGTTAACAAAAATAGGGGGGACCCCACGCCAATTTTTTTCGAGGGGATCCCCTATTTTTGTTAACCAGTTCCCTCTGACGTCACTGATTGTGTCCCTGGCTGACCTGAAGTGAAAGTGGAAAGCACTCATTCATTTGGGGGTTTACTGTGAGGCTGCAGCATTAGCTGCGGTCCCTGCAGTAAACATTAACCCTTTCTGAAGGATTACACCGTGGGACCTGACTGTACATCGGATTGGTAAGAATAATTTTGCTTTATTATTTTATTTTTATTACAGGAAATGGTTTTAGCAGGAAAATAAAATATGGTCAAAAACTGTGTGATTATTTCATTAAACTTCTTTTTTATTAAAGTGTGTGTGTTTGATTTTTCTTTCATACAATAGGATTAATAATTGATAGTTGTCTAATTGACAGCTCTCAATTATTAACCTGGCTTAAAGTGACCTTTCAATTGCAAGGTCATTTTAACCCCTTATTAACCCATTCGCCACCGCTACAGGGCAATGGGAATAGACGGCAAAGTGCCAGAAAGGGCAAATCTAATTAGAGATTTGCCCTTTCTGGGGTGTCTGGGGGCAGATGTTAGTAGCCGGGGGGGGGCCAAAAATAATGGTCCCTCTCTGGGCTATTATTATCTGCGCCCACTCACTGGCTTTGTCTGTCTGGTTGCGAAAATAGGGCGGGAGCCCACGCATTTTTTTTCAGCAATTTTACACCTCATATATATATATACATGTCATTAAATTTGTGACACATATATATATATATATATATATATATATATATATATTTTATTTATAGTTCATACACTTCTACATAGTATAATAGCCGCTAATTCAATTGCCGGCTTTTGTGAAAATGCAGAACCCGACATGAAATGACACTTGGTTTACATAGAGTTAACCATGTCTTTTCATGTAGTTTGATATCTGATTTGCACAAACAATTACATCAGTCTATGTGTGCAAAATTTCACACCTGTAGGGGTTAATTAAATGTGTAAATTCGTAGCAAAAAAGTCCGTTTTTTTACAACGAATTTACACCTTTAATTAACCCCTACAGGTGTGAAATTTTGCACACAGACTGATGTAATTGTTTGTGCAAATCAGATTGCAAATGACATGAAAAGACATGGTTAACCCTATGTACACCAAGTGTCATTTCATGTCGGGTGCTTCTGTCTTTTCACAGAAGCCGGCTTTACCCGGCAATTGAATCAGAGGACATTTTACTATGTAGAAGTGTATAAACTATACATATATGTATATATATATATGTCACAATGACATGTATATATATATGTATTCTATGTGTGTATATTTAGTGTTTACAAGGAAATAAAGGTTTTTTTTAGTTGCGATATTTTGTTCCCATAGACTTACATTGGACTTCCGCAATCGGAATCGGATATCGACGATATTTAGTGCTATCGGAGATACAATTTCGATACAATATTTTTAGATATCGAGCAATATCGCTCAACACTACTCCTGTTATGTTCATCTTTCTACCACCTGAACTCTACTCCCTGGGCTACAACACTGCCATTTGTTGCTTGTAAGTAATTGGCAGGGCTACTGACTCCTGGCCAGCCTGGTTACAGCACGACAGACTGTTTCCTGGCAGTGTGAACGTCAATTATCCTCCAATAAGTTGTGCTGTCGTGTTGCATTCGGGTTAGCCGACTCTATGGTGCCTGCAGTTTAGGTGATTCCTATGTGTGCTGTGGGATATGTAAATAAAGGCGGTTTCCATTGTGACAATAGGACAAGCACACCCACTGTAGGACTGTGTGATTCAGTAACTGCGGACGGCTTGCGTCCTGTCAACTTACATTTTCATGGGTGCGTTCTTCTACCCGTCCGGGTCCAGTACCGTCAACTGGTTCTCCCCAGTGCCTTTGGCCTAGGTGCCTCCATCTCCGTATCCGAGTTCCACCAACGTCTGCTGGTCCTTGGTAGTGCTTTGGAGCACAGGTACCTCCTGCTTAGTAACCGTGTCACAGTAACGTCAGCTGGTACTCGGTTGTGACATTGCCTCTTTTCCTTCTGCTACCCGTCCAGGGTCCAGTACCGTCAACTGGTTCTCCCCAGTGCCTTTGGCCTAGGTGCCTCCATCTCCGTATCCGAGTTCCACCAACGTCTGCTGGTCCTTGGTAGTGCTTTGGAGCACAGGTACCTCCTGCTTAGTAACCGTTTCACAGTAACGTCAGCTGGTACTCGGTTGTGACATTGCCTCTTTTCCTTCTGCTACCCGTCCGGGTCCAGTACCGTCAACTGGTTCTCCCCAGTGCCTTTGGCCTAGGTGCCTCCATCTCCGTATCCGAGTTCCACCAACGTCTGCTGGTCCTTGGTAGTGCTTTGGAGCACAGGTACCTCCTGCTTAGTAACCGTGTCACAGTAACGTCAGCTGTACTCGGTTGTGACATTGCCTCTTTTCCTTCTGCTACCCGTCCGGGGTCCAGTACCGTCAACTGGTTCTCCCCAGTGCCTTTGGCCTAGGTGCCTCCATCTCCGTATCCGAGTTCCACCAACGTCTGCTGGTCCTTGGTAGTGCTTTGGAGCACAGGTACCTCCTGCTTAGTAACCGTGTCACAGTAACGTCAGCTGGTACTCGGTTGTGACATTGCCTCTGTTCCTTCTGCTACCCGTCCGGGGTCCAGTACCGTCAACTGGTTCTCCCCAGTGCCTTTGGCCTAGGTGCCTCCATCTCCGTATCCGAGTTCCACCAACGTCTGCTGGTCCTTGGTAGTGCTTTGGAGCACAGGTACCTCCTGCTTAGCAACCGTGTCACAGTAACGTCAGCTGGTACTCGGTTGTGACATTGCCTCTTTTCCTTCTGCTACCCGTCCGGGGTCCAGTACCGTCAACTGGTTCTCCCCAGTGCCTTTGGCCTAGGTGCCTCCATCTCCGTATCCGAGTTCCACCAACGTCTGCTGGTCCTTGGTAGTGCTTTGGAGCACAGGTACCTCCTGCTTAGTAACCGTGTCACAGTAACGTCAGCTGGTACTCGGTTGTGACATTGCCTCTTTTCCTTCTGCTGCCCCTCCGGGTTCCAGAACAGTCAGCTGGTCCTCGTTACTTCCATTGTCTCTTGCTCCATCTGATACCCGTCAGGGTTCCAGTAACGTCAGCTGGTTCTCGGAAATTAGACGACCTTAAAGACCACCCAGAAGAAGATGACGACAACAAGGACGACGAGCATGAAGCCAACCAGCCTGAACACCATCACAAAGAAAAAATAAAAAATTACCCAGAAGAAGATCACCAACAGGACAAAGAAGGTTAAGACAAACTACAAGATACAGAACAAGAGACAGAAGAACAATAAGCAGAAGATCAAAAAGCAGAAGAACATGAAGTATAAGACCAAAATGAAGAGCAAAATATATGCTCTAAATTCTAAGCAGAAGAAGACTAAGCAGTGTATGGGGGTGAGTCCGTTCCTCCTCGTGGTGCCCCTGGAACATGCCTGCTGCTGCAGGCTAAACTGAACACGGACAAATACTGTTGTAATTTAAATCTTTTGTGACAGCAAGAACGGAAGGATGAACAATTCATAATTTTACAGATTACAAGTACAGGAATCTCTGTCACAAATAAGAATATGATGAAGAAGATGAAGAGGAAGAAGATGAAGAATTTGAATATGAAGAAGATTAATTAGTTTAATAATAACAATATGAGTAATGTAAACAAAAACATGAATAGCAAGAAGTTTAAGAAGAAGATTAAGAAGGTGAAGATGAAGAATAATTTGATGAGAAAGATGATGCTGCTGAAGATTATGAAGGAGAAAGTGTGGCACTGGCAAAAGTTAAAAAGGTGAAGAGCATGGAAGTTGTGAAACATACATATTTGCCAAAATAGAAAAAAGGTTAACAACATTGTCAATTTGTTAGTCAATCCAAACGTATTTCCAAAAAAAAATATATTAATGCTATTCCAATGCATTGGGTTAAACATGTATGCCTTTATTGTCTCCTCAACCTCCCCCAATACATTCTACATTAGTCTTTGTTGTTTTCCTTCATGTACAATTAACCAACAAGGCAAGAATGGTTTTTTTAATGTCGATATTTGGTTCCCATAGACTTACATTGGACTTCCGGTATCGGAATCGGATATCGACGATATTTAGTGATATCGGCGATACCATTCCGATCCGATATTTTTAGATATCGAGCAGTATCGCTCAACACTATGCGGCAGGCCACACTTCTGACTACTCCCTGGAGCTCTTTTCACATACTATGCCTGGGTTATCAAGTCAAATCCTGAATTCCCCAGTCCAAGACGAATCTGACATGAAGTGCACTGATGCACAGCCACTGCTAGATGATTCTGCTGGTACATTCACCCAGAGCACTACATTGCCCTCGCAGTCTACTGAGCCAGAATCTGACCCTAATGAAACTCAGGTGCCCCTTCCCGCGTACTATACGAATTTACACGGTGTTAGGGTCTGCGGAACGCACCTAATAGATATAGTAGAGAGGTGCGTTCGCAGCCCGGGTCCACCGTGCAGGCGAAGCCCGCTGCTAGTAAGATGGCGAAAGTAGCGAACTCTGTTATCCCGCAGAGTCGCTAAAATAAACGCCGTACCGCGCTGTGGCAGTTAGTGCAAACTCTGTTAATCCCCGAGCCGCTAACGGGAAAGCCACAGCGCTATATGGCGATAAGTGCGAACTCACTTAGCTTCAGTGAGCCGCAAAGTAAAACGCTAGGGCGCTGAACCAGCATTATAAAGCGAACCCTGTTGCGTCACAGAGCCCTGAGAAAAAGACTGTGTCCTGTTAGACTCACAGGGAACACAGATGACTGCTAAGCGGATTGCAGTCTGAGGTCATGCAGTTAGAACACAAGCAACAATCTCCTCACCGGAGTAGCCGGTATTCTAATGGCGTTTTCAGCCAGACCTAACCACATGCATACATGACCACACTGGCGCAAGCACGTAACAGATTTGATACTAGCGCATGGCGGCCCAGCCATGCCACCCTTTTATAGTAACAGCTACAGGACCTGCCAGAAAAAGGACCACTGAGAAACTGTTCCAAAACACATGTAGTTTCAGGACCTTCCTGGCGGACCAATAGGAGCTGCTGCAGTACCTGAACATGTGACCCCTGATCTCCAATGAGAGATCTTACCCTGGGCATGCTCAGAAGGGGAAACGCAGGACTTCGTCCCAAAGACGTCTGCTCCAGCACTGGCTATAATAGAAGATCCAGGAGGGGCAGCAGCAAGTCTCTGCACAGTATTGGAATGGGCAAGACGCTGGGACCGACGTCTCTGCTGAGCAGGCTACAATGCGGCCGGAGATGGATGGGAACCGCAGCGGGAATGGTTCGAGACTCCCCTTGTGCAGCAGCGGGAACTCGAACCCTAACATTACCCCCCTCCTAGGCCCCCCCTTCTTTGGGCCTTGCTGCGCTCAAAGGCAGCGATGAGCTGCGGAGCGTGAACATGCTCGGCAGGCTCCCAGGACCTATCCTCAGGCCCATAATCCACCAAATAAAATTTTTTGCCTCGTACCACCTTGCACCCAACAATGGCGTTCACCTCATGATCGTCGGTAGATGAACCCGACGTCCCGGCAGATGACTCGGAAAACTGGGAAATGGCCACGGGTTTCAGGAGGGACACGTGAAAGGTGTCGGTGATACCAAGGCGAGGCGGAAGGGCTAGACGGTAAACCACTGGGTTCACCTGCTCAAGAACTTTAAAGGGGCCCAAAAAGCGAGGTTCCAACTTGGTGGACTCTACACGTAGCCTGATGTTTCGGGCAGAAAGCCACACTAGGTCACCCGGAGCAAATGTAGGAGCGGGGCGCCGATGGGCATCGGCCGAGGACCTCATCCTATCTTTGGAGGCCTGAATGGCATCCTGGGTGCGGTCCCAAATGTCCCGTGCCTCCACAGCCCAGTCTGCCACCCTGGAATCGGCGGAAGACACGGGCATGGGCACTGATACCCGCGGATGCTGACCGTAGTTCAGGAGGAATGGGGTCTGTCCGTTGGAGTCAGCCACAGCATTATTTAGAGCGAACTCAGCCCACGGTAGCAAGGATGCCCAGTCATCCTGCCTGGCAGGGACAAAATGTCACAAGTATGTGACCAAGGTCTGGTTTGCCCTCTCTACCAACCCATTCGTCTCGGGATGGTATGCAGAGGAGAGATTCAACTCAATGCTGAGTAAATGACACAGCTCTCTCCAGAACCGAGACGCAAACTGGGGACCTCGATCACTGACAATTTTATCTGGCATACAGTGTAGGCGGAAAATATGCCTAATGAATAATTCTGCCAAGGCCCGTGCAGACGGTAACCATGGTAACGGCACCAAGTGCACCATTTTAGAGAAGTGGTCGGTTATTACCCAGATGATGGTGCAGCCCCGTGACTTGGGTAAGCCCATCACAAAATCCATCCCGACCATCTCCCAGGGCCTGTCTGCCACCGGCAAATGGAAAAGTAGCCCAGCCGGCCGTTGTCGAGGGGATTTATTCTTGGTGCAGGAGACGCACGCCTGAACATACTCCCTGACGTCACGGGCCATCTGCGGCCACCAGTATGTCCTCGCCAGCAACTCAGAAGTCCCTTTTGTTCCAAAATGTTCACCCACCCTGGACAAATGTGCCCAAGAGAGTACTTCCAGTCGCAAATTGGTGGGCACAAAAGTCTTGCCCGGGGCACAGACTCAAGCGAAACCGTAGCCACCGTTCTTAGGCTCTCTGTGGGGACAATAAGCCTATGCTCCTCCTCCACCTCCACAGAGGACACCACGGAGCAAGACAGAGCGTTGGCGTGAAAGTTCTTCTCACCGGAGAAGAAATGGAGGGTGAAATGGAACTGGGAGAAGAGCAGGGACCATCTGGCCTGATGAGAATTTAGCCGCTGGGCGGTCTGTAAATAGACCAAATTTTTGTGGTCAGTGAAAACTTGAAAGGGAAAGCGAGCCCCCTCCAGGAGATGTCTCCACTCGGAAAAGGCCAACTTCATGGCTAGCAACTCCCTATCCTCAATGGAATAATTCCTCTCCGCTGGTGTGAAGGTCTTGGAAAAGAAGAAACAAGGATGTTTCCGACCTTGAGCATCCTTTTGAAAAAGGACTGCTCCAGCACCAACGGACGAGGCATCAACCTCCAATATAAAAGGCTTATCAACCTCGGGGCGATGTAAGATGGGAGCGCTAGAAAAAATGGGACTTTATTGAAGTAAAGGCCTTGGAAACCTCCTCTGACCGCAATTTGGGATTGGCTCCCTTCTTGGTGAGGGCTACCAAGAGAGCTACCAAAGTGGAGAATGAATTGGCGATAGTAATTAATGAACCCCTAAAGCGCTGCACCGCTTTAAGAGAATGGTATTCTTGCCAATCCATCACAGCCTGTAGTTTGCCAGGATCCATAGCCAATCCCTGGGCGGAGATGATATAGCCCAGGAAGGTAAAGACTCCTGCTCAAACATGCATTTCTCCAACTTTTCATAGAGGGAGTGTTAGGGTTCGAGTTCCCGCTGCTGCACAAGGGGAGTCTCGAACCAGCCCCGCTGCGGTCTCCCATTCATCTCCGGCCGCAGTGGAGCCTGCTCTGCAGAGACGTCGGTCCAAGCGTCTTGCCCACTCCAGTACTGTGCAGTGACTTGCTGCTGCCTTTCCTGGATCTGCTATTATAGCCAGTGCTGGAGCAGACGTCTTTGAGACAAAGTCCTGCGTTTTCCCTTCTGAGCATGCCCAGAGAGAGATCTCTCATTGGAGATCAGGGGTCACATGCTCAGGTGCTGCGGCAGCTCCTATTGGTCCGCCAGGAAGGCCCTGTTACTACTGGTGTTCTGGAGCAAGTTTCATTGGTCCTTGTTTCTGGCAGGTCCTGTAGCTGTTGCTATAAAAGGGTAGCATGGCTGGGCCGCCATGCGCTAATATCAACCATTGTATGCTATGCGCCAGTGTGGTCATGCGTGTGTGTGGTTAGGGACCCGGCTGAAATAAGCCACTAGAATACCGACTTAATCGGTGAGGAGTTTGGTGTGCTAGCTGGTCAGGGTCGGCGTCCTAGATGACCTAGATTACCGGCATAACCGGTGAGGAGTTTTGATTGCCGTATTCAGGGTCTGGCGTTCAGACGCCATAGATTGCGGGTGACTCCCGTGAGGATATTAGCACATGATCACGCTTTATGTACGCTTAGCACTTAACTGTGTACCTGAGAGCCTGACAGGACACAGCACTTTTTCTCAGCGGCCCTGTGACGTAACAGGGTTTGCTTTCAACGCTAGACAGCGCCCTAGCGTGTTTTCTTTGAGACTCAGTTGTGTTTAGTGAGTTTGCACACATCCCATATAGCGCTGCGGCTCTCCTTCTAGCGGCTCTGTGGAGTAACAGAGGTCGCACTTATTGCCACAGCGCGTTACGGCATTTATGTTGGCGACTCTGCGGGATAACAGAGTTTGCTTCTTACGCCATTTTTACTAGCAGCAGGCACCGCTTGCACGGTGGACCCCGGGCTGCGAACGCACCTCTTACATCATATATTTGGTGCGTTCCGCAGACCCTTAACATAATATTAGCGCCAGGGTCTGGCTAGTAAAATGGCGGATGACCAGCGTCTAAGGCAGTACATCCAGCAGCTGGAGGGTAGGTTGGCGGCTCTTGAGCGCACAACCTCAGCTGTGGATGTTACCGCAGTCGCTGTTCAGGCTGCTAGCGTGGCTGCAGCCAGTTTGTCCTCTGCCACCTCTGCCCCTACGTTATCCCACCTCCCGCTTCCTGACAAGTTTGCCGGTGACAGCAAGCAATGTCGGGGATTCGTGAGTCAGTGCTCAATACAGCTCGAGCTTCTGGCTGCACGTTTCCCCACGGATCGGGCACAAGTGGGTATTGTATTATCTCTACTCTCGGGCAGAGCGATTGGAATGGGCAACGCCGCTGTGGGAGCGAGACAATCGTGTGGTGCGGAGTGCTTCTCGGTTTCTAGAGGCTCTGAAAAAGGTCTTTTTAGGACCTCAGGTCACGCACAATACTGAGCTCCAACTGCTGGCAATGTCACAGGGTTTTTCCATGGTCAGCCAGTTCTCAGTCCAATTTCGGACTTTGGCCTCTGAATTAGAGTGGCCAGATAAAGTTCTTATTCCAGTGTTCTGGAGAGGACTGGCAGATCATGTAAAGGACGCTTTGGCTACCAGGGAGATTCCTGCCACACTGGAGAAACTCATTTCTATATCTACTCGCATTGACCTCCGTTTTCACGAGCGGAGGTTAGAGCGGACCTCTACCCAGTGTAGGTAGAGGTTTCGGCTGGCACCCACCTTTGCCAAACCTCTTGAATTTCCCGTTCGGGCGTCCGACTCCCCAGAGACCGTGGAGACTTCTCGAGTGAAGTCTAAATCTCGGACCACTCGAGTATCCGTGATCTGTAGAGTGTGCCAGCAGCCAGGACATTATGCCAATAGATGTCCCCAGCGATCACGTACACGTTCGTGTCTAGTGACCATGGGAGGAGGTTCACTAGAGTCAACAGCATTCGCCTCCAAGCTGTCCTTTAAAGGGACAATCTCTTTTGGTCAATCCACTCTAACAGTTGAGCTTTGTGTGGATTCTGGAGCAGAGGGGAACTTTATGTCCTCTGCTTTTGCTCTCCGTCACACAATACCTCAGGTGATGCTCATCAAACCGGTGACTGTTCGAGTGGTGAATGGCTCCATACTGCCCTCACAGATCACACATCAGACAATCCCTCTCACATTAGCTATGTCTCCTTCCCATCAGGAGATTATTTCTTTCCTTGTCCTTCCTGAGGGTATAGATGAGGCTCTGCTGGGAGTACCCTGGCTTCGTCTTCACTCACCACATATTGAGTGGTCCTCTGGGAAGATACGGGGTTGGAGTGAGTCTTGTAGAGGTAAATGTGTGAGGGAGTGTGTTCAGGTTGCTACTACAGGGATACCCGCAGATCTCACTTCCCTGCCCAAGTGCTATTGGTCCTATGTAGACGTGTTCTCCAAAAAGGCTGCGGAGACTCTTCCGCCCCACCGCCCCTATGACTGTCCTATTGACCTCTTGCCTGGAGCAGAACCTCCCCGGGGAAGGGTCTATCCTATCTCTCTCCCGGAGATGGAGGCTATGTCCCAATACATTCAGGAAAATCTGGCAAGAGGTATCATCAGGAAGTCAGTGTCACCTGCTGGGGCAGGGTTTTTCTTTGTGCAAAAGAAGAACGGAGAATTACGTCCCTGCATAGATTACAGGGGTCTTAACGCCATTACCGTTAAGAATAAATACCCGCTGCCTTTAATTTCTGAGCGCTTTGATAGGCTTCGGGAGCAAGGGTATTTACCAAATTAGACCTGCGGGGTGCTTACAACCTGATTCGCATCCGCGAGGGGGACGAGTGGAAGACGGCTTTTAATACCAGGGATGGGCACTATGAGTATCTGGTGATGCCCTTTGGGCTCTGTAACGCCCCAGCCGTTTTCCAAGACTTTGTTAATGACATCTTCCGGGATATGCTTTCCACCTCGGTCGTGGTCTATCTGGATGATATTCTCATCTTCTCTCCAGATATTGACTCCCACCGGAAAGATGTCTGCAGGGTCTTCGACCTCTTGCGGGCAAATTACCTTTATGCAAAGTTGGAGAAATGCGTGTTTGAGCAAGAGTCTTTACCATTCTTGGGCTATATCATCTCCGCCCAGGGATTGGCTATGGATCCTGCCAAATTACAAGCTGTGATGGACTGGCAAGAACCTCATTCCCTTAAAGCGGTGCAGCGCTTTAGGGGGTTCATTAATTATTATCGCCAGTTCATTCCCCATTTCTCAACTTTGGTAGCTCCCTTGGTAGCCCTCACCAAGAAGGGAGCAAATCCCAAATTGTGGTCTGAGGAAGTCTCCAAGGCTTTCATCTCAATTAAGTCTCAGTTTGCTAGCGCTTCCATTCTATGCCGCCCTGATGTTGATAAGCCATTCATATTGGAGGTGGATGCCTCATCCGTTGGTGCTGGAGCAGTCCTCTTTCAAAAGGATGCTCAAGGTCGAAAGCATCCTTGCTTCTTCTTCTCTAAGACCTTAACACCAGCGGAGAATAATTATTCCATTGGGGACAGGGAGTTGTTAGCAATGAAATTGTCTTTCTCTGAGTGGAGACATCTATTGGAGGGGCTCGCTTTCCCTTCCAAGTCTTCACTGACCACAAAAATTTGGTATATCTGCAGACAGCCCAGCGGCTAAATTCTCGCCAGGCCAGATGGTCCTTGTTCTTCTCCCGGTTTCATTTCACACTGCATTTCCTCTCGGGAGAGAAGAATATTCGTGCCGACGCTCTCTCTCGCTCTGTGGTGTCCTCTGAGGAGGAGGTGGAGGAGCCTCGGCTTATTGTCCCCACAGAGAGCCTGAGAACAGTGGCCCCGGTTTCGCTAGAGTCTGTGCCCCCGGGCAAGACTTTTGTACCTACCAACTTGCGACCAGAGGTACTCTCTTGGCACATTCGTCCAGGGTGGGTGGACACTTTGGGGCAAAGAGGACATCTGAATTGCTGGCGAGGACATACTGGTGGCCGCATATGGTCCGTGACGTTGGGGACTATGTTCGGGCGTGTGTCTCCTGCGCCAAAAATAAGTCTCCACGACAACGGCCAGCTGGGTTACTTTACCCTTTGCCAGTGGCAGACAGGCCCTGGGAGGTGGTGGGCTTGCCCAAGTCTCGGGGTTGCACCATCATTTGGGTAATCACCGACCATTTTTCCAAAATGGTGCATTTGGTGCCGCTACCACGGTTACCTTCTGCATGGGCTCTGGCAGCGTTGTTCGTTAGGCACATCTTCCGTCTACACGGCATGCCGGACAAAATTGTCAGTGACCGAGGTCCCCAGTTTGCGTCTCGGTTCTGGAGAGAGCTTTGTCGTCTACTCAGTATTGAGTTAAATCTCTCTTCAGCGTACCATCCTGAGACGAATGGGTTGGTAGAGAGGGCCAACCAGACCTTAGTCACCTATCTACGACATTTTGTCTCGGCCAGGCAGGATGACTGGGCATCCTTGCTACCATGGGCTGAATTTGCACTAAACAATGCTGTGGCTGATTCCACCGGACAGACTCCATTCCTCCTAAACTACGGTCAGCATCCGCGGGTTCCGGTGCCCATGCCTGTGTCTTCCGCCGACTCCAGGGTGGCAGACTGGGCTGTGGAGGTACGGGACATTTGGGACCGTACCCAGGATGCCATTCAGGCATCCAAGGAGAGGATGAGGTCCTCCGCCGACGCACATCGGCGCCCCGCTCCAACATTTGCTCCTGGGACATGGTGTGGCTCTCCGCCCGTAACATCAGGCTGCGAGTTGAGTCCACTAAGTCGGCACCCCGCTACCTGGGTCCTTTCAAGGTCCTCGAGCAGGTTAACCCTGTGGTATACCGTTTGGCTCTTCCACCACGCCTGGGTATCTCCGACACCTTTCACTATCCCACCTGAAACCCGTGCTCATGTCCCGGTTTTCTGAGTCATCTGCCGGACATCGGTTCATCTACGGATGACCATGAGGTGAACGCCATCGTAGGGTGTAAGGTGGTACGGGGCAAAAAGTTTTATTTGGTGGACTGGAGGGGCTATGGGCCTGAGGATAGGTCGTGGGAGCCTGCCGAGCATGTTCACGCTCCGCAGCTCATCGCTGCCTTTGAACGCAGCGAGGCCCAGAGAAGGGGGGGCCCTAGGAGGGGAGGTAATGTTAGGGTTCGAGTTCCCGCTGCTGCATAAGGGGAGTCTCGAACCAGCCCCGCTGCGGTCTCCCATTCATCTCCGGCCACAGTGGAGCCTGCTCTGCAGAGACGTCGGTCCAACCGTCTTGCCCACTCCAGTACTGTGCAGTGACTTGCTGCTGCCTTTCCTGGATCTGCTATTATAGCCAGTGCTGGAGCAGACGTCTTTGAGACAAAGTCCTGCGTTTTCCCTTCTGAGCATGCCCAGAGAGAGATCTCTCATTGGAGATCAGGGGTCACATGCTCAGGTGCTGCGGCAGCTCCTATTGGTCCGCCAGGAAAGCCCTGTTACTACTGGTGTTCTGGAGCAAGTTTCATTGGTCCTTGTTTCTGGCAGGTCCTGTAGCTGTTGCTATAAAAGGGTAGCATGGCTGGGCCGCCATGCGCTAATATCAACCATTGTATGCTATGCGCCAGTGTGGTCATGCGTGTGTGTGGTTAGGGACCCGGCTGAAATAAGCCACTAGAATACCGACTTAATCGGTGAGGAGTTTGGTGTGCTAGCTGGTCAGGGTCGGCGTCCTAGATGCCCTAGATTACTGGCATAACCGGTGAGGAGTTTTGATTGCCGTATTCAGGGTCTGGCGTTCAGACGCCATAGATTGCGGGTGACTCCCGCGAGGACATTAGCACATGATCACGCTTTATGTACGCTTAGCACTTAACTGTGTACCTGAGAGTCTGACAGGACACAGCACTTTTTCTCAGCGGCCCTGTGACGTAACAGGGTTTGCTTTCAACGCTAGACAGCGCCCTAGCGTGTTTTCTTTGCGACTCAGTTGTGTTTGGTGAGTTCGCACACATCGCCATATAGCGCTGCGGCTCTCCTTCTAGCGGCTCTGTGGAGTAACAGAGTTCGCACTTATTGCCACAGCGCGTTACGGCGTTTATGTTGGCGACTCTGCGGGATAACAGAGTTTGCTTCTTACGCCATTTTTACTAGCAGCAGGCACCGCTTGCACGGTGGACCCCGGGCTGCGAACGCACCTCTCTACATCATATATTTGGTGCGTTCCGCAGACCCTTAACAGGGAGTTCGCCCATAACAGGTCGAAGACTTTGCAGACATCCCTCCGGTGAGAGTCAATATCTGGAGAAAAGATGAGAATATCATCCAGATAGACTACTACAGAGGTGGAAAGCATATCCGGGAAGATGTCATTGACAAAGTCTTGGAAAACGGCTGGGGCATTACAGAACCCCAAGGGCATCACCACGTATTCATAATGCCCATCCCTGGTATTAAAAAGCCGTCTTCCATTCGTCACCTTCACGGATGCGAATCAGGTTATAAGCACCACGCAGATCTAATTTAGTAAATACCCTTGCTCCCCGGAGCCTATCAAAGAGCTCAGAAATCAGGGGCAACGGGTACTTATTCTTAACAGTGATGGCGTTAAGACCTCTGTAATCTATACACGGACGTAATTCTCCACTCTTCTTCTGCACGAAGAAGAACCCCGCTTCTGCTGGTGACACCGACTTCCTAATGAACCCTCTTGCTAGATTCTCCTGGATATATTGAGACATAGCCTCCGTCTCAGGAAGAGAGAGGGGATAGACCCTTCCCCGAGGAGGTTCTGCTCCAGACAAGAGGTCAATAGGACAGTTGTAGGGACGATGGGGCGGCAGAGTCTCTGAAGCCTCTTTAGAGAACAAGTCTGCATATGACTGATAGCACTTGGGAAGAGGAGAAAGATCTGTGGGTATCTCTGTAGTGGTAACCTGAATGCACTCCCTGACACCCAGTATCCTACCGGAGGTCCACTCAATATGAGGGGAGTGGGAACGGAGCCAGGGTACTACCAGTAGGATTTCGTCTATTCCCTCGGGAAGGACGAGAAGGGAAATAATTTCCTGATGGGAAGGGGGAACACACAAAGTAAGAGGGACAGTCTGATGTGTAATTGGTGAGGGCAATGTAAACCCATTCATTACCCGGACAGTCACTGGTTTGTCGTGCGCTACCAGATGTATTGCGTGGCGACGAGCAAAGGTAGATGACATGAAATTCCCCTCTGCTCCTGAGTCCACACAAAGCTCGACTGTAAGTGTGGAAGAGTCCACAGTGACTGTCCCTTTAAATATCATCTTGGAGGAAAATGCCGCTGTCTCTAGTGAACCTCCTCCCAGGGCCACTAGATGCGATCGCTTCCCCGATCGCTGTGGACATTTGTTGGCATAGTGTCCTGTCTGCTGACAAAGGTTACAGACCACGGATACTCGGACGGTCCGAGACTTAGGTCCTGCATGAGGAACCTCTGTGGCCTTTTGGGGTTCGGACGCCAGATTTGGGGATTCGAGAGGTTTGGCAAAGGTGGGAGCCAACCAAATCCTCTGCCTACACTGGGCCCGCTCCAACCTCCGCTCGTGAAAACGGAGGTCAATGCGTGTAGATATGAAGATAAGCTTCTCCAGTGTGGTGGGGATCTCCCTGGTAGCCAAAGTGTCTTTAACATGGTCAGCCAGTCCTCGCCAGTAGACTGGAATGAGAACTTTATCCAACCAGTCTAGCTCTGAGGCCAGAGTCCGAAACTGGACGGAAAACTGACTGACCAAAAACTAACCCTGTGCCAATGCCAGCAGTTGTAGCGCCGTATCGTGGGTGACCTGAGGTCCTAAAAAGACCTTTTTAAGAGCCTCCAGGAAACGAGGAGCACTCCGCACACACGATCGTCGCGCTCCCACAGCGGCGTTGCCCACTCCAACGCTCTGCCCGAGAGTAGAGACAGTACAAAAACCCACTTGTGTCTGATCCGTGGGGAAACGTGCAGCCAGAAGCTCGAGCTCGTGCAGCTGCTTGCTGTCACCGGTAAACTTGTCAGGAAGCGGGAGGTGGGATAATGTAGGGGCAGAGGTGGCAGAGGACAAACTGGCTGCAGCCACGCTAGCAGCCTGAACAGCGACTGCGGTAACATCCACAGCTGAGGTTGTGCGCTCAAGAGCCGCCAACCTACCCTCCAGCTGCTGGATGTACTGCGATAGACGCTGGTCATCCGCCATTTTACTAGCCAGACCCTGGCGCTAGCATTATGTTAGGGTCTGCGGAACGCACCTAATAGACATAGTAGAGAGGTGCGTTCGCAGCCCGGGTCCACCGTGCAGGAGAAGCCTGCTGCTAGTAAGATGGCGAAAGTAGCGAACTTTGTTATCCCGCAGAGTCGCTAAAATAAACGCCGTAGCACGCTGTGGCAGTTAGTGCGAACTTTGTTAATCCCCAGAGCCGCTAACAGGAAAGCCACAGTGCTATATGGTGATAAAGTGCGAACTCACTTAGCTTCAGTGAGCCGCAAAGTAAAACGCTAGGGCGCTGAACCAGCGTTATAACGTGAACCCTGTTGCGTCACAGAGCCGCTGAGAAAAAGACTGTGTCCTGTTAGACTCACAGGGAACACAGATGACTGCTAAGTGGATTTGCAGTCTGAGGTCATGCAGTTAGAACACAAGCAACAATCTCCTCACCGGAGTAGCCGGTATTCTAATGGCGTTTTCAGCCGAGCCCTGAACACGTGCATACAATCTCCTCACCAGAGGCGCCGGTATTCTAGGGGCTTATTTCAGCCAGACCTAACCACATGCATACATGACCTCACTGGCGCAAGCACGTAACAGATTTGATACTAGCGCATGGCGGCCCAGCCATGCCACCCTTTTATAGTAACAGCTACAGGACCTGCCAGAAAAAGGACCAATGAGAAACCGTTCCAAAACACATGTAGTTTCAGGACCTTCCTGGCGTCCAATAGGAGCTGCTGCAGTACCTGAACATGTGACCCCTGATCTCCAATGAGAGATCTTACCCTGGGCATGCTCAGAAGGGGAAACGCAGGACTTCGTCCCAAAGACGTCTGCTCCAGCACTGGCTATAATAGAAGATCCAGGAGGGGCAGCAGCAAGTCTCTGCACAGTATTGGAATGGGCAAGACGCTGGGACCGACGTCTCTGCTGAGCAGGCTCCACTGCGGCTGGAGATGGATGGGGGACCGCAGCGGGACTGGTTCGAGACTCCCCTTGTGCAGCAGCGGGAACTCGAATCCTAACACACGGTGACACAGAGGAAGGTGCAGATGAAATTGAAAAGGAGGTGATGGATGACTCAGTTGTTTACCTGGATTGGCATCCATTGGGGAAGAGGGTGCTGCTGGAAATAGCTCAGAAGAGGAGAAGGATCTGCAGCAGGCAACATTGCAGCAGCGGTTATCTGGCAGGCCCGTAGCTGCCCAAAAACGTGTTAAAAAAACAAAAAGAGTTGCAGGACAGCTTGGCCAGATGGTCAAATTAGCACAGCGTGCAAGCCCTGAAAATTTATCCCATAGTAGGAAGAGTGCAGTGTGGCACTTTTTTGACCAAAATCCTATTGATGAGGCAAAGGTTATTTGTAAGAAGTGCGGAAGGACTTTTAGCCGAGGGAAAAATCTCCGAAATTTGTATACCAGTTGCATGCTTAAACATTTAATCACCATGCACTTGCAAGCGTTGACTGACTGCAAAACCTCAGGTAGCACATGTGCACCTGCTCTGACTGAAGGTAGCCAGCAACGCTCCATCGCTTCCCCCACTGTAAGCCCACCGGTTAGCACGCCACCAGCAAGAAATGTTGAGGTGTCATCGCACGGCCAAAGCAGTCAGGGAATCACAATGTTTTTGCAACGAAAGACTTAATCTAGGCCATCACCACCACCACCATCACCACCATCACCATCACCAACCCCCACTCAGTCCGTCATGTCCCCCGCTAGTTCCCTCATATGCAGCTCTCAAGTCAAGCTCACCCTAGCAGACACTCTGAGTAGGGCAAGAAAGTACTCATCCTCTCATCCGCGTACACTGGCTTTGAACGCCTATATTGCCAAACTGATCTCATTAGAGATGATGCCCTTCCGTTTGGTTGAAAGCTCAGCGTTCCGAGAGCTCATGGCCTACACTGTCCCATGCTATGACCTACCCAGTCGGCACTTCTTTTCTAGAAAAGCCATCCCTGCCCTCCACCTGCATGTGAAAGACCGCATTGTCCATGCACTCAAAAAATCAGTGAGTGGAAAGGTGCACCTCACAACAGATGCATGGGCCAGTAGGCATGGCCAGGGCCGTTATGTGTCCATCACTGCGCACTGGGTTAATGTAGTGGATGCAGGGTCCACAGGGGACAGCGGAGGTGGGACAGTGCTGCCTAGCCCACGGTATAGGCAACAGTTGGCTGTAGGCGTTTGACCATCCTCCTCCTCCTCCAGAAGTGAAAGCTCGTCGACAGAGTGCAGTCGCACGAGCACTCTATCTGCAGCTGCCAGTGTTGCACACGAGGTGTCCCACTATCGAGCAGCTAGTGGTAAGCGTTAGCAGGCTGTTTTAAAGATGATGTCTTTGGGTGACAACAGACACACCGCGGAGGTACTGGCCGACTACTTGCAGCGAGAAACTGAGTCATGGCTGGGCAGTCTACATCTTGCGCCAGGCAAGATAGTCAATAATAACTGCCGTAATTTTTAGGCGGCCATAGCCCTGGCAAAACTCAGACACATTCCTTGCCTGGCTCACACTTGAACCTGGTGGGGTAGTGCTTCCTAAATAATTACCTGGAGTTAACAGCCCTGCTCCATAAGGTGCGAAGACTGTGCTCGCACATCTCTTGCTCGCCAGTAGACTCCAGTCGTATGCAGAGGCTGCAGCGATTGCTCCACCTCCCCAAGCACCGCCTAATCATAGACGTTACAACAAGGTGGAACTCCACCATGCACATGGTTGAGAGGCTGTCCGAACAGAGGCAGGCTGTAATGCATTTGTGGGAGGATACATGGGCAGTCAGTTTGAGGGCAGACATGGAGTTGTCTGGTGTGCAGTGGTCAAAGCTGAAAGACCTTTGTAAAGTCCTTCAGTGTTTTGAGGAATGCACATGGCTGGTAAGCGCAGACGACGCCATCATAAGCATGAGCATCCCACTTATGCATCTGCTCATGCAAACTTTGACGCACATTAGGGATCAGGCGTCTGCAGCGGAGGAGGAAGAGGAGGAGGAGGGTTTGTGCGTGACTGGAGGGATGTGGATTTGGCAGAAAGTGCTCCTCCACCCACCACTGTCAGTGCATCATTGACACCTGGAACATTGGCCCACATGTGTGATTATGTCTTGCAGATCCTAAAAAGGGACTCCCGTATTGCCAAAATTATAAGGGATGACGACTACTGGTTGGCCAGCATCCTCGATCCACGCTATAAAGGCAAATTACAGAACATCATGCCACAAGAGAACCTAGAGCTAATATTGGTGAACAAACAAGCAACTCTGGTAAACCGTTTGTTAGAGGCATTCCCAGCACACAGCAGTGGTGCAGGTTCTACTACGAGCCATACTGGGCCAAATGGAAGAGGTGTTCGTGGTGCACACAGCCGAAGTGGCGTTGGAGACAGGAGTTCCATGACCATGTTGTGGACTGATTTATCGAGTAATGCTCACATGACTGGTAATACTGAATCAATTGCAACAGACAGGAGACAGCAGTTGTCAACTATGATTCAAAATTACCTCTCCTCCCCTATCGATGTTCTCCCTCACAGTTCATTCCCCTTTGAATACTGGGCGTGTAAACTAGACACCTGGACTGAATTGGCACAATATGCCTTACAGGAGCTTGCTTGCCTTGCTGGTATTTTGCTATCAGAGAGAGTCTTCAGTGCAGCTGGATCAATCCTGACAGAAAGAAGGACCCGGCTGTCGACCCAAAATGTTGGTGATCTCACCTTCTTTAAAATGAACCATGCCTGGGTTTCAAAGGATTTTGTACCACCTTCCCCTGATGACACATAGGTTGCAGCAAAATGGCTCACTTTGTCCTCCTCTTCTTCTGACTTCTCCAATTCCTCCATTTGCAACTGCTGAACGTTCAGCCTACACCTCAACATATGCCAGTTTTTCCACCTCCCTAACTGGGCTGTACTCCCCCAGGGCCGGTGTCAGCACCTGGCGCACCCGGACAACTGCCGGTGCCCTGAGAAGGTGGAGGGGCCCATTCATGGGCGACGGCACTGGCACAGGCCCCCTCATAGTACGCCGGTGTCTCTGACGGTGGGGGGCCCACTCGCCGTCAGACACACCAGTGTACTATGAGGGGCCCTGTGCCGTCGCCCACAAGTGGGCCCCACTGCTTGCTCAGGGCCCAGCCCTTGCAATACTTACCTCTCCCTGCTCCACCACTGTGACATCTTCCGCGTTTCCTGACAGTGACATTCAGGTCAGAGAGCGTGATGTACGCGTGATGTGTACGCCCTCTGCCTGAACAGTCCAAGTGCAGAGAGCTGGAAGATGACGATGCTAAGGAGTCCAGAGTAGAGCAATGCCCATCGAGGAGAGGTATTTCATTTTTTTTAATGTTTGGAGCAATATATGGGGAGCATTATGCACTGGAGAATTATATATGGGGCTCAGCATACACTTGAGCATCATAGATAGGGCCCATCTTACACTGGAGCATTATAAATGTGGCCCATCATACACTGGAGCATCATATACTTTGCCCATTATACACTGCAGCATTATAAATGGGGCCCATTACATATGGAGCATTATATAGCCCATCATACACTGGAGCATCATCCATGTGACCCATCATACACTGGAGCATTATAAATGGGGCCCATCATACACTGGAGCATAATATACAGTGCCCATTATACACTGGAGCATTATAAATGGGACCCATTATACAGGTCCTTCTCAAAAAATTAGCATATAGTGCTAAATTTCATTATTTTCCATAATGTAATGATTAAAATTAAACTTTCATATATTTTAGATTCATTACACACCAACTGAAATTTTTCAGGTCTTTTATTGTTTTAATACTGATGATTTTGGCATACAGCTCATGAAAACCCAAAAATCCTGTCTCAAAAAATTAGCATATCAAGAAAAGGTTCTCTAAACGAGCTATTAACCTAATCTTCTGAATCAACTAATTAACTCTAAACACATGCAAAAGATTCCTGAGGCTTTTAAAAACTCCCTGCCTGGTTCATTACTCAAAACCCCCATCATGGGTAAGACTAGCGACATGACTGATGTCAAGAAGGCCATCATTGACACCCTCAAGCAAGAGGGTAAGACCCAGAAAGAAATTTCTGAACAATTAGGCTGTTCCCAGAGTGCTGTATCAAGGCACCTCAATGGGAAGTCTGTTGGAAGGAAACAATGTGGCAGAAAACGCTGTACAACGAGAAGAGGTGACCGGACCCTGAGGAAGATTGTGGAGAAGGACCGATTCCAGACCTTGGGGGACCTGCGGAAGCAGTGGACTGAGTCTGGAGTAGAAACATCCAGAGCCACCGTGCACAGGCGTGTGCAGGAAATGGGCTACAGGTGCCGCATTCCCCAGGTAAAGCCACTTTTGAACCAGAAACAGAGAAGCAGCACTGGGCTACAGAGAAGCAGCACTGGACTGTTGCTAAGTGGTCCCAAGTACTTTTTTCTGATGAAAGCAAATTTTGCATGTCATTCGGAAATCAAGGTGCCAGAGTCTGGAGGAAGACTGGGGAGAAGGAAATGCCAAAATGCCTGAAGTCCAGTGTCAAGTACCCACAGTCAGTGATGGTGTGGGGTGCCATGTCAGCTGCTGGTGTTGGTCAACTGTGTTTCATCAAGGGCAGGGTCAATGCAGCTAGCTATCAGGAGATTTTGGAGCACTTCATGCTTCCATCGGCTGAAATGCTTTATGGAGATGAAGATTTCATTTTTCAGCACGACCTGGCACCTGCTCACAATGCCAAAACCACTGGTAAATGGTTTACTGACCATGGTATTACTGTGCTCAATTGGCCTGCCAACTCTCCTGACCTGAACCCCATAGAGAATCTGTGGGATATTGTGAAGAGAAAGTTGAGAGACGCAAGACCCAACACTCTGGATGAGCTTAAGGCCGCTATCGAAGCATCCTGGGCCTCCATAACACCTCAGCAGTGTCACAGGCTGATTGCCTCCATGCCACGCCGCATTGAAGCAGTCATTTCTGCAAAAGGATTCCCGACCAAGTATTGAGTGCATAACTGAACATTATTATTTGATGGGTTTTTTTTATTTTGTTTTAAACACTTTTATTTTATTGGACGGATGAAATATGCTAATTTTTTGAGACAGGATTTTTGCGTTTTCATGAGCTGTATGCCAAAATCATCAGTATTAAAACAATAAAAGACCTGAAAAATTTCAGTTGGTGTGTAATGAATCTAAAATATATGAAAGTTTAATTTTAATCATTACATTATGGAAAATAATGAAATTTAGCACTATATGCTAATTTTTTGAGAAGGACCTGTATAGGCCCATCATACACTGGAGCATCATGCATGTGGCCCAACATAAACTGGAGCATCATATGCGGGTCCCATTATACACTGGAGCATTATAAATGGGGCCCATTATATATGGAGCATTATATAGGCCCATCATTCACTGGAGCATCATGCATGGGGCCCATAATACACTGGAGCATTTTAAATGGGACCCATTATACACTGGAGCATTATAAATGAGGCCCATCATACACTGGAGCATCATCCATGGGGTCCATTATACACTGGAGCATTATATGGGGCCCATTATATATGGAGCATTATATAGGCCCATCATACACTGGAGCATCATCCATGGGCCCATCATATACTGGAGCATCATATGGGGTTCATTATTTATGGAGCATCATATAGGGTATGGAGCATCATATGGAGCACATATGGGGCCTATACTAGATGGAACATTATATGGGACCAATTATTCTGTATGGAGCAGTATATGGGGCTCATTATTCTGTATAGCCAAATAACCCCCAGTTTTCAATGCGTAACTATTATTATAAAGTAAATTAAGGTTGCCAAGCTTAAGTAATAAGAATTGATGTCGTTGGCATTGAAATCGGCACTGTAGGTGTGTTTACTGTCCTCCACTCCCTGCCGACTTTGCTTCCCCATTGACTTGCATTTTGTTTCGTGTTTTAGTCAGACCTCCGACTTTTCGCGATAGTAGGCCGATTTCGTTCAACTCAACTTTTGAGAAAGTTGGGTTTCATGAAACCCGACTCGACCCTAAAAAAGGCAAAGTCGCTCATCTCTATTTAGAAGCATTATCCATTTGTAGAAGCCATTCTCTTTCAACTTCAGATTTTTACAGATGGTGTTATGTTTGCACCAAGAATATGTTGAAATTTCATTGAATCCAATATTCCCTCTACCCGTGAAATGTTCCCTATGCTATTGGCTGCAACACAGCTCTAAAGCATTTATTCACCCCCATGCTAAATGGTTGGTGAGATGTTCTTTTGCTGAAGTTCTGTGCCCTTTTTCCTCCACACATACCTTTGATCATTGTGGCCAAAAAGTTCTCTTTTAACCTCATAATTCCACAAGTTGTTTCCAAAATACATCAAGCTTGTTTAGATGTTATTTTGCATACTTCTCAAGTTGAATTTTATGGTAGAGGTTTTCTTCTGATGACTCTTATATAAAGGCCAAATTTGTACAGGTGTTTCTGAACAGTAAAATTTAGTAAATAATCACAACTCCAAATTCTGCTAAATCTTTCTGAAGATCTTTTGCAGTCAAGCGGGGTTCTGATTTGCCTCTTTAGCAATCCTATAAGCAGCTCTCACTGAAATTTTGCTTGGTCTTCCAGACATTATCATGACCTCCACTGTTCCTGCTTACTGTCATTTCTTAATTACATTTCAAACTGAGGAAAATCAACTTGAAAATGCTCTGCTAACTTCTTATAGCTTTCTCCGGATTTGTGGGCCTCCACCATTTTCATTTTCAAAGTGCTAGGCAGCTGTTTAGAAGAACCCATGGCTGCTTTTTTTTGGCACAAGGTTGGAGGAGACTGGGTTTTTATAAAGCTGGGAAATTTGCATCACCTGATCGTTCTTAACGATGATAGTGAACAAGCTATAACTAGTGTTGAGCGATACTGCCCGATATCCCGAAATATCAGATCGGATTGTATATGTCATTGTGACATATATATATACATATATTTATAGTTCATACACTTCTACATAGTAAAATAGCCTCTGATTCAATTGCCGGGCAATGCCGGCTTTTGTGAAGATACAGAACCACCCGACATGAAATGACACATGGTTTGCATAGAGTTAACCATGTCATTTCATGTAGTTTGATATATGGTTTTCACTAACAATTACACGAGTGTATGTGTGCAAAATTTGACACATGTAGGGGTTAATTAAAGGTGTAAATTCGTTGTAAAAAAACACATTTTTTTGCTACGAATTTACACCTTTAATTAACCCCTACATGTGTCAAATTTTGCACACATACACTCATGTAATTGTTAGTGAAAACCATATATCAAACTACATAAAATGACATGGTTAACTCTATGTAAACCATGTGTCATTTCATGTCTGGTCTGTAATTTCACAAAAGCCGGCAATTGAATTAGCGGCTATTATACTATGTAGAAATGTATGTACTATAAATATATATATATGTGTCACAAATTCCATGACCTGTATATATATATATGAAGTGTAAAATTGTTGAAAAAAAATGTGTGGGCTCCCGCCCTATTTTCTCAACCAGACAAAGCCAGCGAGAGGGGGCAGATAATAATAGCCCAGAGAGGGACCATTATTTTTGCCCCCCCCCGGCTACTAACATCTACCCCCACTACCCCAATTATTAATCCTATTGTATGAAATAAAAATAAAACACACACACTTTAATTAAAAATCATTTTAATGAAATAAATACACAGTTTTTGACCATATTTTATTTTACTGCCATTCCTTGTGAAGCCCTTGTTCACCTGTAATAAAAAATAAATAATAAAGCAACATTATTCTTACCTATCCGATGTTCAGTCAGGTCCTCCGATGTAATCCTTCTGAAATGGTTAATGTTTTCTGCAGGAACCGCAGCTAATGCTGACAGCCTCACAGTAAACCCCTGACTGAATTATCTCCTCTCATGGCTGACAGGAGAGGAAGTGGTTAGCATAATTGATTGCTTCCCACTTTCACTTCAGGTCAGCCAGGGACACCGCACAGCATCAGTGACGTCAGAGGGAATCCCGGCTGACCTGAAGTGAACTGATTAACAAAAATAGGGGATCCCCTCGAAAAAAAAATGGCGTGGGGTCCCCTATTTTTGATAACCAGCCAGATGAAGCAGACTGCTGAGGCCTGGTTTTTCAGGCTGGCAAGGATCCAATATCCATGAACCTTGCAAGCCTGATAATACCAGGCCACAGCAGTCTGCTTAGCTTGGCTGGTTAACAAAAATAGGGGATCCCCTCGAAAAAAAAATGGCGTGGGGGTCCCCCTATTTTTGTTAACCAGCCAAGTAAAAAGCAGACTGCTGCGGCCTGGTATTAAAAGACTGTCAAGGCCCATGGATTTTGGCCCTCAACAGCCTAAAAATACCAGGCTGCAGCAGCACCACAATTGGCGCATCCAAAGATGCGCCAATTGTGGCACTTTACCCAGCTCTTCCCACTTGCCCTGTAGCGGTGGCAAGCGGGGTAATAAGGGGTTAATGTCACCTTTGATTGATCGGTGACAATAAGCCCGGTTAATAATGGAGAGGCGTCAATAAGACACCGATCCATTATTAATCATAAAGTTTGTAAATTTGTAAAAAAAAAAACACAGCCAGAATAAAGTCTTTTAATGAAATAAAACACAACACAGTTTTCATTATTTTTATTGTACGCTCATCCTGCGACGCCATCGTTCTTCAGTAAAAAAACAAACATAACAAACCAGCACAAATACTCCCTGTCCGACGCAGTCCAAAATCACGAGTGTCCCACGACGAGTCCTGCTCTGCTACATCTGCATGCCAGGCTGAGCCTGACATCCACATAGAGCAGAGCTGCTTACCGTTGCGGCTTCCCCGGCGGTGACGTCATCAGACTGGTTTACGGCCAGCTGTCGCGAGAGTACAGCTGGCCGAGATTACCCAGTACCCGGCAGCACGTGCAGTTATCGCGAGATGCTGCACGTGACCGCCAGGGAGAGGGTAATTGCCGGCCTGGATGGATGGATGGACATGACCGCCGGGGATCTTCTGCCAGGTAAGTGCTGCTGACACCTGACAGACCCGAGCGACACTGATAGTGACACTTTCGGGAAGTTCCTGTGTCACGTACTTCATAGACTTTAGAGGAAAACTCCGATTCCGGTATCCGATATGACAAAAATATCGGATCTCAGAATCGGAATTCCGATACAGCGAATATCGGCCGATACCCGATATTTGCAGTATCGGAATGCTCAGCACTAGCTATAACCCATTTTAGGCTAATTAAGGTCTAAAACCTTGGTTAAAGTTATCTGAGAACAAAAATCTCCAAGAGTGCTCAAATATCAATAATTGTTATGACATACGTATTCAATGCACTCTCTATCTACTTTTACCACCACAGCCATTTACCATCACTACCCAACCTAATGCATGTTTTCCATGCTTGTTATATTCTTGGCCTCCTTTTTATTAATATTGTAATTTTCTATTATACCTAATATAATAAAGATTATTTGTTTCTATTTTTGTCTGGAATTTTTTTTTCTATCTTTGCTATACATTTGTTTTTGCTTGAAAAACACATTACTTTGCTGGAAAATGCATTGTAGGATTACTGTATAAAACCAGAAGCAATGCAGCAGCTCTTTTAGCATGGTTTACTGTAGTGAGAGGATGTCAGAACTTACAGTTCAGCAATAGAGATAGGGAGTGAAAACCTTGAAAGATTGGAGAGCAGTATTTGTTGTGCAACTGAAGCCCTGAAGAAGAGTGTAGTAGTCTGCAAATAAAGTAGAGATACAATTGATAGGGGGAGAAAAAGATAGAAGTTCAACCAGCTGTGTTAGGGTACCGTCACACATAGCGACACACCAGCGATCCCGACAACGATATGCACTTGTCAGGATCGCTGGTGTGTCGCTACATGATCACTGGTGAGCTGCCAAACAGGCAGCTCAGGCAGCGATCAGGACAGCGACACTGCGGTTAACGTCACTTAGTTACCCGCAGTGTACGTTGGATACCAGCCCGCTGGTGCAGGGGGCTGGTAACCAAGGTACACATCGGGTTTCCAGGCGCTGTGCGGCACCTGGAAACCTGATGTGTACCTTGGTTACCAGCTGATCGCTGGTCTCCTGCCTGCCACATGCAGCGATGCGTGCTAGCCAGCAGGAGACCAACGATCAAAAAATTTTCCAGGACATTCAGCGACGATCAGCGATACATAGCAGGGGGGCTGATCGTCGCTGAATGTCACACACAGCGATATCGCTGGGGAGATCGCTGTTGCATCACAAAACTAGTGACTCAGCAGCGATCTCGCTAGCGAGATCGCTGTGTGTGATGGGAGCTTTAGTGTAATTAATCAGGAGGGTCAGTGTTAGGGAGGACGAGCAAACTCCCTTGGGGGCCTCAGTCTGCAGCAGGAGCTACACTGAAAATAACATTAAAACAATTTAAAAAAATAAAAATTACATATACATGGAATCACTGCATTTGTTACCATTTTGGCAATATGCTTTAGGTTATTGTCCATTTAGAAGACTCATTTCCGCCCAAGCTTTAACTTTGTGGCTGATGTCTTGAGATGATGCTTCAGTATTGCTGCATAATCTTTTTTCTCATGATGTTATCTATTTTGCAAAGTGCACCAGTCCCTCCTGCAGCAAAACAACCCCATAACATGATGCTGCCACCTCCTGTTGTGAATAGGCTGGAAATGAGTTCTGAGCAGAAGCTCCCTCTGGTGGTTACAAACGGTACTGGACTGTCCAGTGAAGATTGTGAGGATTGGGAATCAGGTGTTACTGACTGGTCTTATATAAGGGAGTCGCCTTCCCATCAGGGTTGCCGGTGATCAATTGTTCTGGTCTCAATCCTTGATTCCTGTTTCCTTGGTAGCCTGCTGTGTCGTGTCTGAATCTCCTGCTAACAGATAAGACATTTTCTTCTGTTTGTTTTTGTGCTTGATTTTTGCATTTTTCCTGCACTTCTGTGGGGGCCTTCAGGGTCCCCTCAGGGGGCTTTTGCCCTCTCAGTTCAGTTCAGCCACTGATGTTTGTACATTTGCTTTTTCCAGTTTTTTCAGTGGCTGCTGTTTTGTTTTTGGTTACACCAGAGAACTAATTTAGGTGGTAGAGGTCGTGTGAGCTCAGGTGTTTTTGAAATTAGTAGAGTTGGTGCTTTTCAGGGTTTTTTGGGATTGCAGTAAGTGCCCTTCCTATCCTTTTCTATTTAGTAAGTTTGGGCCCCAACGTTTGCTCATACTATTTTCTGTCTGTGTCAGTATTTCTTCTTGTCTAACCGCCATTACATGTTTGGGGGCTTTCTATGTTCTTTGGGGATCTGCTCCGGGGCAGATAGCTTTCCTCTTTCTATCTTTAGGTGTAGTTAGTTTCTCAGGCTGTGACGAGGCGTCTAGGACCAACGTAGGAACGCTACACGGCTGCCTCTAGTTGTGGTGGTTAGTCAGGGTACTGCAATCTCATAGTTTCCAACTGCTCTGGTGTATTTCCTTTTTGTCTGCTCTCCTCAGCTACCAAATCATAACAGTATCACCGGCCTAAACTGAAAATTATATGGTACTCACAGAAGGGAAAAATATTGTGGAAAGAAAAAAAAAAAAGTTGTCAGAGTTGTCAGAGATATATTTTTCTTTTTTCTGTTTGTTTCATTTTTTTTTTTCCCTCTGTATCTCTGGGTGCTGAGGAGGATTTTTTTCTCTCTCAATGGAGTTTGCACAGTTGTCTGGCCGTGTGGATCAGCTTGCCACTGAAGTTCGGAGTATTGCTACCTATCTTGCTAGGTTGCCTGTTGTGGAACCTAGGATTCCCATGCCAGATTTGTTTTTAGGGGATCGAGCTAAATTTCAGAATTTCAAAAATAACTGTAAATTGTTTGCCTTAAAATCTAAGTCCTCAGGGAACGCTGCGCAGCAGGTTCAAATTGTCATCTCTCTCCTGCGCGGCGACCCTCAGGATTGGGCTTTTTCCCTGACACCTGGGGATCCTGTTTTGAGTGATGTTGATGCGTTTTTTCAGGCTTTGGGGTTATTGTACGATGAGCCTAATGTCACTGATCAAGCTGAAAAAACTTTGTTGGCATTAAGTCAGGGCTTGAGGACGCTGAGTTATACTGTCAGAGATTCCGTAGGTGGGCAGTCCTGACCAAATGGAATGACGACGCTTTGGCAGATCTTTTTCGGAAGGGACTGTCAGATAATGTAAAGGATGTTATGGTGGGATTCCCTGTTCCCTCTGGTCTCAATGATTCTATGTCATTAGCGATTCAAATTGACAGACGTTTGCGTGAGCGGAAAGGTATGCGTGGAATAATGTTGCCTTGTGAACCTGCTTCTGAATCCATGCAGTGTGATAGAGTGGTTTCTGGGCACAGCGTCATGAATTTCGAAAGCGCAATGGGTTATGTTTCTACTGTGGTGATGCCTCTCATGCTATTTCAGTCTGCCCTAAGCGGGGAAGACGTTTTGCACGCTCAGTTGACTTGGGTAGTGTTCAGACTAAGTTTTTATTAACTGTTACCCTGATATGCTCTCTGTCCTCATTTTCTGCTCAGGATTTTGTTGATTCTGGAGCAGCTATTAACCTGATGGATTTTGATTTTGCTAAACGTTGTGGGTTTCCCTTGATACCCCTACGGAAGTCTATTCCCTACTGGGGATCGATTCTACCCCTTTTGGCTGAGAATAAACCTCAGTTCTCAGGTGATAATGAGGGTAGAACCTGATCATCAGGAGAGTTGCAAATTTTTGGTTCTGTATAATCTGCATGACATTATCGTACTGGGTTTCCCTTGGTTACTGTCTCATAATCCTGTTTTGGATTGGAAATCTGTGTCTGTTACCAGTTGGGGCTGCCAATGTGGTAATACCAACACTCCTGTTTTTTCTGCCTCCCCCCAGGCTCAGGATGTTCCTGACTTTTTGATTGATTTTTCTGATGTGTTTAGCGAAAGTAAATCTGCATCCTTACCTCCCCATAGGAGCTATGACTGCGCTATTGAATTAGTGCCTGGTAGTAAATTCCCTAAAGGTCGCCTTTTTAACCTGTCTGTACCTGAACATGACGCTATGCGGTCTTATATCAAGGAGTCATTGGAGAAGGGTCATATCAGACCATCCTCTTCACCCTTAGGTGCCGGTTTTTTCTTTGTGGCCAAAAAGGATAGTTCATTAAGGCCGTGTATTGATTATCGTCTCTTGAACAATATTACTGTGAAATATCAATATCCTTTACCCTTGATCTCTGATCTGTTTTCCAGGGTGAAAAACGCTACTTGGTTTACCAAGCTTGACCTCAGGGGGGCATATAACCTTATTCGCATTAAGCACGGGGATGAATGGAAGACGGCATTTAATATCCCTGAAGGGCATTTTGAGTACCTTGTGATGCCCTTTGGGCTCACTAATGCTCCTTCTGTCTTCCAGTCTGTAAGGTTCTTTGTACATGTTCTTGAAACTCATTTTTTCCGTCAGCCATTTTGCTTTCTGTCTTGCTGCAGCTATCTTGCCCTCAGTCAATATGGAGTTTCCAGCTTTCATGTTCCCGCCCTGATTCTCTCCCTCTTGCTTCTTAAGCAGCCACAGCTGAGCAATCAGTGCTTCAGAATCAAGCCTGCAGTGAGCCTGTGACCTGACTCCTGGAAGCCTTGGACTTTGTACTCCAGCTATTCCCTACTGAGGAACTTTGGAACACTTGTGGACTCTGGAACCCTGCTCTTTGAAAGATCCACGTTTGCATGGACTTACGGTAACAGAGAAGAAGATCCTGAACCAGTTGTGGAGAGTGATTGCTGAGCTTAAGTTACTCTGGCCTGCTGTGTCTCCTGCTTCTGTATCTGCAAACTGTGTGACTATTTTTGCCACTTGTATGAAGTAATACAAGACCTTCTATATCAAACCTGTGTCTCATGTATTTTCATCGCACCCAAGCACAAGACGCTATATGAACTGTACACCATACATTACAAGATTCTGAAGCCAAACGCTAGTGTCTGCTGGGTCTGGGAAGGCTGTGTCTGCTGTAACTGTGGATATCAGATGTTCGGTCGTACTTTCTGTGATGATAGTGGTTGTGACTTCTCACAACCATTCCAGGTGAGCAGTTCCCTTAATTTTTTTTTTCCTCTGCAGTGTTACCACAGGTAAACACTATTGTTTTTTTTTTTTTCTTTTCTCTTTTTCTCTTCTCCTTCCAGTACTCCTGTCTTAAGAGATCTGGAAGATGGAGGCCCGCATAAAGGAACTTTGCGGAGTGACTGATAATATCCTTGCAGATTTACAGTCTATAAAGACCCGTTTTGCAAATCTACAGGACCTTACTAATCACAATTTGCAAGTGTTTGGACAAACTACCCAGGATTTACGAGCAGGATTGAGGTTCTAGAGGAGCGAGTCCAGGCTCCTGCCGTAGCACCGAGTTCTGGGATTCCCAAGTTGCCCCCGTTTCGTTTTGGTGGTGAACGTGAGAAATTCAGGGGATTTATTAACCAATGCAATCTTTTTTTTTCTGCACATGCTTCACAATTTCCCACTGAACGATCTAAAGTACTTACTATAATTATGTTGCTTACCAACAAAGCTTTGATGTGGGCAAACCCTCTGATTGAGACTGAGGATGAATGTTTGGATCATCTTGATGCTTTCATTTCAGCCATGGGGCAAGTGTTTGATGACCCCAATCGAGGTGCAACAGCTGAAGCAGCCATGTTAACTCTGCGCCAAGGTAAGCGCTCGGTAGCCGAATATGCCTTGGATTTCAGGAGATGGGCCCTTGATACCACTTGGGACAGTTCCGCCAAAAAATCTATTTTTCGAAAAGGGTTGTCTCCACTGATTAAGGACGAACTTGCTCGTGCCGACCCTCCCACTGCGTTAGGTGACTTTATTAACTACTGCATCCGTATTGATGCTCGTCTGACTGAACGCAGGCAAGAAAGATGGTTGGAAAGCAATCACACTAACCTTTTCCTACCTTCCTCCCCAGCTAAGGAACCTTTGAGTAGGATCACACGGGAACCTGAACCTGAACCCATGCAGGTGGACTCTTTACAACGACGGGTTAGTGATGCACGCAAAGAACATCGTTTTAAGGAAAATCTATGTTTCTATTGTGGTAAGTCAGGGCACTTCATTATAAACTGCCCCAGCCGTTCTCGTAGGACTACTGCAGCACTCATTCACTGTGAGTGTTGCGAGAGGAGATCTGTCAGGTCCGAGCCTCAGGCTCCAGAGAGACCTGCAGCAACAGATATTGATTTCTCGGACTTAAACTCCGTTACTTCTGAGGACGATGACTGTGTAAACGCTGCAATTTTTCAAGTTTCCTCAGCGGTGTCCCAGCTGAGTTGTAAGAAAAACAATTCTCATTGCTTCCTTTCCATCAAACTCTGGGTTGACTCAGTCTGGGTGTCTAGCTCTGCTATGATCGACTCAGGGGCAAGTGGAAATTTTATGGATGTCTCCTTTGCTCTGAAACAGGGGATACGTTCAGTGAAGAAGGCTACTCCAGTACAGATGGAAACTGTGGATGGCTCCCTGCTGACCTCTGGACCAGTGGATCAGGAAACGGAGCCTTTGAAGGTCCTTATGGGTAAAGATCATCAAGAGAAACTGTCCTTTATGCTTATCTCTTCTCCCCACTTTCCCATTATTCTAGGGCTACCATGGCTGCAGGCTCAGAATCCTACCATTAACTGGGAGACCAAGGAATTACACTTTCCAGAGAAAAAGATGAGTCCAGAAGTTTCAGCTTGCTCTGTTCCTAAAGGAACCATGTCAGTCCCTGAACTACCAGCTGTATACCAGGACTATGTGGATTTATGTGACAAGAAGAACGCTGACCAGCTTCCCCCTCACCGTCCATATGATTGTCCAATTGAATTATTGCCTGGAGCAGAGATACCTTTTGGTAAGATCTACCCCTGGCGGGGCCCGAACTAAAGGCTTTAAAGGATTACATAGACAAAAATCTAGCCAAGGGCTTCATACGCCCCTCTTCATCTCCTGCAGGTGCATCCATCTTCTTTGTGAAAAAGAAAGATGGATCTCTGAGACCCTGCGTAGACTATAGGGAACTCAATAAGGTTACTATTAGAAACCGTTATCCTTTGCCTTTAATCCCTGACTTATTGGAGAGAGTGCGGCATGCCAAAATTTTCTCTAAACTGGATCTTCGTGGGGCCTATAACTTGGTCCGTATTAGACCTGGGGATGAATGGAAGACTGCATTCAGGTCACGCTATGGACACTTTGAGTATCTAGTTATGCCTTTTGGTCTGAGTACCGCCCCAGCCACTTTTCAACACTTGGTGAATGACATCTTCAGGGATCTCCTAGATACATTTGTGGTGATTTATCTGGATGATATTCTAATTTTCTCTAACTCACAGAGGAACATCATGAACATGTGAGAATGGTCTTGGAACGTCTAAGACGAAACCATCTTTACATCAAACTTGAAAAGTGTGAATTCCATAGGACCGAAATTCAATTTCTGGGGTATGTACTGTCTACACAAGGAATTAGTATGGATGGAAGCAAGACCCAAGCCATCAAGGATTGGCCAATTCCTAGAAATGTGAAGGAGGTGCAGCGCTTCATCGGGTTTGCCAACTTCTATAGACGTTTCATTAGGAATTTCTCTGAGGTAGTGTCACCTATCACCCAACTTACCCGGAAAGAGTATAGGTTCTCCTGGACTCCCCAAGCCCAGGAAGCATTTTCCCGTCTAAAAGATAAATTTACCACCGCACCTATCTTAGTACATCCCAACCCCGAACTTGTCTTCATAATAGAGGTGGATGCTTCAGACTGTGCCGTTGGAGCTATACTCTCTCAGAGAACAGGTGAGAAGAATGTCTTGCATCCCTGTGCCTTCTTTTCCCAGCAGTTGTCTTCGGCTGAGAGGAACTACGATGTGGGCAATAGAGAGTTGTTGGCCATTATTGCCGCCTTCAAAGAATGGAGACACCTTCTTCAGGGTGCTGCACAGCAAATAGTCGTCCTGACAGACCATCGTAACCTTGAATTTATCAGGTCGGCTAAATGCCTGACTCCTCGCCAGGCTCGCTGGAATCTTTTCTTAAACCAATTTAATTTTTGTCATTTCTTATAGACCAGGATAGCGCAATGGAAAGGCTGATGCACTCTCTAGGATTCATTCAGCAGAGACACGTCCACTTACTCCTCCTAAGACTATTCTTCCTGACTCTAGATTCCTGGGAGTGATTCATAATCAAGACCTACTTAAGGACATCAAGGAAGCATACCATGCGGATTCTTTGTTGGCACAACCTCCAAGGGACGTAAGTCTTGTTTTTAAAAATGGTGTATGGATTCAGGGACAACGTCTGTATATTCCTGAAACAGTCAGATTGAGAGTACTGCAACTCATCCACGATTCCAAGATAGCTGGGCATAGAGGAATTCTAAAGACACAGGAATTTCTTTCTCGTTTCTTTGGTGGCCCACTTGCAGGAAAGATGTTTTGAACTATGTCACTTCATGTGAAGTCTGTGCAAGATGCAAAACACCTCGCTCCTCACCAACTGGTCTGTTGCAACCTCTTCCCACCCCGTCCCGCCCGTGGGGATCCATTTCTATGGATTTCATTGTGGAGTTACCAACCTCTCAAGGGAAGAACACCATTCTAGTGGTGGTTGATCGTTTAACAAAGGCAGCTCATTTTATCCCTTGTGTCGGCTTACCCACTGCAAAACAGACATCAGATTTGATGATTAAGAATGTGTTTCGTTTACATGGAGTACCGGATGAGATTATTTTGGATCGAGGGTGCAATTCACTTCAAGGTTTTGGCAGAATTTCTGTGCCGCATTGGACATTAAAGTAAACCTTTCTTCTGCTTTTCATCCCCAAACTAATGGACAGACAGAACGAACCAATCAAACCCTGGAGCAGTATCTCCGCTGCTTTATCTGCCACCTACAGGATGATTGGGTGGATCTACTTCCATTGGCTGAGTTCTCTTATAACAACTCTCAGAGCGCCTCCACTAAGCAGTCTCCTTTTTTCTCCAATTTAGGTTATCATCCTAACATTCTTCCACGATTTCCCATAGAAACGCCTTTGCCAGCAGTGGCTGAAAGAATCACGTCTTTACAGAAGAATATGGATCTTCTAAAGGAGAATCTGGAATTGGTCAGGAAA
>JARQOD010000001.1:573914539-573961646 GCA_033576555.1 Oophaga sylvatica
CTTAAGAGATCTGGAAGATGGAGGCCCGCATAAAGGAACTTTGCGGAGTGACTGATAATATCCTTGCAGATTTACAGTCTATAAAGACCCGTTTTGCAAATCTACAGGACCTTACTAATCACAATTTGCAAGTGTTTGGACAAACTACCCAGGATTTACGAGCCAGGATTGAGGTTCTAGAGGAGCGAGTCCAGGCTCCTGCCGTAGCACCGAGTTCTGGATTCCCAAGTTGCCCCCGTTTCGTTTTGGTGGTGAACGTGAGAAATTCAGGGGATTTATTAACCAATGCAATCTTTTTTTTTCTGCACATGCTTCACAATTTCCCACTGAACGATCTAAAGTACTTACTATAATTATGTTGCTTACCAACAAAGCTTTGATGTGGGCAAACCCTCTGATTGAGACTGAGGATGAATGTTTGGATCATCTTGATGCTTTCATTTCAGCCATGGGGCAAGTGTTTGATGACCCCAATCGAGGTGCAACAGCTGAAGCAGCCATGTTAACTCTGCGCCAAGGTAAGCGCTCGGTAGCCGAATATGCCTTGGATTTCAGGAGATGGGCCCTTGATACCACTTGGACAGTTCCGCCAAAAAATCTATTTTTCGAAAAGGGTTGTCTCCACTGATTAAGGACGAACTTGCTCGTGCCGACCCTCCCACTGCGTTAGGTGACTTTATTAACTACTGCATCCGTATTGATGCTCGTCTGACTGAACGCAGGCAAGAAAGATGGTTGGAAAGCAATCACACTAACCTTTTCCTACCTTCCTCCCCAGCTAAGGAACCTTTGAGTAGGATCACACGGGAACCTGAACCTGAACCCATGCAGGTGGACTCTTTACAACGACGGGTTAGTGATGCACGCAAAGAACATCGTTTTAAGGAAAATCTATGTTTCTATTGTGGTAAGTCAGGGCACTTCATTATAAACTGCCCCAGCCGTTCTCGTAGGACTACTGCAGCACTCATTCACTGTGAGTGTTGCGAGAGGAGATCTGTCAGGTCCGAGCCTCAGGCTCCAGAGAGACCTGCAGCAACAGATATTGATTTCTCGGACTTAAACTCCGTTACTTCTGAGGACGATGACTGTGTAAACGCTGCAATTTTTCAAGTTTCCTCAGCGGTGTCCCAGCTGAGTTGTAAGAAAAACAATTCTCATTGCTTCCTTTCCATCAAACTCTGGGTTGACTCAGTCTGGGTGTCTAGCTCTGCTATGATCGACTCAGGGGCAAGTGGAAATTTTATGGATGTCTCCTTTGCTCTGAAACAGGGGATACGTTCAGTGAAGAAGGCTACTCCAGTACAGATGGAAACTGTGGATGGCTCCCTGCTGACCTCTGGACCAGTGGATCAGGAAACGGAGCCTTTGAAGGTCCTTATGGGTAAAGATCATCAAGAGAAACTGTCCTTTATGCTTATCTCTTCTCCCCACTTTCCCATTATTCTAGGGCTACCATGGCTGCAGGCTCAGAATCCTACCATTAACTGGGAGACCAAGGAATTACACTTTCCAGAGAAAAAGATGAGTCCAGAAGTTTCAGCTTGCTCTGTTCCTAAAGGAACCATGTCAGTCCCTGAACTACCAGCTGTATACCAGGACTATGTGGATTTATGTGACAAGAAGAACGCTGACCAGCTTCCCCCTCACCGTCCATATGATTGTCCAATTGAATTATTGCCTGGAGCAGAGATACCTTTTGGTAAGATCTACCCCCTGGCGGGGCCCGAACTAAAGGCTTTAAAGGATTACATAGACAAAAATCTAGCCAAGGGCTTCATACGCCCCTCTTCATCTCCTGCAGGTGCATCCATCTTCTTTGTGAAAAAGAAAGATGGATCTCTGAGACCCTGCGTAGACTATAGGGAACTCAATAAGGTTACTATTAGAAACCGTTATCCTTTGCCTTTAATCCCTGACTTATTGGAGAGTGCGGCATGCCAAAATTTTCTCTAAACTGGATCTTCGTGGGGCCTATAACTTGGTCCGTATTAGACCTGGGGATGAATGGAAGACTGCATTCAGGTCACGCTATGGACACTTTGAGTATCTAGTTATGCCTTTTGGTCTGAGTACCGCCCCAGCCACTTTTCAACACTTGGTGAATGACATCTTCAGGGATCTCCTAGATACATTTGTGGTGATTTATCTGGATGATATTCTAATTTTCTCTAACTCCACAGAGGAACATCATGAACATGTGAGAATGGTCTTGGAACGTCTAAGACGAAACCATCTTTACATCAAACTTGAAAAGTGTGAATTCCATAGGACCGAAATTCAATTTCTGGGGTATGTACTGTCTACACAAGGAATTAGTATGGATGGAAGCAAGACCCAAGCCATCAAGGATTGGCCAATTCCTAGAAATGTGAAGGAGGTGCAGCGCTTCATCGGGTTTGCCAACTTCTATAGACGTTTCATTAGGAATTTCTCTGAGGTAGTGTCACCTATCACCCAACTTACCCGGAAAGAGTATAGGTTCTCCTGGACTCCCCAAGCCCAGGAAGCATTTTCCCGTCTAAAAGATAAATTTACCACCGCACCTATCTTAGTACATCCCAACCCCGAACTTGTCTTCATAATAGAGGTGGATGCTTCAGACTGTGCCGTTGGAGCTATACTCTCTCAGAGAACAGGTGAGAAGAATGTCTTGCATCCCTGTGCCTTCTTTTCCCAGCAGTTGTCTTCGGCTGAGAGGAACTACGATGTGGGCAATAGAGAGTTGTTGGCCATTATTGCCGCCTTCAAAGAATGGAGACACCTTCTTCAGGGGCTGCACAGCAAATAGTCGTCCTGACAGACCATCGTAACCTTGAATTTATCAGGTCGGCTAAATGCCTGACTCCTCGCCAGGCTCGCTGGAATCTTTTCTTAAACCAATTTAATTTTGTCATTTCTTATAGACCAGGATAGCGCAATGGAAAGGCTGATGCACTCTCTAGGATTCATTCAGCAGAGACACGTCCACTTACTCCTCCTAAGACTATTCTTCCTGACTCTAGATTCCTGGGAGTGATTCATAATCAAGACCTACTTAAGGACATCAAGGAAGCATACCATGCGGATTCTTTGTTGGCACAACCTCCAAGGGACGTAAGTCTTGTTTTTAAAAATGGTGTATGGATTCAGGGACAACGTCTGTATATTCCTGAAACAGTCAGATTGAGAGTACTGCAACTCATCCACGATTCCAAGATAGCTGGGCATAGAGGAATTCTAAAGACACAGGAATTTCTTTCTCGTTTCTTTTGGTGGCCCACTTGCAGGAAAGATGTTTTGAACTATGTCACTTCATGTGAAGTCTGTGCAAGATGCAAAACACCTCGCTCCTCACCAACTGGTCTGTTGCAACCTCTTCCCACCCCGTCCCGCCCGTGGGGATCCATTTCTATGGATTTCATTGTGGAGTTACCAACCTCTCAAGGGAAGAACACCATTCTAGTGGTGGTTGATCGTTTAACAAAGGCAGCTCATTTTATCCCTTGTGTCGGCTTACCCACTGCAAAACAGACATCAGATTTGATGATTAAGAATGTGTTTCGTTTACATGGAGTACCGGATGAGATTATTTTGGATCGAGGGGTGCAATTCACTTCAAGGTTTTGGCAGAATTTCTGTGCCGCATTGGACATTAAAGTAAACCTTTCTTCTGCTTTTCATCCCCAAACTAATGGACAGACAGAACGAACCAATCAAACCCTGGAGCAGTATCTCCGCTGCTTTATCTGCCACCTACAGGATGATTGGGTGGATCTACTTCCATTGGCTGAGTTCTCTTATAACAACTCTCAGAGCGCCTCCACTAAGCAGTCTCCTTTTTTCTCCAATTTAGGTTATCATCCTAACATTCTTCCACGATTTCCCATAGAAACGCCTTTGCCAGCAGTGGCTGAAAGAATCACGTCTTTACAGAAGAATATGGATCTTCTAAAGGAGAATCTGGAATTGGCTCAGGAAAGGTACAAGAAAACAGCAGATAAATTTCGTAAACCTGCACCAGCTTTCAAGGTAGGAGACCTGGTCTGGCTGTCAACCAGAAATCTTAAGTTAAGGATTCCATCGTCTAAGTTGGGACATAAGTACATTGGACCCTATAAAATCAGTAAGATTATAAGCGCCGTTGCTTGTCGTCTTCAACTGCCCAGAACTATGAGAATCCACCCTGTCTTTCATGTATCCCTACTAAAGGCTGCAACACCCAATACGTTTCCTGGACGTTCTTCTCCTTGCCCTGACCCAGTGCTAGTCGATGGTCAGGAAGAATTTGTGGTGGAAAGGATTCTAGATTCCAGGTTATACAGAAATCAGTTACAATATTTGATTAAATGGCAGGGCTACCCAGTGGAGGACAACTCATGGGAACCAGTCAATAACGTTAATGCTCCTCGTTTGCTCCGCCAGTTTCATCAGAGGTACCCAGACAAGCCTGGTCTGAGGCCATCCGGAGGTTGTCCCTAAGGGGGGAGTAATGTAAGGTTCTTTGTACATGTTCTTGAAACTCAGTTTTTCCGTCAGCCATTTTGCTTTCTGTCTTGCTGCAGCTATCTTGCCCTCAGTCAATATGGAGTTTCCAGCTTTCATGTTCCCACCCTGATTCTCTCCCTCTTGCTTCTTAAGCAGCCACAGCTGAGCAATCAGTGCTTCAGAATCAAGCCTGCAGTGAGCCTGTGACCTGACTCCTGGAAGCCTTGGACTTTGTACTCCAGCTATTCCCTACTGAGGAACTTTGGAACACTTGTGGACTCTGGAACCCTGCTCTTTGAAAGATCCACGTTTGCATGGACTTACGGTAACAGAGAAGAAGATCCTGAACCAGTTGTGGAGAGTGATTGCTGAGCTTAAGTTACTCTGGCCTGCTGTGTCTCCTGCTTCTGTATCTGCAAACTGTGTGACTATTTTTGCCACTTGTATGAAGTAATACAAGACCTTCTATATCAAACCTGTGTCTCATGTATTTTCATCGCACCCAAGCACAAGACGCTATATGAACTGTACACCATACATTACACAGTCCTTCATGAATGACATTTTCAGGGATTTTGTGGATACATTTCTGATTGTTTATTTGGATGATATCTTGATTTTTTCCAATGACTGAGACTCTCATGTAAAACATGTTCGGACTGTGTTCCAGATTTTGAGAGAGAATGCTCTGTATGTGAAGGGATCAAAGTGTCTTTTTGGCGTTCAGATGATCTCATTTCTGGGATTCATTTTGTCCCCATCTGTTATTGAAATGGACCCGGTCAAAGTTCAGGCCATCTGTGATTGGGTCCAACCTACTTCATTAAAGGCTCTTCAAAGATTCTTGGGTTTTGCCAATTTTTATCGTAAATTTATTGGTAATTTCTCTGTTATTGTTAAACCATTAACTGATTTGACCAAGAAGGGTTCTTGTGGTGAATTGGCCTCCTGAGGTAGTCTCTGCATTTCAGGAACTTAAGCAGAGATTCACTTCTGCTCCTGTTCTACGGCAGCCTGATGTTTCTCTACCATTTCAGGTGGAGGTTGATGCCTCTGAAATTGGGGCAGGTGCCGTTTTGTCCCAAAGAGATCCAGAGACCTCTAAAAGTAACCCTTGTGCCTTTTTCTCTCGAAAATTTTCTCCCACTGAACGTTATTATGACGTGGGTAATCGGGAGTTATTAGCCATGAAGTGGGCTTTTGAAGAGTGGAGACATTGGCTGGAGGGAGCCAAACATCAGGTGGTGGTCCTTACGGACCATAAGAATCTAGTTTATCTAGAATCTGCCAAGCGACTTAATCCTAGACAGGCCAGGTGGGCCTTGTTTTTCACACGTTTTAATTTTGTGGTTTAATTTCTTCCTGGCACTAAAAATGTTAAGGCGGATGCCCTCTCGAGGAGTTTCCTGGCGGACTCTCCTGAGTTATCTGATCCTTCTGTTATTTTGAAAGAGGGTGTAGTTCTTTCCGCCATCTCGCCCAATTTGAGACTGGCTCTGGAGGGGTGTCAGGAGGACAAGCCAGAGCGCTGCCCTGTTGGGAAATTGTTTGTCCCGGACCAGTGGAAAAAGAGTGTAATGTCTGAGATTCTGTAAGGTTCTGTGTACATGTTCCTGAAACTCAGTTTGTTCGTCAGCCATTTTACTTTCTGTCTTGCTGCAGCTATCTTGCCCTCAGTCAAAATGGAGTTTCCAGCTTGCATGTTCCCGCCCGATTCTCTCCTTTTGCTTCTTAAGCAGCCACAGCTGAGCAATCAGTGCTTCAGAATCTAGCCTGCAGTGAACCTGTGACCTGACTCCTAAAGCCTTGGACCTTGTACTCCAGCTATTCCTACTGAGGAACTCTGAAGCACTTGTGGACTCTGGAACCCTGCTCTTTGAAAGACCCATGTTTGATGGACTTACGGTAACAGAGAAGAAGATCCTGAACCTGTTGTGGAGAGTGATTGCTGAGCTTAGATTACTCTGGCCTGCTGTGTCTCCTGCTTCTGTGTCTGCAAACTGTGTGACTATTTTTGCCAACTTGTATGAAGTAATACAAGACTTTCTATATCAAACCTGTGACTCCTGTGTTTTCATCGCACCCAAGCACAAGACGCTATATGAACTGTACTACATACATTACAAGATTCTGAAGCCAAAACGTTAGTGTCTGCTGGGTCTGGAAAGGCTGTGTCTGCTGTAACTGTGGATATCGGATGTCCGGTTGTACTTTCTGTGATGACAGTGGTTGTGACTTCTCACAACCATTCCAGTGTTACCACAGGTAAACACTATTGTTTTCTTTTTTCTCCTCTCCTCTTCTTCCAGTACTCCTGTCTTAAAAAATCTGGAAAATGGAGGCCCGCATAAAGGAACTTTGCGGAGTGACTGATAATATCCTTGCAGATTTGCAGAATATAAAGACCCGTTTTTCAAGCCTACAGGACCTCACTAATCACAATTTGCAAGTGTTTGGACAGACTGCCCAGGATTTGCGAGCCAGGATTGAGGTTCTAGAAGAGCGAGTCCAGGCTCCTGCCGTAGCCCCGAGTTCTGGGATTCCCAAGTTGCCCCCTTTTCGTTTTGGCGGTGAACGTGAGAAATTCAGGGGATTTATTAATCAATGCAATCTTTTTTTTTCTGCACATGCTTCACAATTTCCTACTGAACGATCTAAGGTGCTTACTATAAATATGTTGCTTACCAACAAGGCTTTGATGTGGGCAAACCCTCTGATTGAGACTGAGGATGATTGTTTGAATCACCTTGATGCTTTTATTTCAGCCATGGGCAGGTGTTTGATGACCCCAATCGAGGTGCAACAGCTGAAGCAGCCATGTTAGCTTTGCGCCAAGGTAAGCACTCGGTAGCTGAATATGCCTTGGATTTCAGGAGATGGGCCCTTGATACCACCTGGGACAGTTCCGCCAAAAAATCTATTTTTCGAAAAGGGTTATCTCCACTGATTAAGGATGAACTTGCTCGTGCCGACCCTCCCACTGCGTTAGGTGACTTTATTAACTACTGCATCCGTATTGATACTCGTCTGACTGAACGCAGGCAAGAGAGATGGTTCGAAAGCAATCGCACTAACCTTTTCCTACCTTCCTCTCCAGCTAAGGAACCTTTGAGTAGGATTACACGGGAACCTGAACCTGAACCCATGCAGGTAGACTCTTTACAACGACGGGTTAGTGATGCACGCAAGGAACATCGTTTTAAGGAGAATCTATGTTTCTATTGTGGTAAGTCAGGGCACTTCATTATAAACTTCCCCAGCCGTTCTCGTAAGACTACTGCAGCACTCATTCATTGTGAGTGTTGCGAGAGGGGATCTGTCAGGTCCGAGCCTCAGGCTCCAGAGAGATCTGCAGCAACAGATCTTGATTTCTCTGACTTAAACTCCGTTACCTCTGAGGACGTTGACTGTGTAAACGCTGCCATTTTTCAAGTTTCCTCAGCGGTGTCCCAGCTGAGTTGTAAGAAAAACAATTCTCATTGCTTTCTTTCCATCAAACTCTGGGTTGACTCAGCTTGGGTGTCTTGCTCTGCTATGATCGACTCAGGGGCAAGTGGAAATTTTATGGATGTGTCCTTTGCTCTGAAACAGGGGATACGTTCAGTGAAGAAGGCTACTCCAGTACAGATGGAAACTGTGGATGGCTCCCTGCTGACCTCTGGACCAGTGGATCAGGAAACAGAGCCTTTGAGGGTTCTTATGGGTAAAGATCATCAAGAGAAACTGTCCTTTATGCTTATCTCTTCTCCCCACTTTCCCATTATTCTAGGGCTACCATGGCTGCAGGCTCAGAATCCTACCATTAACTGGGAGACCAAGGAATTACACTTTCCAGAGAAACAGATGAGTCCAAAAGTTTCAGCTTGCTCTGTTCCTAAAGGAACCATGTCAGTCCCTGAACTACCAGCTGTATACCAGGACTATGTGGATTTATGTGACAAGAAGAACGCTGACCAGCTTCCTCCTCACCGTCCATATGATTGTCCAATTGAATTATTGCCTGGAGCAGAGATACCTTTTGGTAAGATCTACCCCCTGGCGGGGCCCGAGCTAAAGGCTTTAAAGGATTACATAGACGAAAATCTAGCCAAGGGCTTCATACGCCCCTCTTCATCTCCTGCAGGTGCACCCATCTTCTTTGTAAAGAAGAAAGATGGATCTCTGAGACCATGCGTAGACTATAGGGAACTCAATAAGGTTACTATTAGAAACCGTTATCCATTGCCTTTAATCCCTGAGTTATTGGAGAGAGTGCGACATGCCAAAATTTTCTCTAAACTAGATCTTCGTGGGGCCTATAACTTAGTCCGTATTAGACCTGGGATGAATGGAAGACTGCATTCAGGTCACGCTATGGACACTTTGAATATCTAGTTATGCCTTTTGGTCTGAGTACCGCCCCAGCCACTTTCCAACACTTGGTGAATGACATCTTCAGGGATCTCCTAGATACATTCGTGGTAATTTATTTGGATGACATTCTAATTTTTTCTAACTCCACAGAGGAACATCATGGACATGTGAGAATGGTCTTGGAATGTCTAAGACAAAATCATCTTTACATCAAACTTGAAAAGTGTGAATTCCATAGGACCGAAATTCAATTTCTGGGGTATGTACTGTCTACACAAGGAATTAGTATGGATGGAAGCAAAACCCAAGCCATCAAGGATTGGCCAAGTCCTAGAAATGTGAAGGAGGTACAGCGCTTCATGGGGTTTGCCAACTTCTATAGACGTTTCATTAGAAATTTCTCTGAGGTAGTGTCACCTATCACCCAACTTACCCGGAAAGAGTCTAGGTTCTCCTGGACTCCCCAAGCCCAGGAAGCATTTTCCCGTCTAAAAGATAAATTTACCACTTCACCTATCCTAGTACATCCCAACCCCGAGCTTGCCTTCATAATAGAGGTGGATGCTTCAGACTGTGCCGTTGGAGCTATACTCTCTCAGAGAACAGGTGAGAAGAATGTCTTGCATCCCTGTGCCTTCTTTTCCCAGCAGTTGTCTTCGGCTGAGAGGAACTACGATGTGGGCAATAGAGAGTTGTTGGCCATTATTGCCGCCTTCAAAGAATGGAGACACCTTCTTCAGGAGCTGCACAGCAAATAGTCGTCCTGACAGACCATCGTAACCTTGAGTTTATCAGGTCGGCTAAGTGCCTGACTCCTCGCCAGGCTCGCTGGAATCTTTTCTTAAACCAATTTAATTTTATCATTTCTTATAGACCAGGATCGCGCAATGGAAAGGCTGATGCACTCTCTAGGATTTACTCAGCAGAGACACGTCCAATTACTCCTCCTAAGACTATTCTTCCTGACTCTAGATTCCTAGGAGTAATTCATAATCAAGACCTACTTAAGGACATCAAGGAAGCATACCATGCGGATTCCTTTTTGGCACAACCCCCAAGGGACGTAAGTCTTGTCTTTAAGAATGGTGTGTGGATTCAGGGACAACGCCTGTATATTCCTGAAACAGTCAGATTGAGAGTATTGCAACTCATTCACGATTCCAAGATAGCTGGGCATAGAGGAATTCTAAAGACACAGGAATTTCTCTCTCGTTTCTTTGGTGGCCCACTTGCAGGAAGGATGTTTTAAACTATGTCACTTCATGTGAAGTCTGTGCAAGATGCAAAACACCTCGCTCCTCACCAACTGGTCTGTTACAGCCTCTTCCCACCCCGTCCCGCCCGTGGGGATCCATTTCTATGGACTTCATTGTGGAGTTACCAACCTCTCAAGGGAAGAACACCATTCTAGTGGTGGTTGACCGTCTAACAAAGGCAGCTCATTTTATCCCTTGTGTCGGCTTACCCACTGCAAAACAGACATCAGATTTGATGATTAAAGATGTGTTTCGCTTACATGGAGTACCGGATGAGGTTATTTCGGATCGAGGGGTGCAATTCACTTCTAGGTTTTGGCAAAATTTCTGTGCAGCATTGGACATTAAAGTAAACCTTTCTTCTGCTTTTCATCCCCAGACTAATGGACAGACCGAACGAACCAATCAAACCCTGGAGCAGTATCTCCGCTGCTTTATCTGCCACCTACAGGATGATTGGGTGGATCTACTTCCATTAGCTGAGTTCTCGTATAACAACTCTCAGAGTGCCTCCACTAAGCAGTCTCCTTTTTACTCTAATCTAGGTTATCATCCTAACATTCTACCACGATTTCCCATAGAAACGCCTTTACCAGCAGTGGCTGAAAGAATCACGTCTTTACAGAAGAATATGGATCTTCTAAAGGAGAATCTGGAATTGGCTCAGGAAAGGTACAAGAAAGCAGCAGATAAATTTCGTAAACCTGCACCAGCTTTCAAGGTAGGAGACTTGGTCTGGCTGTCAACCAGAAATCTTAAGTTAAGGATTCCATCGTCTAAGTTGGGACATAAGTACATTGGACCCTATAAAATCAGTAAAATTATAAGTGCCGTTGCTTGTCGTCTTCAACTGCCCAGAACTATGAGAATTCACCCTGTCTTTCATGTATCCCTACTAAAGGCTGCGACACCCAATAAGTTTCCTGGACGTTCTTCTCCTTGCCCTGACCCAGTGCTAGTCGATGGTCAGGAAGAATTTGTGGTGGAAAGGATTTTAGATTCCAGGTTGTATAGAAATCAGTTACAATATCTGATTAAATGGCAGGGCTACCCAGTGGAGGACAACTCATGGGAACCAGTCAATAACGTTAATGCTCCTCGCTTGCTCCGTCAGTTTCATCAGAGGTACCCACACAAGCCTGGCCTGAGGTCATCCGGAGGTTGTCCCTAAGGGGGAGTAATGTAACGTTCTGTGTACATGTTCCTGAAACTCAGTTTGTTCGTCAGCCATTTTACTTTCTGTCTTGCTGCAGCTATCTTGCCCTCAGTCAAAATGGAGTTTCCAGCTTGCATGTTCCCGCCCTGATTCTCTCCTTTTGCTTCTTAAGCAGCCACAGCTGAGCAATCAGTGCTTCAGAATCTAGCCTGCAGTGAACCTGTGACCTGACTCCTAAAGCCTTGGACCTTGTACTCCAGCTATTCCTACTGAGGAACTCTGAAGCACTTGTGGACTCTGGAACCCTGCTCTTTGAAAGACCCACGTTTGCATGGACTTACGGTAACAGAGAAGAAGATCCTGAACCTGTTGTGGAGAGTGATTGCTGAGCTTAGATTACTCTGGCCTGCTGTGTCTCCTGCTTCTGTGTCTGCAAACTGTGTGACTATTTTTGCCAACTTGTATGAAGTAATACAAGACTTTCTATATCAAACCTGTGACTCCTGTGTTTTCATCGCACCCAAGCACAAGACGCTATATGAACTGTACTACATACATTACAGATTCATTGTTCCACGTTGGCCGGTCATCCCAGAATTTTTGGTACCAGAGACTTGGTTAGTTGGTCCTTTTGGTGGTCTACCTTGTCTCGTGATGTCAGGGAGTTTGTGCAGTCCTGCGGGACTTGCTCTCGCTCCAAGCCTTGCTCTCGTTCTAGTGGTTTGTTGATGCCATTACCTGTGCCCAAGAGACCATGGACCCATATCTCTATGGACTTCATTTCCGACCTCCCTGTTTCTCAGAGAATGACCGTCATCTGGGTGATTTGCGATAGGTTTTCCAAGATGATACATCTTGTGCCATTACCTAAGTTGCCTTCCTCCTCTGAATTGGTGCCTTTGTTTCTTCAGCACGTGGTTCGTTTACACGGCATTCCTGAGAACATTGTGTCTGACAGAGGAGTCCAGTTTGTTTCCAGATTTTGGAGGACCTTTTGTTCTAAAATTGGTGTACAATTGTCTTTCTCCTCGGCGTTTCATCCTCAGACCAATGGTCAAACTGAGAGAACAAACCAGACATTGGAGACTTATCTAAGATGCTTTGTGTCTGCTGATCAGGATGACTGGGTCTCTTTTTTGCCTTTACAAAAAATACAAAAATATACAAAAAAGGGCTGCACTCTATCATACTAAAGCATGACAATATGGAATACATGAAATTTAGAATAGCAATATGGCTTTGGAATATAAGGAAAAATTTGAGACGCTTAGTATAAACATTTGGCCAAACATTTTAAAGCCCACCAACCATCGTCAAGGTGGTCTCAATACTGGTGAGTCCCTAACCTAATGTGAACATACCTCTATTAGGCTGATATCTGAATTTCTGGGTGAATATGCACCTCTGTCAGCAATGCCTGCATTTATGGGTAAAGTAGGGACCTGGTGTAATTAAAATCACCACCTGGTGGGGGCGGAGTGCTCGGTCAGCAAGCTAACATTCAATAGACAAAAAAACCTGACTGGCACTTCCAGACTAATGTGAACTAGGTGCAAGCCAAGGGAAGCTACCCCCATGTAAAACATACAAAAAAAGGGCTGCACTCTATCATACTAAAGCATGACAATATGGAATACATGAAATTTAGAATAGCAATATGGCTTTGGAATATAAGGAAAAATTTGAGACGCTTAGTATAAACATTTGGCCAAACATTTTAAAGCCCACCAACCATCGTCAAGGTGGTCTCAATACTGGTGAGTCCCTAACCTAATGTGAACATACCTCTATTAGGCTGATATCTGAATTTCTGGGTGAATATGCACCTCTGTCAGCAATGCCTGCATTTATGGGTAAAGTAGGGACCTGGTGTAATTAAAATCACCACCTGGTGGGGGCAGAGTGCTCGGTCAGCAAGCTAACATTCAATAGACAAAAAAACCTGACTGGCACTTCCAGACTAATGTGAACTAGGTGCAAGCCAAGGGAAGCTACCCCCATGTAAAACATACAAAAAAAAGGGCTGCACTCTATCATACTAAAGCATGACAATATGGAATACATGAAATTTAGAATAGCAATATGGCTTTGGAATATAAGGAAAAATTTGAGACGCTTAGTATAAACATTTGGCCAAACATTTTAAAGCCCACCAACCATCGTCAAGGTGGTCTCAATACTGGTGAGTCCCTAACCTAATGTGAACATACCTCTATTAGGCTGATATCTGAATTTCTGGGTGAATATGCACCTCTGTCAGCAATGCCTGCATTTATGGGTAAAGTAGGGACCTGGTGTAATTAAAAAAAAACCTGACTGGCACATCCAGACTAATGTGAACTAGGTGCAAACCAAGGGAAGCTACCCCCATCTAAAACATACAAAAAAAGGCTGCACTCAAGCATACTAAAGCATGACAATTTTTTTTTGTCTATTTTTTTTGTCTTTTTTGCCTTTGGCTGAGTTTGCTCTTAATAATAGGGCTAGCTCTGCCACTTTGATGTCTCCATTTTTCTGTAATTCTGGGTTTCACCCTCGATTTTCTTCAAGACAGACGGAGGCTTCTGTCTGTCCAGGTGTTGACTCTGTTGTGGAGCGTATGCAGCAGATTTGGGACCAGGTAGTGGAGAGGTTGTCCCTCTCTCAGGAGAGGGCCCAGCGGTTTGCTAACCGGCATAGGACTGATGGTCCTCGGTTTAAAGTGGGGGACTTGGTCTGGTTGTCCTCAAGAAATATTCCTATGAGAGTGGCATCTCCTAAATTTAAGCCTAGGTTCATTGGACCTTATAAGATCATGGAGATTCTTAATCCTGTTTCTTTTTGTTTGCTTTCAGGGACATTTAAGATCCATAACGTGTTCCACAAGTCCTTGTTGAAGAGGTTTGTTGAGCCAGTGGTTCCTACTACTGTGCCTCCTGACCCTGTTTTGGTTGAGGGCAATCTGGAGTATGTGGTTGAGAAAATATTGAATTCTCGTTTTTCTAGACGGAAACTCCAGTATTTGGTTAAATGGAGAGGTTATGGTCAGGAAAACAATTCTTGGGTGTTTGCTTCGGACATCCATGCTAGGAGACTCATCCGTGCGTATCATAGAACTCATCCTGACCGACCTGGTTGCTCAAATGAGGGTTCGGTGACCCCTCCTCAAGGGGGGGGTACTGTTGTGAATAGGCTGGAAATGAGTTCTGAGCAGAAGCTCCCTCTGGTGGTTACAAACGGTACTGGACTGTCCAGTGAAGATTGTGAGGATTGGGAATCAGGTGTTACTGACTGGTCTTATACAAGGGAGTCGCCTTCCCATCAGGGTTGCCGGTGATCAATTGTTCTGGTCTCAATCCTTGATTCCTGTTTCCTTGGTAGCCTGCTGTGTCGTGTCTGAATCTCCTGCTAACAGATAAGACATTTTCTTCTGTTTGTTTTTGTGCTTGATTTTTGCACTTTTCCTGCACTTCTGTGGGGGCCTTCAGGGTCCCCTCAGGGGGCTTTTGCCCTCTCAGTTCAGTTCAGCCACTGATGTTTGTACATTTGCTTTTTCCAGTTTTTTCAGTGGCTGCTGTTTTGTTTTTGGTTACACCAGAGAACTAATTTAGGTGGTAGAGGTCGTGTGATCTCAGGTGTTTTTGAAATTAGTAGAGTTGGTGCTTTTCAGGGTTTTTTGGGATTGCAGTAAGTGCCCTTCCTATCCTTTTCTATTTAGTAAGTTTGGGCCCCAACGTTTGCTCATACTATTTTCTGTCTGTGTCAGTATTTCTTCTTGTCTAACCGCCATTACATGTTTGGGGGCTTTCTATGTTCTTTGGGGATCTGCTCCGGGCAGATAGCTTTCCTCTTTCTATCTTTAGGTGTAGTTAGTTTCTCAGGCTGTGACGAGGCGTCTAGGACCAACGTAGGAACGCTCCACGGCTGCCTCTAGTTGTGGTGGTTAGTCAGGGTACTGCAATCTCATAGTTTCCAACTGCTCTGGTTTATTTCCTTTTTGTCTGCTCTCCTCAGCTACTAAATCATAACAACCTCCCATGTTTCACAGTTGAGATGGTGTTCTTAGGATTCCAAGCTTCTCCCTTTGTCCTCCAAATGTAAAGATGGTCATTATGTCCAAAAAGTTAAATTTTAGTTACATCAGACCACAGGACTTGTCTCCAAAAATTAAGATCTTTGTTCCTGTGTGCATTTACAAACATTAATATGGCTGCTTTATGTTTTTTTTGAGTAATGGATTCTTCCTGTCAGAGTGGCCTTTCAGTCCATGTTGATACAGTACTCAATTCACTGTGAACATTGACAGAATCTTATCAGCTTCCACCATAATCTCATAAAGTCTTTTGCTTTTGTTGTTTGGTTGATATGTACATGTCAAACCAAAGTACGTTCATCTATGGGACACAGAACCCGTCTCCTTCCTGAGCGGTATGATGGCTGGACATTCCCATCTTATTTGTACTTACGTATAATTGTTTGTAGAGATGAACGAGATACCTTCTGGTATCTTAAAATTGTACCCAAAGATGAGCCAGGCTTGTGCAAGTCCACAATTCTCTTCCTGATAATTTGGCTGGTTTCTTTAGACTTTCCAATGATGCTACACAAAGAAGCAGTGTGCTTCAGGTGTGCATTAAAATACATCCATAGGTGTGTCTGTAATTAACTCAGATGTTGCCAAAAAAAACCAAAAGCTTCCAAACACATGACATCATCTTATGGGCAGTCCAGAATTGTTTAAAGGCATAGTAAACTGTTAGTGTATGTAAACTTTTGACTTTGCAGTAAGTAATACTAATGCCTTAAACATTCTCTCTCATTATTCTGGCTTTTGGCAAATATTAATAATTATGGTAATCTTAGTTGACCTAAAACGGGAAAGGTTTATTCTGATTTCATGTCAGATATTGAGAAAAACATGCATATGTGTCTTTTTATATAGTGTATGTAAACTTATAGTTTCAGCTGTAGATGATCTTTGAAAACTTTCTTCTTACTGACTCTTCAGTTTGTAAAACCGATTTCATTAAACATTTGTAGGTCATTCTTAATTATTATAAGGAGTCCTGTGTTCAGAATCCTCATCTCCTGGTCAGAGTATAAGCAGTTATAAAGAGCATCTCTCTCTGGAGGACCCATCCTGCATGAACAGTCAGCCCAATTATGTGAATGGAAGTGTCTGTGTGTGGTTGTCACGCTGTATAGCAGATATATATATGTGATGACAGTAATCTATATCAAAAGGGCAACATACTATATAACATGCGCATAGATATATGATAACATAGAATTACCTGACAGAATGTCCAGTGGGTCAATACGGAATCCGTTATACGCTGTCTCTGGCTAGAGGGTGACCGGGGTCTATGCTGACCCTAAACTGGGGTCCTAACTAATCCCTCTACCTGGAGGTACTGTTAAAGGTACAGAGGTCCAGGCCACCAGCGTAAACCCTGTCTCCTATCAATCCCTGCCAACTGTAATCTAGTCCTAAGAAGGACCCTGATTACCACCAAAGGGAATGAACAGGTAACGGTTAATGAACAGAAAGACATACAAGAAAGACAAGAAATAAAGTAAATAAAGTCTTACATACAACACTCACACACAGTAGGAACACCTAAGGTCTCAGAGATAAACTATAAGCTATAAGAGTAAAAACAACTAAGGAGCTCTTAGCTTAAGTATTCTCAGAACCGATCCAGTCTGCTAGACTACATGAAGGCTTTCACCGGCATCTAACACCCAGACTGGCAGGGATATAAAGGAAGCTAATTAGAACATAATCAAAAGCAGCCGGGCGAGGCTGGACCTAGTCTTAGCAAAGAGCTAGGTAAAATTAACTCTCTCATTACCAAACACAAAGTAACAGCAACTCAGCTGCGAGAAGTCAGAATGTGCAATCGCGACGATCCTCGTGGCGATGCACCCATGACAGTGGTTCAGCATAGAATGTATGGACTTTGGTGGTAAATATTTATATGTGAAGACATATATCTGCATGTATGTCTTCTGTATACATGTGTACGTGATCTGTGTATACATACATATATATGTACAGTACAGACCAAAAGTTTGGACACACCTTCTCATTCAAAGATTTCTCTGTATTTTCATGACTATGAAAATTGTAGAATCACACTGAAGGCATCAAAACTATGAATTAACACATGTGGAATTATACATTACACTTTACAAAAAAGTGTGAAACAAGTGAAAATATGTCTTATATTCTAGGTTCTTCAAAGTAGCCACCTTTTGCTTTGATTACTGCTTTGCACGCAGAAAAGGTAGACGGATGGACTCTACATGCCTGGTTCACACCGTGAAGCATGGAGGAGGTGGTGTGATAGTGGGGGTGCTTTGCTGGTGACACTGTTGGGGATTTATTCAAAATTGAATCGGTGAGCGGTCCAGCTCACCCCAAACCATCTCGATTAGGTTCAGGTCTGGTGACTGTGGAGGACAGGTCATCTGGCGTAGCACCCCATCACTCTCCTTCTTGGTCTAATAGCCCTTTCACAGCCTGGAGGTGTGTTTGGGGTCATTGTCCTGTTGAAAAATAAATGATAGTCCAACTATAAGCAAACCAGATGGAATAGCATGCCCCTGCAAGATGCTGTCGTAGCCATGCTGGTTCAGTATGTCTTAAATTTTTAATAAATCCCCAACAGTGTCACCAGCAAAGCACCCCCACATCATCACACCACCTCCTCCATGCTTCACGGTGGGTACCAGGCATGTAGAGTCCATCCGTTCACCTTTTCTGCATGCAAAGCAGTAATCAAAGCAAAAGGTGGCTACCTTTTGGCCTGTACTGTATGTATGTGCTTGGTGTAAATATGCGTGTGTGTTATTTGTGTAAACATATTGTTCTAGTTCAACTAACTCGGTGGTACACGGAGGTAGAAACGGGAACACTGTCTCTTTAAATCTTCAGATTCTCCTCCTCTTCCTCCACCTTAACATTTCTCACAGTACAATCCTCTGACGTGACATCCCAATTACCCTTGTTTCCCCCGTGTCACAAATTTCCAAAAGCCCAACTGACTGTGGGAACCACAGATGGGACATTCTGCAGAGCTGTTCACAAATTCTATTTCATGGGCTTCAGAGGTCTGCTCCAAAGATTCCCAGAATCCAGAAGAGAAAAGCATCTGCACCGATTCCCAAAATCTTTTCATGTTGGATCTGCGGCCGGATGAAGTAGGGTCTGAGCAGAATCCAGATCCTCATCACCAGACGTTAACCACCGGGGGTGGAGGTGATCCTGATGAGACTCAGAAACCAGAGGCTCACACGAACTGTACTGAAGTTTCAGGGCAAGAAGAGGAGGAGGGTGACTCTCAGAGTGAGTAGTGTTAGAAGAGAGAGGATGATGAGGTTGTAGATGCCACTTGGTGTGAACCCAGAGGTACGCAACTGAGGAGGTGAAAGAGGAGGAAGACGAGGAGTTTACATTGTGGCTTCCCACACAGACACGAAGTAATGCAATCACGGCAAAGGATGACCCAACTCACATTACTTGCAAAAAACCCAGTAGAGGCAAGACAACTACATGCACAATCAACATGCCTTAGACTGGGAATCTCACTGAGCTAAAATGAGGACTATCGGGCTTTGCCAACCACTGCCTGTCCCATCAACCACATATGCTGCTTCTTCCTCCTCCATTACCATGTCGAGTGTTCTCACACGTGTCTCCAGCAGTAGAAAATCCACTTCTTTACCCCTTACAGTTGGGGTGAGTGGAAACCTATCAGCTGTTACGGAAGTGGAAATACCTGCTGTTTTTGCGTGCCTAGCACAACACATCTTCTCGATCCACCATAACATCTATGCTTGCACCTCACTCACAGTTCAGCAGTTCGTCTGGTTCACCCTTCTCCACCCTCACTGAGCATAGCAGCCAGCCCTTGGTATCACAGTTGTCGTCATGTGAAAGAATGTACCTTCCTACACATGCCAAAGCTAAGAGCTTGAACGCCACCATGTCTAATCTGTTGGCCACCTGATGGATACAGATAGTTTCCAAAAGTTGATGACCGTTGCAGTCCCCAAGTACCAGTTGCCCAGTAGCCATTACTTCTCTAAGAAAGTTGTGCCTACGCTACACCAGCATGTCGCAGACAACATCACCAGTTTCCTGAAAAATTTATATCTGCCAGGGTACATTTCACCACTGAAACTTGGATGAGCAAACATGGGCAAGGGTGTAATATTTCACTGACTGGGCACTGGGTGACTCTGGTGGCTGTGGGGACATTCGTTCAAGTGTCTGCTCTACAAACCTTTTTAACCGAAAGGCTTGCAGGACAAACCTCTATCTCTAACACTTCCTCCACTGCTTTCGGCTCCATTACCTCCTTTAGGGCCTCCACCTGTGCTCGCAATCTTTCCCTTAATGAGACACACATTCCAACAGTGCAGAGAGAACCTCTAACCTCTGTAATGCGCAGCCAGGACTCACCGCAATCAGGCAATGTTCAAATTAATATGCCTTGGAGATCACAGTGACACAGCTCAAGAGTTGTGGCCAGCTATCCAGGCCGAGTTAGAGCAATGGCTTTCTCCACTGAACCTGGAGTCAGGGATGGCCATGTGCGATAAAGGTGCAAACCTGGTGGTGGCCTTATGCTGGGGCAACCTCACACATACAGTCCCTGACAGAAGTTATGTCGCTTATTCATGTTATGTTAATCAAAGTTTATAACCTGACGTTAAATTCATCCATTGGTTTTATAAATTTCTCTTTTGAAAGCTGAAACCCTCCCAAATTTGGTTTAGGTTAAGAAAATAAATTGGCATCAATGCTGAAATATTGATCATTTAATGAACACAGAATGGTCAGGTTTTGGCAAGACAAAAGCATTGTCAACTGGTTATATAATGCAACCAATCCTAGTTTACATCCTCACCAGCGCTCAGTAAATGATCGGTTAATTGGTGGGTGTGTATAAAAAGATACCCAGCACCCCAGACCTTCACTTGAACTGCAACTTGAGCTCTGACAACATGCCAAAAATCCACCCTGCGACCAAATCCTTGATTATCAAGAGGCTGAAGACCAGATCCACTGCAGAGGTTGCTGACACCTTTGGTGTGTCTCAGCGTCAAGTACAAAGAATTAAAAAAAGATTTGAAGAGACTCGAGATGTGTTTGACAAGCCCAGGTCCGGCAGACCCCGCAAGACAACTGCTCAGGAGGAACGTTTGTTTGTTAGAAAATCCAAAGCAAGCCCCTCTTCCACTGCAGCAGAGCTCCAACAAGCCTGGTCACCTCAAGTCCTTGTGTCAACTAGAACAGTTTGTAGGATTCTGTCTTGAAATGGCCTCCATGGTCGATTCAGTGCCCAGAAGCCAGCACTAAACAAAAGGCAAATAAAAAACCATGTGGCATTTGCAAAGTTCCACAGCCTGCTAAACAGATGGATGCTGGAAAAGTGGCAGAAGGTGGATTTCTCTGATGAATCTTCAGTAGAATTAGACCACAGCCGCCGCAAATACTGCAGGAGACCTACTGGAGCCCATATGGATCCAAAATACACCCAGAAAACAGTTAAATTTGGTGGTGGAAAGATCATGGTCTGGGTTAAATTCAGTATGGGGTGTGCAAAACATTTCAAGGTGAAAGACAATATCAATAGCCTAAAATATCAAGAAGTATTAGCTACCTCTTACATTCCAAATTATAAAAGGGGTCAAATTTTGCAGCAGGATGGTGCTCCATCACATACATCCATCTCTAGAACAAAGTTCCTCCAGGCAAAAAAGATCTAGGTGCTCAATGACTGGCCAGCCCAGTCACCAGACATGAACATCATTGAGCATGTTTGGGGTAGGATGAAAAAGGAAGCTTGGAAGACAAAACCAAGGACTCTAGATGAACTCTGGGAGGCATGTAAGACTGCATTCTTTGCTATTCCTGATGACTTCATTAATAAATTGTATGAATCATTGTTGAACCGCATGGATGCAGTCCTTCAAGCTCATGGAAGTCACACAAAATATTAAATATGACTCTAATAGCAGCACAACTTAATTCACCAATGTTATGCAACATATATTTGTATTTTAAGATAATTATTTGTTTGAATATCACATTACTTTCTGTGGGGGACAAAACTTTTGTCTTGCCAAAATCTGACCATTCTATGTTCATTAAATGATCAATGTTTCATCATTGATGCCAATTTATTTTCTTAACCTAAACCAAATTTGGGAGGGTTTCAGCTTTCAAAAGAGTAATTTATAAAACCAATGGATGAATTTAACGTCAGGTTATAAGCTTTGATTTACATAACATGGTTAAGCGACATAACTTCTGTCAGGGACTGTATGACTTGCATGGCTCACATCCTCAACCTGGTGGTACAACAATTTCTCCTCCACTATCATGGCCTGGATGTGCTACTGCAGAAAGCACGGTCACTGTGTGCTCACTTTCAATGATCGCACCCCGCAGATCATCGACTGGCATTGCTACAGAGGTCTTTCGGTCTACCGGTTAATCTCTTAATTTGCGATGTTCCAACATGCTGGAATTCCACCATACACATGTTGCAGTGACTGTGCAGCAGCGACGAGCCCTGGAGCAGTATGTACTTTTGCATAACCTAGGCCAATGCAGTACAGATGTGGTGAAAATCACGCTGTAACGCAGCTGAAATGCAGGCCAGTGTGTGCTCAGGACAAGCCTGCACTGCAGCAGCCAAAACAACCACCAGGTGGCAGCAAAAACATCCAAAGCTGAGTTATGAATAATCAGTCATACAAGAACCAGAGGTCTCAGCAAGCCCGTGGTCAGAAACAAGCCAATAGGTCAAAACCAGATGGGAGCTGTCCGACTACTGCAGTGTAGCGCAATCTTTCCCAGAGGGAGCTAGGAAGGGACGTGAGACTGCGTACACAGAGAAGCTATACAAATCAGAAGCACAGGCACCACCAAGTGGTGGAGCATGGTCAGGCAAGCCGAGTCAAAACCGTACAGAGGCAGAAGTACCAGAAGGAGCAGCAATACACGTAGTCAGTATACCAAGCCGAGGGTCAAATAGCCAGACAGGGAACGTAGCAGCAGAGATGGATACCAAGATATGGGGTCAGAGTCAGTCCGGATCATACACGAGTGAACAAGTCAAAGGCAGGAGGATCACCAGGTAACAGGGGTCAGAGGCTCTAAACTGGAAGCTTGAGCTATCACTAACACTGGTAAGCCAGCTGTGACGGACTGAAATAGCCCAGCCCGCTCCAGAACGAGGCCGAGGAAATTAACCCCCGCATGACCAGTCCTGAGAGAGGACAGCAGAGCACAAACTCCGGACTGGACCATGACACACGCTTGATGAGTGGGCACAAATGAAGGACCTCTGCACCCTTCTACACAGTATTTAAATGGCTACTAAGATGTTTAGCGCTGAAGATGCTGTCATCAGCATCACTATTCCGGTCATGTACATCCTGGAGCACATGTTGAAAAGTCTGCATGAGGTGGTGGTGGTCCCAGATGGAGAGGTAGAAGCAGAGGAGGATGTGGAAGGGATAACCATATCTCAAATGTCTGGACTGTCATTGCACAAGCGGGTGCCATGGGAGGATGGATTACAGAAATCGAGGGTGGCTCATGGTACCAGACAAACTGTCAGTGAAGGTGCAGAAGCTGAGGAACAAATGGAGGAGGATGAGGAGGATGAGGTGATGAAAACGCAACAGTCAGGAGATGAACAGGATAATGATCCCCTCTCTGTTGTCCGTAGTTAGCTGGAGGAGATGTAGAACACAACCTTTAGTGTTTCCTTACCACCAACACACCACTGACTTGGACCTCATAGAAGCGCCTGACACATGAACGACTTCTTGCTGCACTATCTTCAACATGATGCCTGTATTCTTAGGGTTAGAACTAGTGCTAATTACTGGGTTACCACTCTGTTAGATCCACGGTATAAGAGAACATTTTGCTAGATGCTTCCCCCCCTTGAAAAGGACGCGTACATGTTGGAGTATTAAAAAACGCTTTTAGACAATCTTAAGAGTCAGGCATACAGTGTGCATCACAGTTCTAGAAGTCCAACCGGGGAACATCAAGGCGTCATCGTAAAAATATTAGCAGCAGTGTAAGTGGCATAAGCAATTTCTGTGAGTTGTTTCACATATTTTTAAGACCAGCGCCGTGCAAAAGCAGAACAGATTACAAGTCGGACATGTTGTGAACAACTGGAGAGGATGGTGCATGAGTTTTTGGATCTAAATAACAATGACATAAGGGGGGTGGACCCTTTTGTATTTTGGTCTTCAAAAATGTAAAAGTGGCTTGAGCTCAACTGTCACACCTTGGAGGTTTTGTCATGCCCAGCAGACAGCGTTCTCTCAGAACGTGTCTTCAGTGCTGCTGGTGGGGTCCTGACGGATAAGCACAGTCGGCTTCCCCCTGAAAGTGTAGTCTACCAAACTTTCATGAATTTAACAAGTTATGGATCTTCAATAACTTTTGCACTCCAGTCGCAGCCTAGGCAGACTAGGCGATGGTGTCGTTTTTAGTGTCATGCATTGATCTTGCGTTATTGCATTTTGTGACAACTTTGTTGAGGCTTCTGTGCCTGCTATTGCTACTGCTGCAATTTTTTGAAATGTGGAGACTTCTGATTGGATCTCCATCTGGTGGCTTGCCTGTAGTTGAAGGTGTATCAGAGGCCTAGTATACTATTTCTACTTTGTGGAAATTGATGCCACTTTTGTGGTGTATGACAGTAATTTTTGGAAATGTGGAGACTCGAAGTAGGGTCTCCATCTGATGGGTTGCCTGTAGTTGAAGGTGTGTCAGAGGCCTAGTATACTATTTCTACTTTGCCACTTTTGTGCTGTGTGACAACAATTTTTGAAATTGAAGTGGAGAATTCAAGTTGAGTCTCTTTCATGTGTGTTCCTGTAGGTGTATGGCTCCGAGACAGGCAGGCCTGCACTTATTTTCACTCAACTACTTATGTTACTTTCCATACATTTTTCTACCAATAATACTGTATGAAACTGATGTCTGTGCCACCTTAGTGTGGCTGGTAAAAAAATGATAGCTGTTGCATGAGGTATCAAGACTCCCAGCAAAGAAGCGTTACACCGCTCCCTTAACCACCAAGTCCTCATTGAAACTTCAATTCCAAGCTGTAAATGCTGGTCCAGACAATGATACCTCATGCATTGCCTGGCCCATGGCTGACTGCTTTTGTGCCATTATAAAATATTCTACTGTGGGTTAATTGATAAGTCGACTACCTGAATTACTTTTCTTCCTTTTTTTACCAATAGTACTCTATGAAACTGATGTTTGTATAATCTGAGTGTGGCTGGGAAAAAAAAATTGCACTGTTGCATGGGATATCGGTGCTCCTAGCAAATTAAACTAACACCTCTCTCTTAACCACCAGGTCTTCATTGAAACTTCAATTCAAAGCTGTAAGTGCAGGCCCAGACCCTGATACATCATGCATGACCCATGGCTGACTGCTTCTGTGCGATTATAAAATGTTATACTGTGGTTCAGTTCATCAGGCAACAACCTGTGCTACTTTTCATACATTTTTCTACCAATATTACTATATGAAATTTTTGTTTGTGTCACCTGAGTGTGGCTGGAAAAATATTAGAGCAGTTGCATGAGGTATCAGGGCTCCCTGGGACCAGGGGCTCCTTTTCTGGCCCTAACACTAGGGGCGCCCTAGCTCATCCTGTTCCCCAGGATACTTCAGATGGCGAAGACTCCGGGGCCTCGCCCTTGCCTTATCTCCTACAATAGCACTCCATCTGTTCTCTTCCCCCACCCAGGAAGAAGGACGTGCTACTGTGCACCGCAGTACACCAATCCGACAAACAGGGCAACAAACACAAGAGGTAACTCACAAATCCACACTCACAAAATATTCACTCACGTAAATCAGAGGAATCCACAGGGGTGTGCAGGAAGGGGAAGAAATCTAAATAGGGAAAGATAAGGAATTACCAAGCGTACAAACCAAACAACAGTCACTTATAACACCTCGAACACTCCTTCTCATACCAACTTCTCTCCCTCCTTTAGCCATGCAGCAAAAGCTAACTCTGACAAGGATTAGTAATAGAGCCTACATTATATAGGGAAAAGGAGTGGCTAACAGAGCATAGCTGAGCACAACATGGCTGATTAACCCCTGTTCTGCTAGAAGAAATAAACACATTTACTAGGCTGGAGAAGTTCTTCTCAGCGCCTTAGTAGGAGCAACCAGATGCTGCGGTCCTCTGGTTCCACTCCGTCGTGGTAATCCCGTGACACTAACACCATTCCCTTATCCACCAGTTCTTCATTAAAACTTTAATTCAAAGCTGTATGTGCTGATCCAGACCCTGATACCTCATGAATGGCCCATGGCTGACTGCTGCCTTTGGAAATTTCTACTGTGGATCAATTGATGTCACTTTTCATGGTGTCTGCCCATAATTTTAGCTGTTTAGCTGTTTGGAAAGCTTTGTGTCACTCCTTAAGGTATTGTGTATACTAGAGATGAGCGACTTTGCTTTTTTTAGGGTCGAGTCGGGTTTAGTGAAACCCGACTTTCTCAAAAGTTGAGTCGAACGAAATCGGCTGACTATAGCGAAAAGTCGGAGGTCCGACTAAAACACCAAACCCAATGCAAGTCAATGGGGAAGCAAAGTCGGCAGGGAGTGGAGGACAGTAAACACACCTACAGTGCCCATTTAAATGCCAACGACATCAGTTCTTATTACTTAAGCTTGGCAACCTTAATTTACTTTATAATAATAGTTACGCATTGAAAACTGGGGTTATTTGGCTAAAGTTGTGGGGGGGGTAGGGCTGGCTCCTGGTTTTCGTGTGCCCCCGGCAAAAGAGTGTCAGTGGGCCCCTTTAACACATACCACAATTCATGATGCTCCGATATGGCACAGAAATATAGGTATAGTACAATGACAAATACTTCACTTCTTACATTACATGACTGATATCTATTTTAAAGATTCTTGAAAACCCGGTCAGCAGGGCGCAAAAGACAGGAATCTTCTTAGTAAATGACAATCTTCATTTATTAAAAATTATTAAAAATTATGGTAAAACAATGAATCCACAACGCGTTTCAACGGAGTGAGTCCGTCTTCCTCAGGTGGCATAATACATTCAATAAAAAAGGAAGTGTATTTAAAGGGGCAGCAGCCCATGGGAAACATGATTGCATAATTAAAACACATGAAGTGGAGGTGGGGGTCTGACAATAGTTAAACCCACACTGACATAGACGCTTGCTAAAAACTTAGCAAAAACCACATTAAAACCATATTACAAGGGAGACAAATTATGCTAATACTATAAAAAATTTAAATAAAATGAATTAAAATAAAATAATTGCAATAATTACTAAAAAAAAAAAAACAGACATCAAATCATCTCTTTTTTTTTTCCTTTTCCCTTCTTCTTCTTTCAAATAGTTCTTTCAATAGTGAGATTTAACCCTTCTGGGGCAAGTGTGCCAAGTTTAAAAATCCCAAAATTTTCTTTTCTTGCAAGGTTACCAAACCAGTCAGTCAGATTATCTGGAATCTGATCTATGATAGTAAGTTTCAGTGAACTATGATCTTTATTATGCATAAGAAAAAAATGCTTAGAAAGGCTTTGTAATAAATATCCATTACGGATATTTTGACGATGTTTATTGAGTCTAGCGTGCATCGTCTGGATTGTACGGCCTACGTATTGTAGACCGCAACCACATTCAATTAGATAGATCACATGAGTGGACTGACACGTGACGCGACAATTTATTTTAAACACGCGCCAGTGGTGTAGGATTTAAAAGATTGTGCCCCATCTAATATAGAGGTGCTACATAGACATTTTTTAACCTTGCAAGCAGAACACCCAGGTTTAATGTGACCTTAGTTGGTGAAAGGAACTGAAGGCCTAACCACTGTGTTACTGGGGGCCACATGGTTACGGAGTGTCTGATTTTTTCTGAAAATAGTGATAGGTTGTGGGGGTATATGTGATGACAAAATGGGGTCCCCTTTCAGGATAAACCAGTATTTCTTTAACAAATTTCGTATTGATGCATGAGAGCGGTTAAAGGTAGTGACAAGACTCAATCTCACAAAATCAGAGGGACTTCTCTAGTGTGTCACTATTCTGTTTCATCCTTTCGAGGCAGCTTTCCTGTGTGAACACACTGGCTTTAGTGTAGGCATGACGAATCAACCAGTTTGGATAACCCTTACACTCAAACCGATGTTTCAGAACATCTGCCTCCTTCAAAAAATCAGTGTCGTTTGTACAGTTTTTTCGGACTCTCCAATATTGCCCGTAGGGGATATTACCTAACCATTTTGGAAGGTGGCCACTGGTGAAGTTAAGGTAACTATTAACATCGACCTGCTTGAAATGCGTGGAGGTAGAAAATATAATTTAAACTCAACAATAGCTAAAAAACCGGACAGTATATTCCTCCATACAGTATTATGGCCACCACATAGTGGGCCATACAGAATAATGAGCCCCATATATTGCTCCATACAGAATAATTGGTCCCATATAATGTTTCATCCAGTATATGATGAGCTCCACATAATGCTACAGTATATGATGGTCCCCACATAATGTGCCATACAGTATAGGACGGTCCCCAGTAGAGTATAATGAGCCCAACATATTGCTCCACACAGTATAATAAGTCGCATATAAAGTATATACAGTATATACAGTACAGTATATGATAAGGTCCCATATATTGCTCCATACAGAATGGGTTACAGATAATGCTCCATACAGAATAGGCCCCATATGTGCTCCATATGATGCTCCATACCCTATATCAGTGATGGCGAACCTTTTTGAGACCGAGTGCCCAAACTGCAATCTAAAACCCACTTATTTATTTCAAAGTGCCAACACGGCAATTTAACCGGAATACTGAGGTTTTAGATTAGAAAAACAACTCCATATTGTATAATGGCCACACATGATGCTCCATACTGTATAAAGGCCACACATGATGCTGCATGCAGTATAATGGCCCCACATGATGATGCATACTGTATAATGGCCCCACATGATGCTGCATACAGTATACTGGCCACACATGATGCTCCATACTGTATAATGGCCCCACATGATGACGCATACATTTTAATGGCCCCACATGATGCTGCATGCAGTATAATGGCCCCACATGATGCTGCATACAGTATAATGGCCCCACATGATGATGCATACAGTATAATGGCCCCACATGATGACGCATACAGTATAATGGCCCCACATGATGATGCATACAGTATAATGGCCACATATGATGACGCATACAGTATAATGGCCCCACATGATGATGCATACAGTATAATGGCCCCACATGATGACGCATACAGTATAATGGCCCCACATGATGACGCATACAGTATAATGGCCACATATGATGACGCATACAGTATAATGGCCACATATGATGATGCATACTGAATAATGGCCCCACATGATGCTGCATACAGTATAATGCCCCACATGATGATGCATACAGTATAATGGCCCCACATGATGACGCATACAGTATAATGGCCCCACATGATGATGCATACAGTATAATGGCCACATATCATGATGCATACTGAATAATGGCCCCACATGATGCTCCATACAGTATAATGGCCCCACATGATGCTGCATGCAGTATAATGGCCCCACATGATGATGCATACTGAATAATGGCCCCACATGATGAGGCATACAGTACAATGGCCCCACATGATGATATACACTGAATAATGGCCCCATATACTGCTGCATACAGTATAATGGCCCCACATGATGCATACTGAATAATGGCCCCACTTAATGATGCATACAGTATAATGGCCCCACATGATGATGCATACAGTATAATGGCCCGACATGATGATGCATACAGTATAATAGCCCCACATGATGCTCCATACTGAATAATGGTCCCATATACTGCTGCATACAGTATAATGGCCCCATATGATGCATACTGAATAATGGCCCCACATAATGATGCATACAGTATAATGGCCCCATATGATGATGCATACAGTATAATGGCCCCACATGATGCTCCATACTGAATAATGGCCCCATATACTGCTGCATACAGTATAATGGCCCCACATGATGCTCCATACTGAAAAATGGCCCCATATACTGCTGCATACAGTATAATGGCCCCACATGATGCTCCATACTGAATAATGGCCCCATATACTGCTGCATACAGTATAATGGCCCCACATGATGCTCCATACTGAATAATGGTCTTGCATATAAAAAAAAAACTACTCACCTCTGCCCGTTCCAATGCTGATATCGCTTCTTCATCTATCACACTCACACAGCGTCTCACACACACACACACATACATACACACAGCGCCTCACACACACAGCGTCTCATACACACAGCGTCTCACACACACACATACATACACACAGCGTCACACACACACACAGCAGCTTCACACACACACACAGCAGCGCCCCAGGCACAGCGGCCAGACTCACCTCTCCACGATCCAGCAGCTTCCTTCTTCTCACTTCCTCTCACACATTGAGCGGCGCTGCCGGCCGGCTGACGTCGTATTTCAGCTCCGCGGCCGCGCCGCTCAATGTGAGAGGGAGCTGCAGGGAATAACTGAGGCGAGGCCGTGTACCACCTGAGAGGGCTCTGCGTGCCCTCGCTGGCACGCGTGCCATAGGTTCGCCATCACTGCCCTATATGATGCCCCATAAATAATGAACCCCATATGATGCTCCAGTATATGATGGGCCCCATGGATGATGCTCCAGTGTATGAATGGCCCCATTTATAATGCTCCAGTGTATAATGGGCCCCGTATATGATGCTCCACTGTATGATGGGCCCTGTATATGATGCTCCAGTGTATGATGGGCCCCATTTCTAATGCTCCAGTGTAGGATGTGCCCCATGCATGATGCTCCAGTGTATGATGGGCCTATATAATGTTCCATATGTAATGGGCCCCATTTATAATGCTCCAGTGTATAATGGGCCCCGAATATGATGCTCCAGTGTATGATGGGCCCTATTTTTAATGCTCCAGTGTATGATGGGCCCCATGGATGATGTTCCAGTGTATGATGGGCCTATATAATGCTCCATATATAATGGGCCCCATATGATGCGCCAGTATATGATGGGCCCCATGGATGATGCTCCAGTGTATGATGGGCCCCATTTATAATGCTCCAGTGTATGATGGGCCCCATGGATGATGCTCCAGTGTATGATTGACCTATATAATACTCCATATATAATGGGCCCCATATGATGCTCCAGTATATGATGGGCCCCAAGGATGATGCTCCAGTGTATCATGGGCCCCATTTATAATGCTCCAGTGTATGATGGGCCCCATGGATGATGCTCCAGTGTATGATGTGCCTATATAATGCTCCATATATAATGGGCCCCATTTATAATGCTCCAGTGTATAATGGGCCCCGTTTATGATGCTCCAGTGTATGATGGGCCACAATTATAATGCTCCAGTGTATGATGGGCCCTATCTATGATGTTCAAGTGTATGCTGGGCCCATATATAATTCTCCAGTGTATAATGCTCCCCATATATTGCTCCAAACATTAAAAAAAATGAAATACCTCTCCTTGCTGGGCACTGATCTACTCTGGACTCCTCAGCGTCGCCATCTTCCAGCTCTCTACACTTGGACTGTTCAGGCAGAGGGCGTACAGATGTGACGTCATCGCGCTCTCTGACCTGAATGTCACTGTCAGGAAACGCGGAATTATTCACAGCGGTGGAGCAGGGAGAGGTAAGTATTGTTGGTATATGCAACAGATTGGGACTTATTATAAGTAAAAGGAGGACTTTATACTAACCAGACAGCAGATGGCGATAGTGTGTAATGTTATATGCTTGCTGTAATGTGGGGAGGGAAACTCTCTTGTTGTTGTTGGTTGTTTTTACTTTTGCTTCCTGTTTCGTTTTCTCCACGGACTGTGTGACACTGAATTGTATCTCATGTTTATCCAGTATGAAGTAAATACTGTTTACTCAAGATATCTTGCTGTGTGAAGCTTGCGTAAGTACAGTGCCAATGATAAGAAGATGCACTCTGCGACAGGGGGGGCCCACTTGTGGGAGAGGGCACTGGCACAGGGCCCCTCATAGTACGCCAGTGTGTCTGACGGCGAGTGGGCCCCCCCCACTTGCCCTTGTGTGCCAGGTGCTGACAACGGCCCTGGGGGGTACAGCCCAGTTAGGGAGGTGGAAAAACTGGCATATGTTGGAGTGTAGGCTGGACGTTCAGCAGCTGCAAATGGAGGAATTGGAGAAGTCTGAGGAAGAGGAGGACAAAGCGAGCCATTTTGCTGGCAACCTATGTGTCATCAGGGAAGGTGTACAAAATCCTTTGAAACCCAGGCATGGTTCATTTTAATGAAGTTGAGATCACCAACATTTTGGGTCGACAGCCGGGTCCGTTTTTCTGTCAGGATTGATCCAACTGCACTGAAGACTCTTTCTGATAGCACACTACCAGCAGGGCAAGTGAGCTCCTGTAAGGCATATTGTGCCAATTCAGGCCAGGTGTCCAGTTCACAGGCCCAGTAGTCAAAGGGGAATGAACTGTGAGGAAGAACATCATTAGGGGAGGAGAGGTAATTTTGAACCATAGTTGACAACTGCTGTCTCCTGTGTGTTGCAATCGATTCAGTATTACCAGTCGTGTGAGCGTTACTCGAGAAATCAGTCCACAACATGGTCATGGAACTTCTGTTTCCAACGCCACTTCAGCTGTGCGCACCATGAACACCTCTTCCCTTTCACCCAGTACGGTTCATGGTAGAACCTGCACCGCTGCTGTGTTCTGGAATGCCTCTAACAAACGGTTTACCAGAGTTGCTTGTTTGTTCGCCAATATTAGCTCTAGGTTCTCTTGTGGCATGATGTTCTTTAATTTGCCTTTATAGCGTGGATCGAGGATGCTGGCCAACCAGTAGTCGTCATCCTTCATAATTTTGGCAATGCGAGGGTCCCTTTTTAGGATCCGCAAGACATAATCACACATGTGGGCCAATGTTCCAGGTGTCAATGATGCACTGCCAGTGATGGGTGGAGGAGCACTTTCTGCCAAATCCACATCCCTCCAGTCATGCACAAACCCTGTACCTGACCTTAGCAGTGGCTGTGCATCAGTGCACTCCATGTCAGATTCATGTTGGACTGGGGAATTCAGGATTTGACTTGATAACCCAGGCATGGTATGTGAAAAGAGCTCCATGGAGTAATCTGAAGTGTGGCCTGCTGCATCCTTCAATTTTGGTGGGGATGAAGGACACAAGGAAAGGTGTTGTTCCTGACCAGGAGCCTGCATTTTTTTAAACTTCAGAAGAGGAGGCGATAGAGCTGGAGGCTGTTTCGGCAATATAAGACAAAACCTGCTCCGGCTTTAAAAGCGGTTTACCTACTCACAGAAAAGGGAGCCTTCCATGCCTTCTGGAGCCAGACGATGATGCAGGCTCAACACCTCCTGCCTTAGGTGCTATTGTGCTTTTGGCACTACCAGCAGATGCACCACCACCACCACCATCAGTACCAGCTGGCCCCCCACGCCCACGTCTGCGGCCTCTTCCACGATACTTCCTCATGTTTGGAAAAATGTACCCAAAATACCAGCAGATATATGGTACTGTATCAGAAGCGTACATCTGTATACGGTGAAGGGGAAAATTCTAAATCTCCATCTACATTTCGAGAGTAACACACAGACGCTCACAGGCTCAATATGGATTAGACCAGAATATAAAAAGCAGAAAAAGGGTACTGTATCAGAAGCGTACAGCTGTATACAGTGTTGGGGTAATTTTAATTCTCCGTATATATTTCCAGAGTCAGACACAGACTCTCACAGGCTCAGTATGGATTACACCAGAATATAAAAAGCAGAAAAAGGATAATGTATCAGAAGCGTACAGCTGTATACAGTCTAGGGATAATTGTAAATCTCCGTATATATTTCCAGAGTCAGACACAGACTCTCACAGGCTCAGTATGGATTAGACCAGAATATAAAAAGCAGAAAAAGGGTACTGTATCAGAAGATAACAGGTGTATATAGTATAGGGGAAAATTTCAATCTCCGTATATTTTTCAGGAGTCACACACAGACGCTCTCAGGCTCAGTATGGATTAGACCAGAATATAAAAAGCAGAAAAAGGTTAATGTATCAGAAGCATACAGCTGTATACAGTCTAGGGTAATTGTAAATCTACGTAGATATTTCCGGAATAACACACAGATGCTCACACGCTCAGTATGGATTAGACCAGAACATAAAAAGCAAAAATAGGGTACTGTATCAGAAGAAACCAGGTGTATATAGTATAGGGAGAATCTCCGTATATATTTCCGGAGTAACACACAGACACTCTCATGCTCAGTATGGATTAGACCAGAATATAAAAAGACGAAAAAGGGTACTGTATCTGAAGAAACCAGCTGTTTACAGTCTAGGGATAATTGCAAATGTCCGTATATATTTCCGGAGTCACACACAGACGCTCACAGGCTCAGTATGGATTAGACCAGAATATAAAAAGCATTAAAAGGGTAATGTATCAGAAGATACCAGGCGTATACAGTGTAGGAGTAATTTTAAATCTCCGTATATATTTCAGGACTAACACACAGACGCTCACAGGTTCAGTATGGATAAGACCAGAATATAAAAAGCAGAAAAAGGGTAATGTATCAGAGGCGTACAGCTGTATACAGTCTAGGGGTAATTGTAAATCTCCATATATATTTCCGGAGTAACACACAGACACTCACAGGCTCGGTATGGATTAGACCAGAATATAAAAAGCAGAGAAAGGATACTGTATCACAAGCATACAGCTGTATACAGTGTTGGGGTAATTTTAAATCTCCGTTTATATTTCCGGAGTAACACACAGACGCTCACAGTCTCAGTATGGATTAGACCAGAATATAAAAAGCAGAAAAAGGGTAATGTATCAGAGGCGTACAGCTGTATACAGTGTTGGGGTAATTTAAATCTCCGTATATATTTCCGGAGTAACACACAGATGCTCACAGGCTCAGTATGGATTAGACCAGAATATAAAAAGCAGAAGAAGGGTAATGTATCAGAAGCGTACAGCTGTATACAGTCTAGGGGTAATTGTAAATCTCCGTATATATTTCCGGAGTCAGACACAGACGCTCACAGGTTCGGTATGGATTAGACCAGAATATAAAAAGCAGAAAAAGGTACTGTATCACTAGAGAACAGCTGTATACAGTCTAAGGGTAATTGTAAATCTCCGTATATATTTCCGGAGTCACACACTGATAGTCAGCATGTATTTGTCCGTGATACCAGCCGGTACACTGTAGTGTATGAGGAGCGTAGAGCTCTATACGGTGTGGGAAAAAATGAACGCTTGGTAACTGTGCAGAAAATAAGAATAAAAGTATTAGTTCTGTGTAAAAAGCAGTCTGCACATCAGTGTACACAGAGCAATACAGCTAGCAGGCAGCCTATTAACCAACTCTGCTGCTGCACAAAAGAAAATCCTCCCCTGTCACTGGCAGGCAGCCTAATAACCAGCGCTGCTGCACTCAACAAAATCCTCCCCTGTCACTGCACACTAACTGTACAGCAGAATTGCTATCAGCACAAGCACAGAATAACCTTTTTTCCTGCTTAACTCTCTCCCTACTGATAAACAGTGTCAGCAACCTCTCCCTACGCTAAGATCGGCAGAAGTAAAATGGCGGTTGGCGGTCAGGGCTTTTATAGCCACTGTGACACCACACAAAGAAAGCCAATCACTGCAATGCCCATCTCTAAAATGGTGGTGGCCACTGCCCATGTCATCTCGTTGCCCACAGTGTATGTCCTTGCTCATTGGCTGAGAAAAGGCGCCTGCAAGCACTATGGGAAAACCGACTTTGGCGCTCGGGTCGACGACCGCATGGCCGACCTCACGCGAAAGTCGGCGACTTTTGAATCTGACCGACCTGTTTCGCTCAACTCTAGTGTATACGTTTGGTTTGGCCTCCCATTGAATTTATTGGGGGTTTAGGTACTTTTGACGAATTGTTCGACGAACATGTTCGGCTAACGTCTAAACATTCATTGAATCGAACCGAACCTTAAAAGGCTCGCTCATCTCCACTAAGCACTAACTGGCAGCTGTCAATCAGAATGACAACGGCAATTTCGCCTGTTCTGTTGACGTGACAGAAGCCTATGACTCGCAGACAGAAGCTGTTTGTGACCTCTCTGTGCCGCACAACATGCAGTTAGGTAACAACTACCTGTCTGTTAGTGCTTAGGCATAATTTTTTTCCTTTTTTTAACAAAGTCTCAGATATCCAATTTAAAACAGCTGCGACTGAAGTGAGCTATCTGCTGTTGCAGGCAGATGCCGGCTATGTCTAACAGCTGACATCTGTTCAGTACAGAGCGGGTTCAGCTCCTGAACTTGCTACATACAAGTGCACAGTTAGGCCCCCTTCACACGTCCGTAAAAAAACACATATGTGTGGCAGAGTCCATTTTGACCAACCCTTTTGTATTTTTTATCACTGATTTGTGTGTATGTTTTTTCGGTTTCAGTCACGGGGCGGCGCTGGCGCAGGTCCAGTCACCGCTTTGTGTTCTGTAACCGCACTTCTGGCCGTGACTGACACTGGCTCTGCATTGGGGATGGCGGTAAGTCAGGGCCAGAGGCATGGTTACTCAAAGCAGTGACTGAACCAGCGCCGCTGCTGCCCCCATGACTAAATGCTGCTAGGGAATAAAGTTTATTTTCTTCCCACAGCGTTCTGCTACGTGCAGGCTCCAGGACGTTAGTAACGCTATTAATCTGCAGATTAACCCCATATCTGCAGGTTAATAGTATTTTTTCTGGTGACAGATTCCCTTTAAACACGTACAGCACACGGACTGTACCGATGACATTCTTGGCTGTACGTGTTTTTCATGGACCCGTAGAATTGTATTGGCCCTTGTCGCCTGTGCTGCCGGAAAAAAAAACAAACAACTCCATGTGGTTCACACATCCCCCTACATACAGTATGAGCCCCCAGATAGCCCCCTCAATCTACAACCAAAACGATCAACCTATGGGGCCCTTATACATGTAAACCATAACAAAAAACTCTCGAATTTTCTGTTTATTCAGTTAGTTTAAAAACCCATACACCTCATAGTCACATTTCTATGAACATGGACTACCTATATATATATAATATATATATATATACACATATATATATATGTGTATTATATATATATATATATATAAAATATACAGAACAGACCAAAAGTTTGGACACACCTTCTCATATAAAGATTTTTCTGTATTTTCATGACTATGAAAATTGTACATTCACACTGAAGGCATCAAAACTATGAATTAACACATGTGGAATTATATACTTAACAAAAAAGTGTGTAACAACTGAAATAATGTCATATTCTAGGTTCTTCAAAGTAGCCACCTTTTGCTTTGATGAGTGCTTTGCACACTCTTGGCATTCTCTTGATGAGCTTCAAGAGGTAGTCACCGGAAATGGTCTTCCAACAAACTTGAAGGAGTTCCCAGAGATGCTTAGCACTTGTTGGCCCTTTTGCCTTCACTCTGCGGTCCAGCTCACCCCAAACCATCTCGATTGGGTTCAGGTCTGGTGACTGTGGAGGCCAGGTCATCGGGCGTAGCACCCCATCACTCTACTTCTTGGTCAAATAGCCCTTACACAGCCTGGAGGTGTGTTTGGGATCATTGTCCTGTTGAAAAATAAATGATGGTCCAACTAAACGCAAACCGGATGGAATAGCATGCCGCTGCAAGATGCTGTGGTAGCCATGCTGGTTCAGTATGCCTTCAATTCTGAATAAATCCCCAACAGTGTCACCAGCAAAGCACCCCCACACCATCACACCTCCTCCTCCATGCTTCACGGTGGGGACCAGGCATGTAGAGTCCATCCGTTCACCTTTTCTGCATCGCAGAAAGACACGGTGGTTGGAATCAAAGATCTCAAATTTGGACTCATCAGACCAAAGCACAGATTTCCACTGGTCTAATGTCCATTCCTTGTGTTCTTTAACCCAAACAAGTCTCTTCTGCTTGTTGCCTGTCCTTAGCAGTGGTTTACTAGCAGCTATTTTATCATGAAGGCCTGCTGCACAAAGTCTCCTCTTAACAGTAGAGATGTGTCTGCTGCTAGTACTCTGTGTGGCATTGACCTGGTCTCTAATCTGAGCTGCTGTAAACCTGCGATTTCTGAGGCTGGTTTTTGCAACTGCACTTGGGGACACTTTCAAAGTTTTCCCAATTTTTCGGACTGACTGACCTTCATTTCTTAACGTAATGATGGCCACTGGTTTTTCTTTACTTAGCTGCTTTTTTCATGCCATAATTCAAATTCTAACAGTCTATTCAGTAGAACTTTCAGCTGTGTATTCACCAAACTTCTGCACAACACAACTGATGGTCCCAACCCCATTTATAAGGCCAGAAAGCCCACTTATTAAACCTGACAGGGCACACCTGTGAAGTGAAAACCATTTCCTGTGACTACTAGAGATGAGCGGTGTTCGAATCGAACTGCTCGCCAATCTCAAATTCGAGCTGTTTTGGGCGGTGTTCGAGCCGTTTGACGAACTTGAACGATTTGGAAAAAATGCGGCTGTTCGAGGTTATGTTCAATAACTGTTCGTGCACCAAAATCGTAACTGGATTTTTTCACAGTAATGCTGATAATCAATGTTAATACACAGTTTGAGTGTACAGCGGGGTGGGGGAGGGGCATGGGATGGATCTCTGCAGAAATAATGAAGATCTCCATTTTTTTTTCTCTTTCCCGCATTTGCAGTGGGAGGTGTAGTCTGTTAGCCTATCAGCAGCGCACACACGGAATTGCTTTTTTTTCACACAAGCAAGGGCATGTGTCATTGGCTGTGTATGTCACATGTCCTTGCCCTATAAGACCCAGCCATTTTCCCCGTCGCCACCATCTTCTCACTGCTGCAGCTGAGTGTTAGACGGCACTACTGCTGCTGTGAGCGCTATATTGTGCACCAGAAAATTGGAAGCAAAATATCTCTTTAATCGACAGAAAGGTTTAGGGAGTAGGGAGTGGGACTAGTTTGTAATTGCAGCCCTTTTGAGGGCTAGGTTACAGCAGTTCCTAGCACTTCTAGCAGGCAGGTCTGTGCTCTTAATAAATAGACAGATAGGTTGGGAGTAGTGACTATTTGTAATTGCAGCCCTTTTGAGGGCTAGGTTACATCAGTTCCTATCACTTTTTGCCAGCTCCACCAGCGTTCAAATAACTACGAATTTTAGCTGCATCTTGCCTGGAAATAAATTTTGGGCATAGTAGCAGTGTGTGGTACTCATTCTATTAGGCCATCTATACAAAGTTCCACCAGCGTTCAAATAATTATGAATTTTTAGCTGCATCTTGCCTGTAAAATAATTTGGGGCATAGTAGCAGTGTGTGGTACTCATTCTGTTAGGCCATCTATACTATGCTCCACCAGCGTTCAAATAACTACGAATTTTTAGCTGCATCTTGCCTGTTAAATAATTTGGGGCATAGTAGCAGTGTGCGGTACTCATTCTATTAGGCCATCTATACAAAGATCTACCAGCGTTCAAATAACTACGAATTTTTAGCTGCATCTTGCCTGTAAAATAATTTGGGGCATAGTAGCAGTGTGTGGTACTCATTCTATTAGGCCATCTATACTAAGCTCCACCAGCGTTGAAATTACTAATAATTTTTATCTGCATCTTGCCTGCACAATAATTTTAGGCATAGTAGCAGTGTGTGGTACTCATTCTATTAGGCCATCTATACTAAGCTCCACCAGCGATCAAATTACTATGAATCTTTAGCTGCATCTTTCCTATAAAATAATTTGGGGCATAGTAGCAGTGTGTGGTACTCATTCTATTAGGCCATCTATACAAAGCTCCACCAGAATTCAAATAACTATGAATTTTTAGCTGCATCTTGCCTGTAAAATAATTTGGGGCATAGTTGCAGTGTGCGGTACTCATTCTATTAGGCCATCTATACAAAGCTGCCCCAGCATTCAAATAACTACGAATTTTTAGCTGCATCTTGCCTGTAAAATAATTTGGGGCATAGTAGCAGTGTGTGGTACTCATTCTATTAGACCATCTATACTAAGCTCAACCAGAGTTCAAATAACTACGAATTTTAGCTGCATCTTGCCTGTTAAATAATTTGGGGCATAGCAGCAGTATGTGGTACTCATTCTATTAGGCCATCTATACTTATCTCCACCAGTGTTGAAATTACTAATAATTTTTATCTGCATATTGCCTGGACAATAATTTGGGGCATAGAAGCAGTGTGTGGTACTCATTCTATTAGGCCATCTATACTAAGCTTCACCATCGATCAAATTACTACAAATTTTTAGCTGCATCTTACCTATAAAATAATTTGGGGCATAGTAGCAGTGTGTGGTACTCATTCTATTAGGCCATCTATACTAAGCTACACCAGCGTTCAAATTACGATGAATTTTTAGCTGAATCTTGCCTGTAAATTAATTTGGGGCATAGTAGCAGTGTGTAGTACTCATTCTATTAGGCCATCTATGCAAAGCTCCACCAGCGTTCAAATTACGATGAATTTTTAGCTGCATTATGCCTGTTAAATAATTTGGGGCACAGTAGCAGTGTGTGGTACTCATTCTATTAGGCCATCTATACAAATCTCCACCAGCATTCAAATAACTAAGAATTTTTACCTGCATCTTGCCTGTAAAATAATTTGCGGCATAGCAGCAATGTGTGGAACTCATTCCATTAGGACATCTATACTAAGCTCCACCAGCGTTGAAATTACTAATAATTTTTATCTGCATCTTGCCTGGACAATAATTTTGGGCATAGTAGCAGTGAGTGGTACTCATTCTAATAGTCCATCTATACTAAGCTCCACTAGCGATCAAATTACTACAAATTTTTAGCTGCATCTTGCCTATAAAATAATTTGGGGCTGTGGCAAGACGACTCGCTCGGTTCTCCTGAAGGCAGACTCAGGACACACGTTCTCTGGGTTTTCTTTCTGCTGCTTTATTATCAGCCATAAACTCATGCAGGTTTTCGCAGGAAAAGTAAACATGACCCCTCTGGGTTAAACGGGAAAACATAAAAAAAAAAAAAACAATAACTCAGTCCATATATGAGTGGGTTCCACCCGCTCTCGGTAGCATAAACTGCACTGCTAAAGTCCTTGTGGAAAGCTTGGCAGCTTCCACTATACTGTCTGGAGACTTTCCTCTCCAGACCACACCAGAGAAAAAAAAACAGGACTGAGTGTTAGGGTTCAATTTCCCGCTGCTGCACAGGGGGAGTCTCGAACCCGTCCCGCTGCGGTCTCCCATTCATCTCCGGCCGCAGTGGAGTCTGCTCAGCAGAGGCGTCGGTCCAGGCATCTTGCCCACTCCACTACTGGGCAGTGACTTGTTGCTGCCTTTCCTGGATCTGCTATTATAGCCAATGCTGGAGCAGACGTCTTTGGGACAAAGTACTGCATTTTCCCTTCTGAGCATGCCCAGAGTGAGATCTCTCATTGGAGATCAGGGATCACATGCTCAGGTACTGCAGCAGCTCCTATTGGCCCGCCAGGAAGGCCCTGTTACTACGAGTCTTCTGGAACAGGTTTCTCATTGGTCCTTGTTCCTGGAAGGTCCTGTAGCTGTTGCTATAAATGGGTAGCATGGCTGGGCCGCCATGCGCTAATATCAACCATTGTATGCTATGCGCCAGTGTGGTCATGCGTGTGTGTGATTAGGACCCGGCTGAAATAAGCCACTAGAATACCGACTTAATCGGTGAGGAGTTTGGTGTGCTAGCTGGTCAGGGTCGTGTCCTAGATGCCCTAGATTACCGGCATAACCGGTGAGGAGTTTGATTGCCGTATTCAGGGTCTGGCGTTCAGACGCCATAGATTGCGGGTGACTCCCGCGAGGACATTAGCGCATGACCACGTATTATGCTCGCTTAGCAATTATCCGTGTACCTGAGAGCCTGACAGGACACGGTAATTTTTCTCAGCGGCTCTGTGACGTAACAGGGTTCCTTTTGACGCTAGACAGCGCCCTAGCGTTTTACTTTGCGGCTCCTGATTAGTATCGCACCTATCGCCATATAGCGCTGTGGCATCCCGTTAGCGGCTCTGGGATTAACAGAGTTCGCACTTACTGCCACAACGCGCTACGGCGTTTATTTTTGCGACTCTGCGGGATAACAGAGTTCGCTACTTTCGCCATCTTATTAGCAGCGGGCTTCGCCTGCACGGTGGACCCCGGGCTGCGAACGCACCTCTCTATTATATCTATTAGGTGCGTTCCGCAGACCCTAACATAATATTAGCGCCAGGGTCTGGCTAGTAAAATGGCGGATGACCAGCGTCTAAGGCAGTATATCCAGCAGCCGGAGAGAAGGTTGGCGGCTCTTGAGCGCACAACCTCAGCTGTGGATATTACCGCAGTCGCTGTTCAGGCTGCTAGCTTGGCTGCAGCCAGTTTGTCCTCTGCTACCTCTGTCCCTACATTATCCCACCTCCCGCTTCCTGACAAGTTTGCCGGTGACAGCAAGCAATGTCGGGGATTCGTGAGTCAGTGCTCTATACAGCTCGAGCTTCTGGCTGCACGTTTCCCCACGGATCGGGCACAAGTGGGTTTTGTACTGTCTCTACTCTCGGGCAGAGCGTTGGAGTGGGCAACACCGCTGTGGGAGCGTGACGATCGTGTGGTGCGGAGTGCTCCTCGGTTTTTGGAGGCTCTGAAAAAGGTCTTTTTAGGACCTCAGGTCACGCACGATACGGCACTCCAACTGCTGACAATGTCACAGGGCTTGTCCATGGTCAGCCAGTTCTCAGTCCAATTTCGGACTTTGGCCTCTGAATTAGAGTGGCCAGATAAAGTTCTTATTCCAGTGTTCTGGAGAGGACTGGCAGACCATGTAAAGGACGCTTTGGCTACCAGGGAGATTCCTGCCACACTGGAGAAACTCATTTCTATATCTACCCGCATCGACCTCCGTTTTCACGAGCGGAGGTTAGAGCGGACCCAGTGTAGGCAGAGGTTTCGGCTGGCTCCCACCTTTGCCAAACCTCTGGAATTTCCCGTTCGGGCGTCTGACTCCCCAGAGACCATGGAGAATACTCGAGTGGGATCTAAGTCTCGGACCACTCGAGTATCCGTGGTCTGTAGAGTGTGTCAGCAGTCAGGACATTATGCCAACCGATGTCCCCAGCGAATAAGTAAACGGTCATGTTCCGTGACCATGGGTGCAGGGTCGTTAGACGCGAGGGATTTTGCTCCGAAGATGCTCCTTAAAGGGTTAATCTCTCTAGGTTCATCCACCCTTCCCGCCAAGCTTTGTGTGGACTCTGGGGCAGAGGGGAATTTTATGTCCTCCTCCTTTGCCTCTCGCCATTCCATACCGCTGGTGACGCTCGCCGAGCCAATATCGGTGAGAGTGTTGAATGGAGTAATCCTGCCCTCACAAATCACCCACCAGACTGTCACTCTACCTCTGTCTATGTCTCCTTCACATCAGGAGAATATATCCCTTTTTGTTCTTCCTGAGGGAATAGATGAGGTTTTGTTGGGATTACCCTGGCTTCGCCACCACTCTCCCCATATTGAGTGGTCCTCTGGGAGAATACTGGGTTGGGGTGATCATTGCAGAGACAAATGTCTCAGAGAGGACATTCAGGTTTCCACAACGGAGATACCCATAGATCTTGATTCCCTTCCCAAGGTTTATCGGTCATACTCAGACGTATTCTCCAAAAAGGCAGCGGAGACTCTGCCGCCTCATCGCCCTTATGACTGTCCTATAGACCTCTTGCCTGGAACGGAGCCCCCTCGGGGAAGAGTGTATCCTCTCTCTCTTCCTGAGACGGAGGCCATGTCACAATACATCCAGGAAAATCTGGCCAGAGGGTTTATTAGGAAGTCAGTGTCACCAGCAGGGGCAGGATTTTTCTTTGTGCAGAAGAAGAATGGAGAATTACGACCGTGTATAGACTATAGGGTCTTAACGCCATTACCGTTAAGAACAAATATCCTTTGCCCCTAATATCTGAGCTCTTTGATAGGCTCCGGGGAGCAAGGTTATTACTAAGCTGGATCTTCGTGGTGCCTATAACCTGATCCGCATCCGTGAGGGGGACGAATGGAAGACGGCGTTCAATACCAGAGATGGACATTACGAATATCTTGTGATGCCCTTCGGGCTCTGTAATGCTCCAGCTGTCTTCCAAGATTTCGTAAATGACATCTTCCGGGACATGCTTGCCACCTCTGTGGTAGTCTATCTGGATGACATTCTCATCTTTTCTCCAGATATGGACACCCACCGGAGAGATGTTTGCAGGGTCTTCGACCTCTTGCGGGCAAATTCCTTATATGCGAAGTTGGAGAAGTGTGTGTTTGAGCAGGAGTCTTTGCCATTCCTGGGCTATATCATCTCCACTCAGGGATTGGCTATGGATCCTGCCAAACTACAGGCTGTAATGGATTGGCAAGAACCCCACTCTCTTAAAGCGGTGCAGCGCTTTATGGGGTTAATTAATTACTATCGCCAATTCATTCCCCACTTCTCTACTTTGGTTGCTCCCTTGGTAGCCCTCACCAAGAAAGGAGCCAATCCCAAATTGTGGTCAGAGGAGGTCTCCAAGGCCTTTACTTCAATCAAGTCCCATTTTGCTAGCGCTCCTATCCTACATCGTCCCGAGGTTGATAAGCCTTTTATATTGGAGGTAGATGCCTCGTCCGTTGGTGCTGGAGCAGTCCTTTTTCAAAAGGATGCTCAAGGTCGTAAACATCCTTGCTTCTTCTTCTCCAAGACCTTCACACCTGCGGAGAGGAATTATTCCATTGGGGATAGGGAGTTGCTAGCCATGAAGTTGGCCTTTTCTGAGTGGAGACATCTCCTGGAGGGGGCTCGCTTTCCCTTCCAAGTGTTCACTGACCACAAAAATTTGGTCTATTTACAGACCGCCCAGCGTCTAAATTCCCGTCAGGCCAGATGGTCCCTGTTCTTCTCCCGATTCCATTTCACCCTCCATTTTCTCTCAGGGGAGAAGAACATTCGTGCTGATGCTCTGTCTCGCTCCGTGGTGTCCTCTGAGGAGGTGGAGGAGGAGCCTCGGCTGATTGTCCCCACAGAGAGCCTAAGAACTGTGGCCCCGGTTTCGCTTGAGTCTGTGCCTCCGGGCAAGACTTTTGTGCCCATCAATTTGCGACCGGAAGTTCTCTCTTGGGCACACTCGTCCAAGGTGGGTGGACATTTTGGGGCAAAGAGGACATCTGAGTTGCTGGCGAGGACATACTGGTGGCCACATATGGTCCGTGACGTCAGGGAATACGTTCAGGCATGCGTCTCCTGCGCCAAGAATAAGTCCCCTCGACAACGGCCAGCTGGGTTACTCTTTCCTTTACCAGTGGCAGACAGGCCCTGGGAGATGGTCTGGATGGATATTGTGGTTGGCTTACCCAAGTCTCGGGGCTGCACCATCATCTGGGTGATAACCGACCACTTCTCCAAAATGGTGCACTTGGTGCCGTTACCACGGTTACCATCTGCACGGGCCTTGGCAGCATTATTCATTAGGCATATTTTCCGCCTACACGGTAAGCCAGACAAAATTGTTAGTGATCGAGGTCCCCAGTTTGCGTCTCGGTTCTGGAGAGAGCTGTGTCGTTTACTCAGCATTGAGTTGAATCTCTCCTCTGCATACCATCCCGAGACGAATGGGTTGGTAGAGAGGGCCAACCAGACCTTGGTCACATACTTGCGACATTTTGTCTCTGCCAGGCAGGATGACTGGGCATCCTTGCTACCGTGGGCTGAGTTTGCTCTAAATAATGCTGTGGCTGACTCCACCGGACAAACCCCATTCCTCCTGAACTACGGTCAGCATCCGCGGGTACCAGTGCCCATGCCCGTGTCTTCCGCCGATTCCAGGGTGGCAGACTGGGCTGTGGAGGCACGGACATTTGGGACCGCACTCAGGATGCCATTCAGGCCTCCAAAGAGAGGATGAGGTCTTCGGCCGATGCCCATCGGCGCCCCGCTCCTACGTTTGCTCCGGGTGACCTAGTGTGGCTTTCTGCTCGAAACATCAGGCTACGGGTAGAGTCCACCAAGTTGGCACCTCGCTTTTTGGGCCCCTTTAAAGTTCTTGAGCAGGTGAACCCGGTAGTTTACCGCCTAGCCCTACCGCCTCGCCTTGGTATCACTGACACCTTTCACGTGTCCCTCTTGAAACCCGTGGCCATTTCCCGGTTTTCCGAGTCATCTGCTGGGACGTCGGGTTCATCTACTGACGATCATGAGGTGAACGCCATTGTTGGGTGCAAGGTGGTACGAGGCAAAAAATTTTATTTGGTGGATTGGAGGGGTTATGGGCCTGAGGATAGATCCTGGGAGCCTGCCGAGCATGTTCACGCTCCGCAGCTCATCGCTGCCTTTGAGCGCAGCAAGGCCAAAAGAAGGGGGGGCCCTAGGAGGGGGGGTAATGTTAGGGTTCGATTTCCTGCTGCTGCACAAGGGGAGTCTCGAACCCGTCCTGCTGCGGTCTCCCATTCATCTTCGGACGCAGTGGAGCCTGCTCAGCAGAGACGTCGGTCCAAGCGTCTTACCCACTCCACTACTGTGCAGTGACTTGCTGCTGCCTTTCCTGGATCTGCTATTATAGCCAGTGCTGGAGCAGACGTCTTTGGGACAAAGTCCTGCGTTTTCCCTTCTGAGCATGCCCAGAGTGAGATCTCTCATTGGAGATCAGGGGTCACATGTTCAGGTGCTGCAGCGGCTCCTATTGGTCCGCCAGGAAGGTCATGTAGCTACATGTGTTTGTAACAGTTTCTCATTGGTCCTTGTTCCTGGAAGGTCCTGTAGCTGTTGCTATAAAAGGGTAGCATGGCTGGGCCGCCATGCGCTAATATCAACCATTGTATGCTATGCGCCAGTGTGGTCATGCGTGTGTGTGGTTAGGGACCCGGCTGAAATAAGCCACTAGAATACCGACTTAATCGGTGAGGAGTTTGGTGTGCTAGCTGGTCAGGGTCGTGTCCTAGATGCCCTAGATTACCGGCATAACCGGTGAGGAGTTTGATTGCCGTATTCAGGGTCTGGCGTTCAGACGCCATAGATTGCGGATGACTCCCGCAAGGACATTAGCGCATGACCACGTATTATGCTCGCTTAGCAATTATCCGTGTACCTGAGAGCCTGACAGGACACGGTACTTTTTCTCAGCGGCTCTGTGACGTAACAGGGTTCGCTTTTGACGCTAGACAGCGCCCTAGCGTTTTACTTTGCGGCTCACTGAAGTTAAGTGAGTTCGCACCTATCGCCATATAGCGCTGTGGCATCCCGTTAGCGGCTCTGGGATTAACAGAGTTCGCACTTACTGCCACAACGTGCTACGGCGTTTATTTTTGTGACTCTGCGGGATAACAGAGTTCACTACTTTCGCCATCTTATTAGCAGCGGGCTTCGCCTGCACGGTGGACCCCGGGCTGCGAACGCACCTCTCTATTATATCTATTAGGTGCGTTCCGCAGACCCTAACACTGAGCTTTTATACATTGCTCAGCCACACCCTTTTAACATATAACATGCTGGCAGATAAATAAAGTAGGTCTTAGTTCACACAGGAGAGCATCCTGTGTGACACATACCTCCCCTCACATATAAACACCCAGGGTTTTGGAAGGGATCAACTGGTGGGGAAGGGATGCTCTGATCAAGGTCACCAGACTCCCGGAGTCCAACAGCCCAAGCACTTTTATTCC
>JARQOD010000001.1:573961746-573993074 GCA_033576555.1 Oophaga sylvatica
GGAAGTCTCTCCCGATCAGCCACCCTCTCAAAAACAGTCAGAAATGCTTCCACATCATCCCCAGGGGTCATCTTCTGCATGGCCCGCCTTACCGCCTTTCTGACGTGAGAATCATCAGTCGGCCCTGGGGTTGGGGTGGCCACCCTGCTCTGGATGGCGTCTGCCAAAAGCTGTATCTGCCGTTGCGCCTCCTGCTGGTGCTGCTGCGACTTTTGCTGCAACTGGATCTGTTGAAGCAACAGTTTGGTCGTCTCCTGGTGCTGCTGCTGCATGCTCTGCTGGGCCTGCTGTATGCTCTGCTGGCTCTGTAGGTGTTGCTGCTGTATGCTTTGCTGGGCCTGGACCAGGTGCTTAACGAGCTCCTCCATGCTGCCGGACTTCTCTAACTGGCTGGCAGCCTTCACCCAGGACATCCACCGGTCTTTGTGGCAGGTACACGTGTTCCTGGAATCCTGCACGCACTCTCACACCAACTGTGGCAAGACGACTCGCTCGGCTCTCCTGAAGGCAGACTCAGGACACACGTTCTCTGGGTTTTCTTTCTGCTGGTTTATTATCAGCCATAAACTCATGCAGGTTTTCGCAGGAAAAGTAAACATGACCCCTCTGGGTTAAACGGGAAAACATAAAAAAAAAAAAACAATAACTCAGTCCATAGATGAGTGGGTTCCGCCCGCTCTCGGTAGCATAGACTGCCCTGCTAAAGTCCTTGTGGAAAGCTTGGCAGCTTCCACTATACTGTCTGGAGACTTTCCTCTCCAGACCACACCAGAGAAAAAAAAACAGGACTGAGCTTTTATACATTGCTCAGCCACACCCTTTTAACATATAACATGCTGGCAGATAAATAAAGTACGTCTTAGTTCACACAGGAGAGCATCCTGTGTGACACATACCTCCCCTCACATATAAAACCAGTGACACTGTCACAGGGCATAGTAGCAGTGTGTGGTACTCATTCTATTAGGCCATCTATACTAAGCTCCACCAGCGTTCAAATTACTACGAATTTTTAGCTGCATCTTGCCTGTAAAATATTTGGGGCATAGTAGCAGTGTGTGGTACTCATTCTATTAGGCCATCTATACAAAGCTCAACCAGCGTTCAAATAACTACGAATTGTTAGCTGCATCTTACCTATAAAATAATTTGGGGCATAGTAGCAGTGTGTGGTACTCATTCTATTAGGCCATCTATACTAAGCTCCACCAGCGTTCAAATTACGACGAATTTTTAGCTGCATCTTGCCTGTAAAATAATTTGGGGCATAGTAGCAGTGTGTGGTACTCATTCTATTAGGCCATCTATACTAAGCTACACCAGCGTTCAAATTACTACGAATTTTTAGCTGCATCTTGCCTGTAAAATAATTTGGGGCATAGTAGCAGTGTGTGGTACTCATTCTATTAGGCCATCTATACAAAGCTCAACCAGCGTTCAAATAACTACGAATTGTTAGCTGCATCTTACCTATAAAATAATTTGGGGCATAGTAGCAGTGTGTGGTACTCATTCTGTTAGGCCATCTATACTATGCTCCACCAGCGTTCAAATAACTACGAATTTTTAGCTGCATCTTGCCTGTAAAATAATTTGGGGCATAGTAGCAGTGTGTGGTACTCATTCTGTTAGGCCATCTATACTATGCTCACCAAGCGTTCAAATAACTACGAATTTTTAGCTGCATCTTGCCTGTTAAATAATTTGGGGCATAGTAGCAGTGTGCGGTACTCATTCTATTAGGCCATCTATACAAAGCTCCACCAGAATTCAAATAACTACGAATTTTTAGCTGCATCTTGCCTGTAAAATAATTTGGGGCATAGTTGCAGTGTGCGGTACTCATTCTATTAGGCCATCTATACAAAGCTGCCCCAGCGTTCAAATAACTACGAAATTTTAGCTGCATCTTGCCTGTAATATAATTTGGGGCATAGTAGCAGTGTGTGGTACTCATTGTATTAGGCCATCTATACTAAGCTCAACCAGAGTTCAAATAACTATGAATTTTTAGCTGCATCTTGCCTGTTAAATAATTTGGGGCATAGCAGCAGTATGTGGTACTCATTCTATTAGGCCATCTATACTTATCTCCAACCAAGTGTTTTGCATTACCCAATAATATTGTTTATATCTAAGCTATCATGCTGCACCACTATTACAATTTTTGGCTATAATAATTGGGGAGTAGCAGTGTGTGGTACTCATTCTATTAGGCCATCTATACTAAGCTCACCACGATCAAATAACTACAATTTTTTAGCTGCATCTTCCTTAAAATAATTTGGGGCATAGTAGCAGTGTGTGGTACTCATTCTATTAGGCCATCTATACTAAGCTACCACCAGCGTTCAAATTAACAGAATTTTTAGCTGCATCTTGCCTGTAAATAATTTGGGGCATAGTAGCAGTGTGTGGTACTCATTCTATTAGGCCATCTATACAAAGCTCCACCAGGTTCAAATAACTACGAATTTTTAGCTGCATCTTTCCTGTTAAATAATTTGGGGCATAGCAGCAGTGTGTGGTACTCATTCTTTAGGCCATCTATACTAAGCTCCACCAGCGATCAAATACTACAAATTTTTAGCTGCACTTGCCTGTTAAATAATTTGGGGCATAGTAGCAGTGTGTGGTACTCATTCTATTAGGCCATCTATACAAAGCTCCACCAGCGTTCAAATTACACGAATTTTTAGCTGCATTTGCCTGTAAAAAATTTGGGGCATAGTAGCAGTGTGTGGTACTCATTCTATTAGGCCATCTATACAAACTCCACCAGCGTTCAAATACTACGAATTTTTAGCTGCATCTTGCCTGTAAAATAATTTGCGGCATAGCAGAGTGTGTAACTCATTCTATTAGGACATCTATACTAAGCTCCACCAGCGTTGAAATTACTAATAATTTTTATCTGCATCTTGCCTGGACAATAATTTTGGGCATAGTAGCAGTGAGTGGTACTCATTCTATTAGTCCATCTATACTAAGCTCCACCAGCGATCAAATTACTACAAATTTTTAGCTGCATCTTGCCTATAAAATAATTTGGGGCATAGTAGCAGTGTGTGGTACTCATTCTATTAGGCCATCCATACTAAGCTCCACCAGCGTTCAAATTACTACGAATTTTTAGCTGCATCTTACCTATAAAATAATTTGGGGCATAGTAGCAGTGTGTGGTACTCATTCTATTAGGCCATCTATACTAAGCTCCATCAGCGTTCAAATTACTACGAATTTTTAGCTGCATCTTGCCTGTAAAATAATTTTGGGCATAGTAGCAGTGTGTGGTACTCATTCTATTAGGCCATCTATACAAAGCTCAACCAGCGTTCAAATAACTACGAATTGTTAGCTGCATCTTACCTATAAAATAATTTGGGGCATAGTAGCAGTGTGTGGTACTCATTCTATTAGGCCATCTATACTAAGCTCCACCAGCGTTCAAATTACGACGAATTTTTAGCTGCATCTTGCCTGTAAATTAATTTGGGGCATAGTAGCAGTGTGTGGTACTCATTCTATTAGGCCATCTATACTAAGCTCCACCAGCGTTCAAATTACCACGTATTTTTAGCTGCATCTTGCCTGTAAAATAATTTGGGGCATAGTAGCAGTGTGTTGTACTCATTCTATTAGGCCATCTATACAAAGCTCCACCAGAGTTCAAATAACTATGAATTTTTAGCTGCATCTTGCCTGTTATCTAATAAAATTGTTTTACTGCTTCTAACCCAGCCAATCCTTTTGGGCTAGTACCACAATTTGGCCACTCAGCTCTGCTCGGTTTCCATCCATCGTTTTTTGTGCAAACAACTCCAGAGTTGTCAATTAGGAGGGTGGGGGAGAGGGATTAACCAGGGCGCATGGTGCAGCCAAACTAGTGAGGAAGATGCAGGAGCCCAGGAAGAAGTGGAGGACGAACTGGCGATGGGCATGGAAGACTCATCAGATGAGGGAAACATTGATCACATTTCTGTTGTGCGAGGTTGGGGAGAGAGGGCAGAGGAAGGAAGCATGATTCTTACCTCGCCACCAACACAACAGGGACTTGGTGCTCCTGGATGCGCAAGACACATGAGTACCTTCTTGCTGCACTACCTGCAACATGACCCTCAAATTGTCAGAATTCAAAATAATCCGGACTACTGGGTAACCACACTCTTAGATCCCCTGTACAAAAGTAAATTTGCCGAAATAATTCCTGCCATAGAAAGGGATTCACGCATGCAGGAGTATCAGCAGATACTGTTGCATAATCTTACATGTGCTTTTCCACAAAACACCAGTGGTGCACGTAGTGAATCTCACAGTTCTAACTTGCCAACCGTGGGACTGTCGAGTCTTCAGCACTCAAACCGTAATAGAAACACAGTATCTGCTGGTGTTATCAGCAATTTTGTGGAATCCTTTCACCACTTTTTTAGCCCATCCTTTGCAAGGCCACAGGAGACAAGATGTCAGACACATAGTCAACGCCTAGAGACGATGGGACAGGAGTATCTCCAAGTGAACATCGAAGCCATGAGTGTGTCACTGGACCCTTGCTCTTTTTGTGCTTCCAATCTGGATAAATGGCCGGAGCTCGCCACTCATGCCTTGGAGATCTTGTCATGCCCCGCAGCCAGCGTTCTCTCTGAACGTCTGTTCAGCGCTGCTGGTGGTGTGCTGACAGATAAGCACACGCGGCTGTCCACTGACAATGTAGACAGACTCACGTTCATAAAGATGAACAAATCATGCATCCGCAAGGACTTTTCTACCCCTGTGTCATCCTGGGGAGAGTAAAAGCTTGAGGATTTGTTAAAATCACCTCACCAACCGTTTTAAGCAACTATGGGGCAATTGATGCTTCTTAAGTGGTGTCTGTGCCCCAAATTTTTTGAAAAAATGGAGACTCTTTTTGGAGTCCCCTTGCTGTGTTTTACGTGATGTTGGCATCGTCAATTACAGGTGGGTTAGGTCTTCCCCCCCCCTTTAACCGTAAGAAACTACATACAATATGGCTTGGGGTAACACAGATGGTTGAGTGTGAAGAGCTGTTTACTCATACTATAGCCTGGGAATCAGAGGTCTGCTCCAAAGCTTCAGTGTCTGCTAGTCAGCGGAGTAGCCACCGGCTGTAGATCTAATTACAATTTTTTTTTTCAAATTCAATTTATTTTTTATTTTTGTGGTGAAAAAGTACAAGAAAATACAATATACATAGTAAAAGGGGTAGTATAACTATAAATCTATGCATAACGACAGTACATTGGGGAGTATAGTGAGTGTTTTCCATCAATATCCAGATCAAGCATGTATTTTTCCATATGAAAGATAGAGAGAGAGGGAGCGGACCACGGCAGACCACCGATCAATAGAGTGCGATTATGATCATTGTTGTGCCGACATCACGGATAACTTTAGTTGGGGGCTAGATGGTAGGCGTCAGAGTTTTTTAAATCAATACAATTCCTCCAAATCACACAGTATCTATCAACATCAACCGGTGAGATGGCAATCAGATGCTCCATGCTATTAAGGAGGGAGATCTGCGCAAACCATTCCTCCACAGTGGGTGGGTCTCTGCTTTTTCAGTGTCGTGGAATGACATTCTTAGCCGCCTGTATTAGGTAGCCTATTGATGACCTTTTATAACTACGTTTACTTATTGGTAACATTGATAAACGGAGGGCTTCTGGCGTATTAGGGATAGTCAAACCAGTTATTTTCTCAATCATGGGAACCACCTTTGCCCAAAATGCATTTATTATAGGGCATGCCCACCATATGTGTGACATTGTCCTTTCCCCCTCCCCACATCTCCAACATCTATCTGAGACCACTGGATACCATCTATGAAGGACTGCTGGTACCCGGTACCATCTAGAGATAATTTTGAAGGAGGTTTCCTGAGCTTTGTACCCTATTGAGGTTTTATGTGTTAAGAAGAAACATTTATCCCATTGTGAGTCAGAGAAGGACTTCCCCAGTTCCCTTTCCCATGCACCGCAGAATCCTGGCCTATTGTCAGTTACCTGGGCAATGAGGAGACTATACAGTAGGGAGATGGAGTGTGTAGGTGGTGACAATGATAGGCTCAATTTTTTAAAGTTTGTGAGATCTCTATGAAGATGTGTGCGCTTCTTCACAGTTGAATAGAAGTGTTGTAACTGGCTATATTCAAAATTTGCCTTCAGGGAAGTGGCTCTTCCCCGTAACAAGTCATTGAGGGGGAGCAGCGAAGTATTGGAGATGACTTGAGAAAATAATATCGGATGGGATTTATTTGAACCGAGAAATCTATTTGCAGATAGTCCTGGTGGGAAATCTGGATTATCTGAAATCGGGAGCAAGGGGCCCTGGGGGTCGATTGAGGATAATCTTTTTTTTTGGGATCTCAAAGCCAAAGCAGTGGCATATGTACTATATGACATGAGGCCAAGAGAGGGGACAATTAAATGGGCACACCATGGGAGAGTGGTAAGAGCTTTAGGACAAATGGATTGAGCTATTTTGACCCACAATTTCCCTTCCGAATGATGGAAGAAGTCGAGGATTCTAGCATGTACTGCTGTCATGTAATACCTTCTACAATCCAGAAGGCTAAGGCCCCCCTTTTGTTTGTGTCTGATCAGAACGTCCCCCCAAATGCGTGGACGCCCACTTCCCCAGATAAATCTGCAAAAGCTACTGCGTAGTCTTTTCCAAAAATTTGAGGGAATTACCATGGGAATGGTTTGGAAGAGGTATAAGAGTTTAGGTAGGACGTTCATTTTTAGTATATTTATTCTGCCGAACCAGGAAAAATCCTTCACCGTTCAAGAAGTAAGATCTCTATGGAGTTGTTCAATAAAGGGCCCAAAATTAAGAAAAAATAGATGGGAGAGGTCTCAATGAATACGAATTCCTAAGTATTTGATACCCTGTGAGGGCAAGGCAAAGGGAAAGTTGGACTGGCTGGAATCCTGTATGGATTTGGGGAGGGAAACATCGAGGGCCTCAGACTTCGCTGCATTGATTTTAAAATTTGACCATGTACCAAAGTGATCTATTTCAGCCATAACAGCAGCGATGGATATATGTGGTTGAGTGATATATACTAGGACATCATTCATCAGCAAATACAGAGCACTTGTACTCGGTGCCTCCCACCTCAATCCCCCTAATATTGGAGTTATCGTGAATTGATGAGAGCAGGTGCTCCATCACTAGGAAGTATAAGAGAGGGGACAGAGGACATCCCTGCCTTGTCCCTTTGGTGATTATTAAAGGTGATGATAATGTTCCATTTATCTTCAGCCTAGCTGACGGATTGCGATATAGGGCCATGATTTTGGCTATGAAAGGATCCCCAACCCCAAGCTTTTTAAGAGAATAATATATGGTGTGTAGCCCAGCTGCGCTTGGTGCCACATGTTACCCTGGAGGATGCATGAAAGGTAATTCACAATCACCTGATATTCATTCACACTCCACATTTCCCTGGTACCACCAGAGGGAGCCCTTTAGAATACGCAGGTATATAAGGGTGTGGAGAGATAGAGCAGAGAGATGAAGGCAGTCTAGCTGAACGTTAGCTAGTCGTTGGTTGTACCTCAGAGAGACGAGCCGAGAGGAAAGTTACCTCAGAACGTGCGGACTGATAGCTCCCTAGGGAAGTGGAAAGCGACTCTCGAAGTGAGCATAGATCAGTCTGACGGAAGGTCCTGATAGCTGCTTCGGACAGAACCTAAGAAGGAAGTGAAGGAAAGGGAACTGCAGTATTTGTAAGACCGAGTCAACTGAGGTATTGTTAGAGAGCGAGCGTGCCGACGCTTGGAGAGCGGTGAACAGAAGGAAGCTGACATCTACTGCTGCTTGTGCTTATGTTAAAGGTGTGAGTAGGACGACAGGCAAGTGGAAAAGGGAAAGAGAGAGTGACTGAGGATGAATAGCAATGATGGCTTACCTCCACTCTGCACTACCAGACACCGGGTCCGAACTTGCTAGAACCTTCACGGCTAGTGGGAAAAACCGGAGACCCTGCTGGACTTCAGGTCACAGAGGGCCCAACAGTGCTGATATGTAACCGGGGTCAGGAAGAACAGAAGTCTGGTCAGTGCAACCATTGGAGACTTAGTTCTGTCCAAAAGAAGGCTCCACCACAAGATCAGCCGGGTGTAGCAAAGATAACGGAGTTAAACTTTGTTTCATGCAAGTTAGAAACTCACACACATAAAGACGTAAGGAGGCCCTACACCTACTCAGTGATTACTGGACGTGCATCCTCCACGCTGACGGCCTCCCATAACGTGCCTGCAACTTCATCACCAGTAATGGTACAGAAAGAGACTGTCTTGTGTGTGTCTGCATTATTGCTCCTTCACCCTGCACCGCCATATACTCCGAGGGATCAGTCTCGCCTGTGGGAGACTTAACACCTTGCTGCACCAAACCCTCAGAGAATCTACATTGCAGCGCTGGTCACCCTGACCAGGAACCACAGGTGGCGTCACGAACATTTCTACAATCCCCTGTAAATATTCCCCCTTTTAGTGAGCGCCCAGGGCAACGGACCGAGCTGCGCTACCCGTGACATCCCCCAGTGAAGTGAACGGGCTCGGTGCCGAGTACCCCAAAGCCCTGGTTGTGCGACTCATATGGCGTGCCAGGAGACTCTATGGAATGCTTTCTCAGCATCCAACGAGAGTATCTAATTACAAATTTTTAACTTCATCTAGCCCAAGCAATACTTTGGGCCTAGTAGCAGTGTCAGCGGATTAACCCAGCTATTAAGCAAGCTACACCACCTGTAGTTTGGACACTTAATTTTTTCAAAGGAAATGCTTCGGGACACGGGACACTCAGTGAAGAACATCGGGGAGGCACCCCAAGGCACAGGGGCTGGGACTGGCGGTAGGATGCCTTGCCGTGGACCGCCAAGCTCGATCCTTATAAAAGCTTTTTAACTGCAGCAGCTTTACTGGATGCTACTGGAGCTGGAACTCTATTTTATTAGAAATATACAAAAACCATATAACATATCACATATTAAAATCAAAATCAAAACCAACTTCCATGACCACATTAAACCATAAGTAAATATAACCAAAGAAACTTTAAAAACCAAGGAACCAGTACAATCCACTTCTCCATAAGCCATCCTTCAAAGTCCTCACTTTATTAGGTCCCTCCAGAACTTTCCAGCTCTTCTTCAGGGACCCCAGCAGGAACCTTCTTTAAATGAAAAAGGGAAAAGAAAAGGGGAAACAAACTCATATTCTACATACCCATTCACACACATTCATACCCCATTCACACCCCATTCACCCCCAGTCACACCTATTTACATATTTATTATTACATAATTTACAATAACTAAAACACAAACTTTGGCCCACTGCCTCTAACACAAAAAGACCATTTCGGCCATAATACTTCCAAAACAATTTTCTTTTATCACTAAACCCCGTATCACACAATTATCACACAAAATATAACTTTTTTTTTTTTTTCTCCTCCCACCTCACCTCCGGTCCATAAGTTCATGGCCTAAATTAAGAAAAACTGGGTCCATATAATGTTTATGCCCCTTTATTAACCACAGCAATCTTCTTCGGGTCCATGGGTCCATGATAAGTTTCCTTGCCCACTGCCCTTTTTTCAAAATTTTCACCAAAACCCCAAACCCCCAAACAACCCCTCCCAACCTAACGATACCCCTCACATTCAACTATCTACTTACACACTAACCTTGTAATCACATTAAAATAACAATAACAATATCAAAAAATATAATATATACAATACAATTATCATGACCATAACATCCTTAATCTTAATCTTTCTTTACTTGCTTATAAGCCCAAGTTCGGCACCTGCGAGCCCAATATCCATTATTCCTCCTTGAAATAAAACAAAAAACTAAATGTGCCACACTAGCCCACCACCAGGGAGAGGAGTCTGAGAGGCCCCTTCCCTAACCACCAGCACATACTCCCTATCCCTCATCAGACTAAAGCTGTCCCTACGACTGACCCTGAAAAACTGTCCCTATCTGTCCCTCCCTATCCCTATTCTATCTAACTTAGCATGACTAACTCTCTATCTATCCCTACAACTGTCCCTCCCTGTCCCTATCTGACGCTATTTCTCTCCCTCAACACCCCACACCACCTTATGCTATCCCTACCACCATTCACACACAAAACAACTTTCCCATGGGTGTGTTTTTAAAAGGAGAAGCCCCTCCAAAGCCAAGAGGCCCTCCTCACACCCAACCTCTCGAACTCCAAAGAACATACCTTCCCCAGGTCACCCAAGATGTTACTAACCACCTCATCCCGGGAGAGGGCTTTCTGTTGTGTCGATACTAAACAACGTGCATTCCACGTGTAAAACCTGACCACTACGCTAACTAGGAATAAAGTGCTCCGCTCTCGGCCACCCAGGGATTTGAACGCCCCATAAACCCACTCGGTGTAGGAAAGGGACGCCAGCCGCGGCCAATGTATGGAAGCACCCACCCTGTTGTAAACCTCTGCATTAAAGGGGCACCGAAGGAGGAAGTGCTCCATGCTTTCCAGCACGTCGCCACACTCCTCACGGGGACAACCCCGATAATCCGAGTTCCTGTACTTCAGGTTGTCCCTTACATACAGTCTCCCGTGAAATCAGCGCCAGGTCAAGTCCCAAAACTTTGTGGGGATCCGCTTTGAATTTAAAAGCCCGAGCCCCACCTCCAGATCCCGGCCTGGGCAATCCCTGAGGACCAGGGGCTTCTGGAAATGGGTCAACAGAACCCTTCTGTCAAGGCATTGCCTCGACATGGTCCTGATTTCCCACATTCCCAGACCCCACCAGTGGATTACCTTCAGAACCGGGGTAGCATAAGCAGGGAGATGTCCGTGAGGTGTACGGAGGTCCTTCACTTGCCCTCCTGGAAGAAAGGCCGAAACCAACCCCTGCAGGAGAATACCCACGGAGGAGCCCTCTCAAGCCAGAGGTTGGAAATGTTGGCTTTAAGAAAGGTGTTTACTAAAAACACTACTGGGTTGACCATACCCAACCCACCTAGTCTCCTCGTACGGTACGTGACCTCCCTCTTGATTAGGTTGAGCCTATTCCCCCATAAAAGCTGAAAGAACAGGCTGTAGACCCGTGTCCAGAGAGGTTCTGGCAAGATGCACACACTGCCCAGGTAAATTAACAAGGGAAGCAGAAAGCCTTTAGCCAAACTAACCCTTTCCCTCAGGGTTAAGGACCAACCCTTCCACTGGTCCACCTTTTGGGCGGCAATCTTGAGTCTGCCCTCCCAATTTTGCTGGGGGTAGTTCCCGGGGCCAAAATCGATGCCTAAAATTTTAGTGGAGGCTTGGGGTTCTGGAAGGGTGCCCGGGAGATCAAAACTAGGATCTCCCCCTCCCAGCCAGAGACTCTCACACTTTTCCCGGTTGATCTTGGACCCGGATGCCTCCGAGTAACGCACGACCTCGGACATGACCCAATCCGCCTCCCCTCTCGAGGATACGAAAAGGGAAACATTATCAGCATACGCTACCACCCTCAGAGGGGGCCCAGAGCCCGCCTTGTCCATCCCGACTCCCACCAACGGTCCACAATCTACCCTCCTCAGGAAGGGATCGATCGCGAACGCGTATAAAAGTCGGCTCAGAAGAAAGCCCTGACGAACCCCAGAACCCACATCAAAAGGGCACCCTGACCAACCGTTCATGAGTGGGAAAGTCTCAGCCCCTTGGTACAAGATTTCTAACCACTTTACAAACCTCCCAGGCAGACCGTACCTCAAAAGGACAGACCAGAGGTACTCATGGTTAACCCGGTCAAAGGCTTTCGCTTGATCTAATGACAGTAGGTACCCCTTCCAGCGACCTGCCCTACCCTGTTCCACTGCCTCTCGGACACCGAGCACAGCACTAAAGGTGTTGCGGCCTGGAACAGTGCAGTGCTGGGCCTCCGAAAGGAGCCGGGGTGCAAACTTGACCTGCCGATTAAACAGCACCTTCGCCAGAATCTTCCGGTCCGTATCGAGAAGCGCTATGGGACGCCAATTCTCAATACGGGACGAGTCTTTACCCTTTGACAGAATAATCAGGGCTGATCTCCTCATTGAACCAGGAAGAGCGCCTGAGGAAAAACACTCATTAAACACCCCAGTCAAGGGGGGACCAACGAGTCCCTAAAGGTCTTATAGAACTCGGATGTTAAGCCATCTGGACCTGGCGATTTCTTGGGCCGAAGCCCATCAATGGCCAGTCTCACTTCCTCTTCCCTGATTGCTTCTGCCAAAACACCAAGAGAGGGATCATCCCCTAGCTAAGGGATGGTTTCAGCCAGGAAAGCCTACATCCCATCCCGATCCAGATCCCTCTTAACCAAGAGGTGTGAGTAAAAGGACCTTACCACCTCCAGGATCCCTGATTTGAATCTGTTCAGGGACCCCGTACTGTCGATCAGTCCTGTTACTATCTTACAATTCACTGACATCTTACATTTTCTGTAAGGGTCGGGCGAGCGGTACCTCCCGAAGTCCCTCTCAAAAACCAAAGATGTGTGTCTATCATACTGACTCCTCTTGAGCAAAGATTTCACTCTGGAGATTTCCTCACGGTCACCTCCAGTCGAGACGAGCTGCTCGAGTTTCCTCCTCACGGCCTGATACAAGCGGTGCCTGTTCAGACTCCTGAGGCTCGAGAGCTGGCAGAAGAACCCTGCCACTCGCTTTTTGAAGATCTCCCACCACTCTGACTTACTACTACAGAGATCCAAAAGCGGTACCTGGCTCTGAAGAAAATCCTTGAAGGATTGTCTCACCTCCGCTTCTTCCAGCAGGGATGAATTCAGCTTCCACAGCCCTCTTCCCATCCGGGGAGTCTCTGCAATGTTCAGAGAAAAGAAAATTAGACAGTGATCGGAGAACTCCACCTCAACGGCGGTCACAGCAGAAAAGATGGCATCCTCCTTTAAAAAAAACCTGTCTATTCTAGATCTACAGCTACCCCTATGATAGGTGAAACCCCCGTGGCCTGGGGTGTGCCGGATGTGGACATCCACCAGGCGAGCTTCACTAGCTATACTATTAAGCGCGATGCTGTCATAATCCAGGCAATCTCCAGGACCCCCCCGATCACGGGACCTCGTAATGGTGTTGAAGTCCCCACCGAAGACTACCTGTCAGCTTGTAAAAAGAAAGTGCTTAATCGTCAGGAAGAGACATTTTCGGTCCCACTTAGATTGGGGACCATAGATGTTTATAAGCCGAAGCTCTTGTCCCCTCATGAAGATGTCAAGGACCAGGCACCTCCCCATTTCTAACTCGATCACTCGTCTGCATTCCACATCTGCAGTCTTAAAAAGGACCGCCACCCCGCTATACGGCTCGGCCGCAAGAGACCAGTATGAGGGTCCGCACCTCCACTCTTTCCGTGCTTTATATATGGCCCCCATGTCCATTAGTCTGGTCTCCTGCAAAAATAAAATTTCAGCCTCAATTCAGGTGAAAAAATCAAAGGCCGTAAATCTAGCCTCATCTGACTTAATGCTGGCGACATTAATGGATGCCAGCGTCAATGGGGCGAGTTCAGCCATCATGAGTGATCAAGTTCGATGGCCTTCTTCTTCCCCACCCCGCTCCCACCACCCTCTGGGGAAGAGTCAGAACCCTTCCTCTTTAGAGTACTTGAGGTGTCCATTCCTCCTCCCTGGTGTCCTCACCTCTGGACTCCTGGTCTGTCCCCCCCCAGGAGAAACAACGTCCCCTGAGGGTTTGACTCCGCCATCCCCTGAAGGACCCCCCAATGCCGCCCCCGGCCCCTCACCCTCATCCTGCAACTCCTCAGCAGAGTCTCCGAGTGCTTGAAACCGGTTGGAGAGTGTGATCAGAGGGGGGATGGTGGGCCCTTCCGTAGGTATATTCGCCGTCGGGGGTGGGGAGGATTTGGAAGACTTATTCAGTCTCCTCTTCCCCCTCCTGTTGGTATGTTTTTTCCCACCCGTTGATGTTGTAGGCTGCTCTATGACTTCCTCATCAACACTTTCATATTGGGAGGAGTTGTCCGAGTCAGCCGCTTTATCCTCCCTCTCAATCCTCCTGATCTCCTCGCTCACCGCTTCCTCCCCCAGGGCCTCAGAGGCATTTGTCACTGGCCCAGAGGGAGGAGCAGGCATCACCCCGGTTACCCCAGGCTCCACCTGCTCCTTGCCCCCATGGCGAGCCGCATGCCTCTATTGGTTTGAGGGGCCTCTGGTGACTTTGCCTTTCCTCACCGGCCCTTTAGCCCCCTCCACGCCACCACTGCCTGCCGCGACGGAGGAAGTCCCATCGGAGGCTTCCCCCCCATGGTCTCCCCCACCGGGTCCGCAGCGGCATTGGAGAAGGAGCGAGGGCAGCGGCTATACGGGTGACCAAGGTCACCACACAGGTGGCACCGAATGTCCTTACACGCAGCGGCGAGATGACCCACCCCGCCACACAAGGCACATTTCTGCACCTTGCAGCTTGCGCTGAAGTGGCGGGGATCGCAGCACTTGTGGCAGACCTTCGGTTGCCCCTGGTAGAAGACCAGGATCCTGTCCCTTCCCAGGAAAGCCAAGGAAGGGATGTGGGTTACCGTACCGCCTGAAACCTTCAACTTAACCATGAAGGTCCAGCCCCCGACCAAATACCAAATTCGTCCCTGTTCTTTTTTGGGACCTCAGTGACTTCCCCTAATGGGAAAGCCACGTCATTATGTCCACGCCTGAGAGTGACTCGTTACAGGTCACCACAGTCACTCTCTTGACGGAATTTTGGCAAGACACCGCCTGTACGACGAAGCCTTGCCATCCGGGCTCCCCTTCACCAGCTCATAATTCGACCAGAAGAGCTCAAGCCCCTCTGGCCGAACGAAGCTGATGTCGAAGAATCGGTCCGCCGAGGGATGGATCAGGGCGAAGATGTCAGTCGCCCTGAAGCCCATCTTCAGGAGGAGCTCCACCACCTTGCTCCTGGGTGGGCAAGCTTCATTGCCCCCCCCACCGAAGACGGACCACATTCCTCCTCTCCGGCCCTTGCCCGGCTATCGGGAGAGACCAAACTGTCCTCTCTTCTCTTTTGGTAGGCTGCCAGACCATGCCTCTCCATCCAGAAAGACAAGTCCACCATCCTACCCTCTACCATGATTGACCTTTCTCCCCTTTTGAGGGCCACCATGAAATGGCGGTGCAAAATGCCGGAGGTGAGGAGACCCCCTGAGAGCCCCCCCGGAAACCCCACGACCCTGTTGTGAATGTGTTAGAGATGATTTCTGAGCAGAAGCTCCCTCTGGTGGTTACAGACAGTACTGAACCTTTCAGCGAGGAGTGGCAATCTGGGTTCACTGTCTGGTCTGATATAAGGGAGGTTCCCTCCCATGATGGTTGCCGGTGATCAATTGTTCTTGTCTCAATTGTGGTTCCTGGTTCATTTGGAAGTTTGCTGGAGTCTTACCTGCATCTCCTGCTTTCAGATAAGATTTTTTTGCTTTTCTTTTTGTGCTTGCTTTTTGCATTGTTTTCTGCACTTTTGTGGAGGTCAACCAGGTCCCCTCCTGGGGCCTGAGCTCCTCACAGTTTATCTGCAGCCACTGTTATTTGCTCTTTCCTGTTTTTTCAGCAGCTGCGGCTTGGTTTTTGTTCACACTGAGACCTGATTTAGTGGGTGGCGAGATCGTGTGATCTCAGTATTTTTGTAATCAGAATTGTTGGATTTTTGTAGGGTTTTCTGGGTTGCAGAAAGTAATCTCTCCTGTCCTATCCTATTTAGTCAGCTTGTGGACCCAGCGTTTGCTCAGTCTATTTTCTGCCTATGTTTGTATTTTCATCTTGTCTAACCGCCATTATATGTTTGGGGGCTTCCTATTTAGTTTAGGAATCTGCAACCCATCAGTTACCAACATCTCAGGTGTTCGACAGCCCTGCTGTTGTTCCTGTCCTCCTCAGATACTGAAACATAACAATATCACCGGCCAAAACTGAAAATTATATGGTACTCACAGAAGGGAAAAATAGTGTGGAAAGAAAAAAGTTGTCAGAGATTTTTATTTTTATTTTTTTCTGTCTGTTGCATTTTTTCCCTATTTTTCTCTAGGTGCTGAGGAGGATTTTTTTTTCTCTCAATGGAGTTTGCATAGTTGTCTGGTCGTGTGGGATCAGCTTGCCACTGAGGTTCGGAGTATTGCTACCTATCTTGCTGGGTTGCCGGTTGTGGAACCTAGGATTCCCATGCCAGATTTGTTTTTGGGGGATCGGGCTAAATTTCTGAATTTCAAAAATAACTGTAAGTTGTTTTTTGCCTTAAAGCCTAAGTCCTCAGGTAACACAGCACAGAAGGTTCAAATTGTCATCTCTCTCCTGCGCGGCGATCCTCAGGATTGGGCTTTTTCCCTGACACCTGGGTATCCTGTTTTGAATGATATTGATGCATTTTTTCTGGCTCTGAGTTATTGTGCGATGAACCTAATATCTCTGATCAAGATGAAAAAACCTTGTTGGCATTAAATCAGTGTCTTGAAGATGCTGAGTTGTACTGTCAGAAATTCCGAAAGTGGGCAGTCCTGACCAAATGGAATGATGATGCTTTGGCAGCCCTTTTTCGGAAGGGGCTGTCAGAGAATGTAAAGGATGTTATGGTGGGATTCCCTGCTCCCTCTGGTCTCAATGATTCTATGTCATTGGCTATTCAAATTGACAGATGTGTTGTGAATGGACTTGAAATGAGTTCTGAGCAGAGGCTCCCTCTGGTGGTTACAAGCGGTACTGGACTGTCCAGTGAAGATTGTGAGGAGTGGGAATCAGGTGTTACTGACTGGTCTTATATAAGGGAGTCGCCTTCCCATCAGGGTTGCCGGTGATCAATTGTTCTGGTCTCAATCCTTGAGTCCTGTTTCCTTTGTAGCCTGCTGTGTCGTGTCTGCATCTCCTGCTAACAGATAAGACATTTTCTTCTTTTTGTTTTTGTGCTTGATTTTTGCATTTTGTCCTGCACTTCTGTGGGGGCCTTCAGGGTCCCCTCCGGGGGCTTTTGCCCTCTCAGTTTAGTTCAGCCACTGATGTTTGTACTTTTGCTTTTTCCAGTTTTTTCAGTGGCTGCTGTTTTGATTTTGTTACACCAGAGAACTAATTAAGGTGGTAGAGGTCGTGTGATCTCAGGTGATTTTGAAATTAGTAGAGTTGGTGCTTTTCAGGGTTTTTTGGGATTGCAGTAAGTGCCCTTCCTATCCTTTTCTATTTAGGTAGTTTGGGCCCCAACGTTTGCTCATACTATTTTCTGTCTGTGTCAGTATTTCATCTTGTCTAACCGCCATTACATGTTTGGGGGCTTTCTATGTTCTTTGGGGATCTGCTCCGGGGCAGATAGCTTTCCTCTTTCTATCTTTAGGTGTAGTTAGTTTCTCAGGCTGTGACGAGGCGTCTAGGACCAACATAGGAACGCTCCACGGCTGCCTCTAGTTGTGGTGGTTAGTCAGGGTACTGCAATCTCATAGATTCCAACTTCTCTGGTGTATTGCCTTTTTTACCTGCACTCCTCAGCTACCGAAACATAACACAGATGTTTGCGTGAGCGCAGAGGTATGCGTGAGATAGTGTTGCCTTGTGTGCCAGCTTCTGAGCCCAATGTGATAGAGTGACTTCTGGGGCTCAGCGTCATGAGTTTCGAAAGCGCAATGGGTTATGTTTCTACTGTGGTGATGCCTCTCATGCTATTTCAGTCTGCCCTAAGCGGGGAAGACGTTTTGCACGCTCAGTTGTCTTGGGTAGTGTTCAGACTAAATTTCTGTTGATTGTTAACCTGATTTGCTCCCTGTCCACATTTTCTGCTCAGGCTTTTGTTGATTCAGGAGCAGCTATTAACCTGATGGATTTTGACTTTGCCAAACGTTGTGGGTTTCCCATGATACCCCTGCGGAAATCTATTCCCCTACTGGGCATTGATTCCACCCTTTGGCGGAGAATAAACCCCAGTTTTCTACTCAGGTGATAATGAGGGTTGAACCAGATCATCAGGAGAGTTGCAAATTTCTGGTGCTGTATAATCTGCATGACATTATTGTACTAGGTTTCCCTTGGTTACAGTCTCATAATCCTGTTTTGGATTGGAAATCTGTGTCTGTGGCCAGTTGGGGCTGCCAATGTGTTAATGCCGACACTCCTGTCTTTTCTGCCTCTCGCAAGTCTCAGGATGTTCCTGACTTTTTGACTGATTTTTTCGGATGTATTTAGTGAAAGTAAATCTGCATCTTTGTCCCCTCATAGGAGCTACGATTGCGCTACTGAATTAGTGCCTGGTGGTAAATTTCCTAAAGGTCGCCTTTTTAACTTGTCTGTACCTGAACACGATGCTATGCGATCTTATATCAAGGAGTCATTGGAGAAGGGTCATATCAGACCATCCTCTTCACCTTTGGGTGCCGGATTTTTCTTTGTGGCCAAAAAGGATGGTTCATTGAGGCTGTGTATTGATTATCGTTTCTTGAATAAGATCACTGTGAAGTATCAATATCCGTTACCTTGATTACTGACCTGTTTTCCAGGGTGAAAAGTGCGAGTTGGTTTACCAAGCTTGACCTCAGGGGGGCGTATAACCTTATTCGCATTAAGCACGGGGATGAATGGAAGATGGCGTTAAATACCCAGAGGGGCATTTTGAGTACCTAGTGATGCCCTTTGGGCTCACTAATGCTCCTTCCGTCTTCCAATCCTTCATTAATGATATTTTCAGGGATTTTGTGGATAAATTTCTGATTGTTTATTTGGATGATATCTTGATTTTTTCCAATGACTTGGACTCTCATGTGAAAAAAGTTCAGACTGTGTTCCAGATTTTGAGAGAGAATGCACTGTATGTGAAGGGATCAAAGTGTCTTTTTGGCGTACAGAAGTCTCATTTCTGGGATTCATTTTGTCTCCGTCTGTTATTGAAATGGACCCGGTAAAGGCTCAAGCCATCTGTGATTGGGTCCAACCTACTTCATTAAAGGCTGTTCAGAGATTTTTGGGTTTTGCCAATTTTTATCGTAAATTTATTGGTAATTTCTCCGGTATTATTAAACCATTGACTGATTTGACCAAAAAGGGTTCTGATGTGGTGAATTGGCCTCCTGAGGCAGTCTCTGCGTTTCAGGAACTTAAGCAGAGATTCACTTCTGCTCCTGTTCTACGGCAGCCTGATGTTTCTCTACCGTTTCAGGTGGAGGTTGATGCCTCTGAAATTGGGGCAGGTGCCGTTTTGTCCCAAGGAGATCCAGAGATCTCTAAGAGTAACCCTTGTGCCTTTTTCTCTCGAAAATTTTCTCCAACTGAACGTAATTATGATGTGGGTAATCGGGAGTTATTGGCCATGAAGTGGGCCTTTGAAGAGTGGAGACATTGGCTGGAAGGAGCAAAACATCAGGTGGTGGTCCTCACGGACCATAAGAATCTGATTTATCTCGAATCAGCCAAGCGACTTAATCCTAGACAGGCCAGGTGGGCCTTGTTTTTCACACATTTGAATTTTGTGGTTTCTTTTCTTCCTGGCACTAAGAATGTTAAGGCGGATGCCCTCTCGAGGAGTTTCATTGCGGACTCTCCTGAGTTATCTGATCCTACTGTTATTTTGAAAGAGGGTGTAGTTCTTTCCGCCATCTCACCCAATTTGAGACTGGCCTTGGAAGGGTGTCAGGAGGATAAACCTGAGTGCTGCCCTATTGGGAAATTGTTTGTCCCAGACCAGTGGAAGAAGAGTGTGATGTCTGAGATTCATTGTTCCGTTGGCTGGTCATCCCGGGATTTTTGGTACCAGAGACTTGGTGAGTCGGTCCTTTTGGTGGCCTACTTTGTCTCGTGACGTCAGGGAATTTGTGCAGTCCTGTGGGACTTGCTCTCACTCCAAGCCTTGCTCTCGCTCTAGTGGTTTGTTAATGCCATTACCTGTGCCCAAGAGGCCATGGACCCATATCTCTATGGATTTTATTTCGACCTCCCTGTTTCTCAGAGAATGACCGTTATCTGGGTAATCTGTGATAGGTTTTCCAAGATGATACATCTTGTGCCATTACCTAAGTTACCTTCCTCCTCCGAATTGGTGCCTTTGTTCCTTCAGCACGTGGTTCGGTTACATGGCATTCCGGAGAACATTGTGTCTGACAGAGGAGTCCAGTTTGTTTCCAGATTTTGGAGGACATTTTGTTCTAAACTTGGTGTTCAATTATCTTTCTCCTCTGCTTTTCATCCTCAGACCAATGGACAAACCGAGAGAACAAACCAGACCTTGGAGACTTATTTGAGATGTTTTGTGTCTGCTGATCAAGATGACTGGGTCTCTTTTTTGCCTTTGGCTGAGTTTGCTCTTAATAATAGGGCTAGCTCTGCCACCTTGATGTCTCCATTTTTCTGCAATTTTGGGTTTCACCCTCGATTTTCTTCGGGACATGCGTAGGCTTCTGTCTGTCCGGGTGTTGACTCTGTTGTGGAGCGAATGCAGCAGATTTGGGACCAGGTAGTGGATAGGTTGTCTCTCTCTCAGGAGAAGGCCCAACGGTTTGCCAACCGGCATGGGACTGATGGTACTCGTTTTAAAGTGGGGGACTTGGTTTGGTTGTCCTCAAGAAATATCCCTATGAGGGTTGCATCTGCAAAGTTTAAGCCCAGGTTCATTGGACCTTATAAGATCATGGAGATTCTTAATCCTGTTTCCTTCCATTTGCTTCTTCCAGGGACATATAAGATCCATAACGTGTTCCACAAGTCCTTATTGAAGAGGTTTGTCGAGCCAGTGGTTCCTATGGCTGCGCCTCCTGACCCTGTTTTGGTTGAGGGCAATCTGGAGTATGTGGTTGAGAAAATATTGGATTCTCATTTTTCTAGACAGAAACTCCAGTATTTGGTTAAGTGGAACGGTTATGGTCAGGAGGACAATTCTTGTGTGTTTGCTTCGGACATCCATGCTAGGAGACTGAACTATGCCTATCACCGAGCTCATCCTGATCGGCCTGGTTGCACAAGTGAGGGTTTGGTGACCCCTCCTCAAGGGGGGGGTACTGTTATGAATGTGCTAGAGATGGTTTCTGAGCAGAGGCTCCCTCTGGTGGTTACAGACAGTACTGAACCTTTCAGCGAGGAGTGGCAATCAGGGATCACGGACTGGTCTGATATAAGGGAGGTTCCCTCCCATGATGGTTGCCGGTGATCAATTGCTCTTGTCTCAATTGTGGTTCCTGGTTCATTTGGAAGTTTGCTGGAGTCTTGCCTGCATCTCCTGCTTTCAGATAAGATATTTTTTGCTTTTCTTTTTGTGCTTGCTTTTTGCATTGTTTTCTGCACTTTTGTGGAGGTCAGCCAGGTCCCCTCCTGGGGCCTGAGCTCCTCACAGTTTATCTGCAGCCACTGTTATTTGCTCTTTCCTGTTTTTTCAGCAGCTGCGGCTTGGTTTTGAACACACTGAGATCTGATTTAGCGGGTGGCGAGATCGTGTGATCTCAGTATTTTTGTAATCAGAATTGTTGGATTTTTGTAGGGTTTTCTGGGTTGCAGAAAGTAATCTCTCCTTTCCTATCCTATTTAGTCAGCTTGTGGCCCCAGCGTTTGCTCAATCTATTTTCTGCCTATGTTTTCATCTTGTCTAACCGCCATTATATGTTTGGGGGCTTCCTATTTTCTTTGGGGATCTGCTCCGGGGCAGATAGCTTTCATCTTTCTGCCTTTAGGTGTAGTTGGAACGCTCCACGGCTACCTCTAGTTGTGTCGTTAGTTTAGGAATCTGCAACCCATCAATTACAAACATCTCACTTTTAGTTATAGTTTCAAGCTTAAACTGAAAATTAAACAGAATTTTTATTTTCCTTTGTACATCAATGCGAAATATAAGTTACCGACATTAAATATACAGTAGTTTTTGTAAAAATATGTATGGTAAAAGAAAAAGTGTAAATGGCAATGGACAGGGTAATATAATGGAAAATAAACATACCCAACCGCCTCCAAGACTTCTCCCCAATATCCCCCATCCTCTGGAATTCTTTGCCCCAACACGTCCGACTATCAAACACATTCGGATCCTTCAGACGGAACCTGAAAACCCACCTCTTCAGAAAAGCTTACAGCCTGCAATGACCCCGCTACCTCCTCACCATATCGCCTCAACCAACACCGGAACTGCTGCAACCCCCGACCTACTGTCTCCTGCCCCACAATCCTGTAGAATGTAAGCCCGAAAGGGCAGGGTCCTATGCCCTCTGTATCAGTCTGTCATTGTTAGTTTGTTTACTGTAAGTGATACCTGTAATCTGTATGTAACCCCTTCTCATGTACAGCACCATGAAATCAATGGTGCTATAGAAATAAATAATAATAATAATAATTTTTAAATAAAAAATAGCTCATTCTAAAATTTTCTGCTGAAGCATTTTTTATTTTTCAAAAAATTGGAACTGAGGGAGAAGTTTATCAAAACTAGCATTTTGTACACCAGTCTTGAACCTAAATCCCCTAGAGTAATGTGCCCCAAATATTCGAGATACATACGCATCTTAAAAATTTAGCACATCATCGGGCTGCTTGTGCTTTAGAAAATGTAATCTTTATGCACACTATAGTTAATTTGTTGTGCCATGATAGACCTGCACTTGCTAAGCAGCAATCAATTTTCATTTAAAACTTTTTTTTTAACTTTAAAAAGTATAGGAAATTTTTGTGTAAAAATGTAGCTCTCGAAATATGTGCGCTTTTGAAGCAAAAAAAAACTGGCACAACTTGCACATGCTCCTCTGCCTCCTTTATGATTTTTCTTGAGAGTTCCAAATAGCATGCATTGTATTTAAATTACATAATTCAGCCAACAGCTGTGCACTAGGGAGTGTGTAGGACCCAAGTGCAAATTCATATGCATGCAGTAAGCTCCTAAATTCCCCCCAGAAGCAGTCTCATACAGGGGCAGATATACCGCATGTGCAGCCAGTGCAACTGCACCGGGGCCCAGAGGTGGAGGGGGGCCCCTGCAGGGAGGCTAATAATGAGGACCATTTCTCTGGCACCGAGACTCTGGGGGGCCCCTGGCCAGCCTGCCCCCATGTGCGGCAAGCAGGGAGTGATCCCTGCAGCTCCCTGCCTACAGGGAAGAATGGCAGCAGAGCGGAGCTGCAGGGATCCATCCTGTGCTTCCTGCCCGCACTTCCTATCTGACACAGCAGAGTGGCTGGATAATGTCATCATTCAGCACACGGCTGTGCCAAAGAGAGGAAGCTACTGATGATGGTGATGCTGTGGGACAGTGTGAGGAGAGGTCAGTGGCACTCTGTGTGTGAGTGAGGGGGTGTGTGTGCGTGCAGAGAGGTGAGTGGTGCTCTGTGTGTGTGTGTGAAGGTGAGCGGTGGTGTGTGGTGTGTTGGTGGTGATGGAAAGGGCAATGATGAGGTAGAGGGGGAGAAGGCAATGATGTAGGTGGTTGAATGGGCAATGATGGAGGTGGTGGAAAAGGCAATGATGGGGGTGGTAGGGTAGAAGGCAATGATGGTGGTGATAGAAAGGACAATGATGGTGGTGGTGAAAAGGACAATGATGAGGGTGGTAGGGAGGACAATTATGGGAGTGGTGGGGAGAACAATGATTGGGGTGTTGGAGAACGAAATGATTGAGGTGGTCGGAGAGAACAATAATTGGGGTGGTGAGGAAATGATGGAGGTGGTGCCGAGGGCAATGATGGGGTGGTGGAGGAGAAGGCAATGATGGAGGTGGTGGAAAAGCCAATGATGGATGTGGTGGAAAGGACAATGATGAGAGTTGTGAGGAAAACAATTATGGGAGTGGTGGAGAAGGCAATGTTTGAGATGGTGGAAAAGGCAATGATGGGGGTGGTGGAGTAAAAGGCAATGATGGAGGTGGTGGAAAGTACAATTATGGCAGTGGTGGGGGAGAACAATGATTGGGGTGTTGGAGAGGGAAATGATGGAGGTGGTGGGAGAGAACAATGATTGGGGTGTTGGAGAGGAAATGATGGAGGTGGTAGAGAGGGCAATGATTGGGGTGGTGGGGGAGAAGGCAATGATGGAGGTGGTGGAAAGGACAATGATGGGGTGGTGGGGAGAAGGCAATGATGGAGGTGGCGGAAAGGGCAATGATGGGGTGGTGGAGAAGGCAATGATGTAGGTGGTGGAAAGGACAATGATGGGGTGATGGGGAGAACAATGATGGTGTGGAGGAGAGGATGATGATGGGAGTGGTGGGAAAAACAATGATTGGGGTGTTGGAAAGGGCAATGATGGAGGTGGTGGGGAAAACAATGATTGAGGTGGTGGAGATGGTAATGATGGAAGTGGAGAGTGGGTAATAATGAGGATGGTGGAGAGGACAATGTTGGATGTGGAGGATTGGGATGGGAGAAAGATGGACTTATAATGGATTTATGAACAAGCGGAGGGGAGGAGGACATTAGATATGGATGTGAAATTAATTGAGTGGTGGAGGAGGATGCTAAGACCCTGATAGTGTCTGTAAAAGTACACAGTGCACTGACACTGCACATGGATACAGGAAAGTAGCCTATTATTTATAACACAGTCTCTTAGTATATAGTGTACTCACTTATTATGTATAGCATAGTCCCTTTGTATATAGTGTACTCACTTATTATGTATAGTGCCGTTCTTAGTTACATAGTTTCCTTTTATTATGTATAACACTGTCCCTTATTACGTACCATCCTCTCTAGTTATACATGGTGCCATCCATTATTATATAGCTTCCTCTTCTGTTGTGTATAGTTCTGTCTCTTGCATAGTGTATTCTTGTTATTTTTGTTATTTAAAGCTACCCATTTTATTACATAGTCCAATCTCTTGTTAGATGTAAAATGATTGCTGATGGAGGAGCTGGTGACCAGATGACCAGTTCATCAGCTCCTCAATTAGAAAAGAAGCTTTTCCATGCTACATCAACTGTCATTGCATTATATATCTAACAAGATAGGACATTATGTAATAAGAACATGGCTCTATATAATCAGATATGTAAGGGACAGAGGTGTACACAACAAGAGATGGCACTATAAGAGATAACGATAAACATAATAAAGGAGACAACGTAAGGTACATACATGTATGTGTGTGGCGTATTATTATATATATTATATATATATAGCTTTGTCACCATAACAGGAGGGGGGCCCAGACACATTTCTTCTTGCACAGGGGCCCAAGCTGTCAGTGTCCTCCCCTGGCCTCATATACCTATACTTTTAATAGTATGTCTATGCAAAAGATTTGCAGCTCTGCATCAGAAAATTAGTGCTCCAATGACTACAAAAATGTATTAAACAATTATTGAGAGCAAAATGTTGGACCTATAATAGAAAAGGTATAAACAAAATTTATTCTGTAAGTCACTATTAAAAGTATATTTTTACAGTGGATGAAATTTCCTTCAAGTTACCTTCAGATACTCTATATTACTTCAGTGTCAAAATTTTAAAATGTATAAAAATTCTAAACCTCTATTAACCATTTCAGTCCACATATAAAAGTATTTTGGTGTTGTGAAATAGCATTAATCAATATCAAATTGAAAAAAACTCAGAATGTTATATTTAGAAGCATGCGAAGCGGCTTGCAATCAGCATAAATGGAAATCCTGTGAAGTCCACTGCAGTAATTTATAGTAAAAATAATATTTTGCATATATTAGGAATTAATAAGAGAACAACTCAGATCGTGTTATGTATGCATAAATTGTTTTGTGTTCTTTATTACAAGAGTACTGAATTAGATTTATAGTTCACTGTGCTTTTAGAATATTTTTCTTAGTTTGGAATTTAAGCAATATGGCCACATTCCACAATTAAAGAAACAGTTCAGGAATTTTATCCATCACTTCTCTCCATCTACACCTGATTGTCTATCATACTTTGCACCTCTCTAATACATGGTGTGTATACCTCAATGTATTTTAGCCCCTTCTACTTACTGCTCTTCAGATTTCATTTTGAATTCTAGATTGAACCCTACATTCTATTGTACTGAGGTCTGCGAAGACTGCGATGAATTTCAAGATGTATCAATAGATACATTGATAGCTAAACCCAGTAGTAGCCCTGTCTGCTGAGGGAACAGAGTGAACACAATTATTATCTTTCTGACAATAAGCTCTTTAAAAGGCTAATAGATAATAAGAATACAGTCAGGAAGGCAGAGTTGTCATAAGTAGCTGTGTAATAATCTTCATGAACTGCGATGTTTGTCTCCCAGTCCCTCCCTGTGAAGAATTTCAGTGGTACAGTCTATGCAGATTTATCATTCAAGAAGTTCCGATGACTGAGATGATGATTTCTTTCAGAGAACATAAAACCGTGTAATTTCCAGAAGGTCACCATGAGAGCACATAATACAACTGAGTAGAAATGTTCCATGAATTTATAGATAGAATGGAACTAAAGAAAATTACTGGGTTGCTACTTTAATTAGTCATAGTCATTTCAATAAACTAAGTTATCTGCATTTTATAGCCATTGTATTAAAGAGCAAAATTGTAAACCTCTTTATCTACGAAAACAATACCCCTGTAATAATAGCCTAATGAGCCAGCAACTAGATATCTCCCTTGTCTGTAACTTATTGCTTATTGACTGTTGTTAGGTTAGATCTGTCTCTACTAACAGATAAGCATAGACAGACTACAAATTGTAAGTGGAACTTTTAAGCATTACTTTTCCATTGCTACTTGTGAACTGCTGTACACAGAAGATAGAGTGTAGCGTCGGCGTCCCTGCCCTCTGCCAGGCAGGGACGCTGTTCCCCTGCGACAGCGTCCTCTGCCAGGCAGGGACGTCGCCCCCCTTACCCGCGCTCAGCGTCCTCCTTCCGCCCTGCTGGGGCCGCGCGCTCCTTCCCTGCTACTGGACTTAGGGCGCGCGCCCGCGCGCTCCCCCGCTCTTAAAGGGGCCGCGCGCATCTTTCAAAAAGGTCCCCGGCCAATGCCGGAGGACTCCACCCTATATAAAGTACTTCCTCCTTAATGGAGGTGCCCGAGCAATGTTGTTATTGCACTGTTCACTACTCTGCTTTAGCCCTCAGGGTCCGTTACCAGTTACCTGCCTGTTTCCTGCCAGTTTGCTTTCTGCTACCTGCCCGCAAGCCTGCCTGGAGGTTTGGCCGTCACATGCGGTGACCATCGGCAATTCCAGAGAACCTCGCCTGCTCACTTGGGGGCGCTCATCTGCCATCTGCCTGCAAGTCTACCTGGAGGTTCGGCCATCACCTGCGGTGTCCATCGGCTATTCCAGAGACTTTCATCTGCTCACTTGGGGGCGCTCATCCGCCATCTGCCTGCAAGCCTACCTGGAGGTTCGGCCATCACCTGCGGTGTCCATTGGCTATTCCAGAGACTCTCGCCTGCTCACTTGGGGGCGTTCATCTGTCATCTGCCTGCTAGCCTACCGGGAGGCTCCACCATCTCAGGTCGTATATACCTGTCCATTCAGAGACTGCCCCGGCCCCTTGCCTGCCTGTTTATCCAGAGACTGCCCCGGTCACTTGCCGTGACTACCCGCCTGTTTATCCAGAGACTGCCCGGCCCCTTGCCTGCCTGTTTATCCAGAGACTGCCCCGGTCACTTGCCGTGACTACCCGCCTGTTTATCCAGAGACTGCCCCGGTCACTTGCTGTGACTACTTGCCTGTCTACCCAGAGACTGTCCCGGTCACTTGCTGTGACTACCTGCCTGTCTACCCAGAGACTGCCCCGGTCACTTGCCGTGACTACCCGCCTGTCTATCCAGAGACTGCCCCGGTCACTTGCCGTGACCTCCCACCTGTCTGTTCAAAGACTGCCCCCGTCTCTTGCAGTGACTTCCTGTCCGTCTCCCCGGGCGCCACCCGCTCCTTTACAAGGAAAGCCTCCTTGTATAATAAAGCTCAGTGGTTCCGCCTCTCAGACCCGTTACAGTTTGCTCGGGTCATGGAACCCGGTGGCACCCAAACTCCCTCGCTCTCTGACCTGTGTCATGAACTGTCTCGTCAGAGGTCTCAACAGGAGTCCATCCTGGGTCACCTGCGGAATGTTAATTCCCGCCTGGACACCCTAACTACTTCACCAGCAACCACCGCGGGCGCCATGACTCGCAATCCGGCAGTTCCGCTGCTTACCAATTCCGTGGTTTCCGTTCCTGGACCTCGACTTTCAGCTCCTCCTCGGTTTGGAGGCGACCCTGCTCTGGCTCGGGGTTTCATTAACCAGTGCACCCTGCATTTTGAACTCCTGGCACACCAGTTTAACTCCGACCGGGCCAAAATTGCCTTCATCATGTCCCATCTCACCGGAGAGGCCCTGGCCTGGCTAAATCCTCTTTGGGAGAGAGAGGACCCTCTGGTGTCTGACCTGTCTGCTTTTCTCTCAGCCTTCCGGAAGGTATTCGACGAACCCGGACGTAAGACCTCCTCTGCATCTTCTCTGCTGCGTCTCCGTCAGGGAAGTCTCACCGTGGGTCAATATGCCATACGGTTCCGTACCCTTGCCTCCGAGCTAGCTTGGGATAATGACGCTTGATATCTGTCTTCTGGGAGGGTCTGTACGGCCGTATTAAAGATGAACTTGCCAGTCGGGACATTCCAACCTCTCTCGATGACCTAATAACTCTTGCCAATCGAATTGATCTGCGGTTCCAGGAGCGCGCTAAAGAGGTCACCCGTGAGAGAAGGTTTCCTCGTCTAGCTCCTTCTTTTCAGAGACCTGTAACTCCTTCCGTTTCTCCTCAGGTACACTCTTCTGAGCCTATGCAAGTCGACCAAACCAAGATGGTCAAAGCCCGTCAGGACTTACGCCGTACCAAGGGGAGTTGCTTCTACTGTGGCAGTAAGGAGCACTGGATCCGTACCTGCCCAGAGAGGTCGGGAAACGCCTGTGTCTAGGTTCGCTCGGAGAGGTCCACCTAGACAAAAATAAATCCTCTTCATCTCTGCTGTTGTCAGTCTCAATTCTCCTCGGTGAGAACCGTTATTTCGAACTAGCCCAACTTGATTCTGGAGCAGCCGGGAATCTTGTTTCACAGGCTCTAGTAGAAAAATATCGCATTCCTACCAAACCTCTGGTTGAACCAGTATCTGTTGCTGCTGTGGATGGGGGTCTCCTACCACGTCCCATCCAACTTATCACTGAAGCCATAACCCTGCAGGTGGGAATGTTGCATTCTGAGAGCATCTCGTTTCATGTTCTGCCTGGACTCTCGCACGCTTTCTTACTAGGTCTGCCTTGGCTCCAAAAGCATGCACCCGTGCTCGACTGGCAGACTGGAGAGATCCTTCGCTGGGGACAGGACTGTCATAAAACTTGTTTGGTTCCTGTTCATCCCGTCCGTCCTTCTCCTACACCAACTAATCTACCAGGGCTCCCGATTCCATATTGGTCTTTCGCTGATGTCTTTAATAAAAAGGAAGCAGAGACATTACCCCCTCACAGACCGTATGATTGCCCGATCGACCTGCTACCCGGTACTACGCCTCCCCGTGGGCGTATTTACCCATTGTCCGCTGCTGAGACCAGGTCGATGTCCGAATATATCGAGGAGAATTTGGCTAAGGGATTCATCCGGAAATCCACCTCCCCAGGGAGCAGGTTTCTTCTTCGTAAAAAAGAAAGACGGCTCTCTCCGTCCCTGTATTGACTACAGAGGCCTAAATTTGATCACGGTGAAGAATAAGTACCCTCTTCCGCTCATTCCAGAATTGTTTGATCGTCTGAGGGGGGCTAGAATCTTCACCAAACTGGATCTTCGTGGGGCATATAACCTGGTCCGTATCCGTCGGGGAGATGAATGGAAGACGGCATTCAATACCCGGGACGGCCACTACGAGTATTTGGTAATGCCCTTTGGTCTCTGTAATGCTCCAGCAGTCTTTCAGGAGTTGGTCAATGACATCTTCCGGGACCTTCTCTACTCCTGCGTTGTGGTGTACCTAGACGACATCTTGGTCTTCTCTCCGGATCTCCAGTCTCACCGGAGGGATGTTCGTCAGGTTCTGCTCAGGCTCAGGCAGAATCACCTTTTCGCCAAATATGAGAAGTGCCTCTTTGAGCAGACCTCGCTTCCGTTTTTGGGCTACATCATTTCTCAGACAGGCCTACGAATGGATCCGGAGAAACTGTCTGCCATCGAGAAATGGCCCCAACCGGAGGGGTTGAAGGCCATTCAGCGGTTCCTGGGATTCGCCAATTATTACCGTCTTTTCATACCGCACTTCTCTTCCCGGACTGCTCCAATCTCCGCGCTCACCCACAAGGATGCTAATCCCAAACAGTGGACGCCCGAAGCAGAGGAGGCCTTTCTTTCTTTAAAACAGGCCTTCTCTTCCGCTCCAGTGCTGCATCGCCGGACGGCAACAAGCAGTTCTTCCTGGAGGTGGACGCTTCCTCTTCTGGAGCCGGAGCGGTACTTACTCAAAAATCTTCATCCGGGAGGATGGTATCTTGCGGTTTCTTCTCCAAACTCTTCTCCTCTTCTGAGCGCAATTACTCCATAGGAGACCGAGAGTTATTGGCCATCAAGCTGGCATTGGAGGAGTGGCGTTACCTACTCGAGGGGGCTCTTCATCCGGTAATCATTTACACTGACCACAAAAATCTGGCTTACCTCCAGCATGCCCAGAGACTTAACCCTCGCCAAGCCCGGTGGTCCTTGTTTTTTGCCCGCTTTGATTTTCTCTTACATTTTCGCCCGGCCGACAAGAACATCAAGGCGGACGCCTTGTCCCGGTCCTTCCTGGTGTCGGATCTCGAGGAGGAACCTAAACATATCATCGATCCCGCCAGAGTGATGCGGGTGGCTCCCGTGAGTCTAAATCGTCTCCCTCCTGGCAAGACGTTCGTATCAGTAACCGATCGGGAGAGAATCCTACACTGGGGTCATTCGTCTAAACTAGCTGGCCACGCTGGTCAGAAAAAGACCCTCCAGCTCATTACTCGGCATTACTGGTGGCCTACCCTGCACAAGGACGTAATAGACTTTGTTTCTGCCTGTGTCTCCTGTGCCCGCAACAAAGTTCCGAGACACCTGCCTGCCGGCCGTCTTCTTCCGCTTCCTGTACCCGCTGCTCCCTGGCAGCATATAGCCATGGACTTCATAACAGATCTGCCCGTCTCTGCCGGTTGTACGGTCATTTGGGTGGTCATTGACCGATTTTCCAAGATGGCTCACTTCATTCCCCTGCCAGGGCTTCCGTCTGCACCCGAGTTGGCTAAAGACTTTATCCGCCACATCTTCCGTCTTCATGGTCTGCCTCGTCACATTGTGTCGGATCGTGGGGTACAGTTCACCTCACGTTTCTGGAGAGCCACTTGTAAGTTGCTAGACGTCACCTTGGATTT
>JARQOD010000001.1:573993174-574039697 GCA_033576555.1 Oophaga sylvatica
GGCAAACCGCTGGGCCTTCTCCTGAGAGAGGACAACCTCTCCACTACCTGGTCCCAAATCTGCTGTATACGCTCCACAACAGAGTCAACACCCGCACAGACAGAAGCCTCTGTCTGTCCCGAAGAAAATCGAGGGTGAAACCCAAAATTGCAGAAAAATGGAGACATCAAAGTGGCAGAGCTTGCCCTATTATTAAGAGCAAACTCAGTCAAAGGCAAAAAAGAGACCCAGTCATCTTGATCAGCAGACACAAAGCATCTCAGATAAGTCTCCAATGTCTGGATTGTTCTCTCAGTTTCTCCATTGGTCTGAGGATGAAAAGCAGAGGAGAAAGACAATTGAACACCAAGTTTAGAACAAAAAGTCCTCCAAAATCTGGAAACAAACTGGACTCCTCTGTCAGACACAATGTTCTCAGGAATGCCGTGTAACCGAACCACGTGCTGAAGGAACAAAGGCACCAATTCGGAGGAGGAAGGCAACTTAGGTAATGGCACAAGATGTATCATCTTGGAAAACCTATCGCAAATCACCCAGATAACGGTCATTCTCTGAGAAACAGGGAGGTCGGAAATAAAATCCATAGAGATATGGGTCCATGGTCTCTTGGGCACAGGCAATGGCATCAACAAACCACTAGAGCGAGAGCAAGGCTTGGAGCGAGAGCAAGTCCCACATGACTGCACAAAATCCCTGACGTCACGAGACAAAGTAGGCCACCAAAAGGACCGACTAACCAAGTCTCTGGTACCAAAAATTCCGGGATGACCGGCCAACACGGAACAATGAATCTCAGACATCACACTCTTCTTCCACTGGTCTGGGACAAACAATTTCCCAACAGGGTAGCGCTCGGGTTTATCCTCCTGACACCCCTCCAGAGCCAGTCTCAAATTAGGCGAGATGGCGGAAAGAACAACACCCTCTTTCAAAATAACAGCAGGATCAGATAACTCAGGAGAGTCCGCAAGGAAACTCCTCGAGAGGGCATCCGCCTTAACATTCTTAGTGCCAGGAAGAAAGGAAACCACAAAATTAAAACGTGTGATAAACAAGGCCCACTTGGCCTGTCTAGGATTAAGTCGCTTGGCTGATTCCAGATAAACCAGATTCTTATGGTCCGTGAGGACCACCACCTGATGTTTGGCTCCCTCCAGCCAATGTCTCCACTCTTCAAAAGCCCACTTCATGGCCAATAACTCCCGATTACCAACGTCATAATTACGTTCAGTTGGAGAAAATTTTCGAGAGAAAAAAGCACAAGGGTTACTTTTAGAGGTCTCAGGATCTCTTTGGGACAAAACTGCACCTGCACCAATTTCAGAGGCATCAACCTCCACCTGAAATGGCAGAGAAACATCAGGCTGCCGTAGAACAGGAGCAGAAGTGAATCTCTGCTTAAGTTCCTGAAACGCAGAGACTGCCTCAGGAGGCCAATTCACCACATCAGAACCCTTTTTGGTCAAATCATTCAATGGTTTAACAATAACAGAGAAATTACCAATAAATTTAAGATAAAAATTGGCAAAACCCAAGAATCTCTGAAGAGCCTTTAATGAAGTAGGTTGGACCCAATCACAGATGGCCTGAACCTTGACCGGGTCCATTTCAATAACAGATGGGGACAAAATGAATCCCAGAAATGAGATCCTCTGTACGCCAAAAAGACACTTTGATCCCTTCACATACAGAGCATTCTCTCTCAAAATCTGGAACACAGTCCGAACATGTTTCACATGAGAGTCCCAGTCATTGGAAAAAATCAAGATATCATCCAAATAAACAATCAGAAATTTATCCACAAAATCCCTGAAAATGTTATTCATGAAGGACTGGAAGACGGAAGGAGCATTAGTGAGCCCAAAGGGCATCACTAGGTACTCAAAATGCCGCTCTGGGGTATTAAACGCAGTCTTTCATTCATCCCCGTGCTTAATGCGAATAAGGTTATACCCCCCCCTGAGGTCAAGCTTGGTAAACCAATTAGCACTTTTCACCCTGGAAAACAGGTCAGAAATCAAGGGTAACGGATATTGATATTTCACAGTGATATTGTTCAAGAGACGATAATCAATACACGGCCTTAATGATCCTTTTTTGGTCACAAAGAAAAAACCGGCACCCAAGGGTGAAGAGGATGGTCTGATATGACCCTTCTCCAATGACTCCTTGATATAAGACAGCATAGCGTCATGTTCAGGTACAGACAAGTTAAATAGGCGACCTTTAGGGAATTTACTACCAGCACTAATTCAATAGCGCAGTCATAGCTCCTATGGGGGGCAAGGATGCAGATTTACTTTCGCTAAACACATCAGAAAATCAGTCAAAAAGTCAGGCACATCTTGAGCCTTGGGAGAGGCAGAAAAAACAGGAGTGTTGGCATTAACACATTGGCAGCCCCAACTGGTTACAGACACAGATTTCCAATCCAAAACAGGATTATGAGACTGCAACCAAGGGAAACCTAGTACAATAATGTCATGCAGATTATACAGCACCAAAAATTTGTAACTCTCCTGATGATCAGGTTCAACCCTCATTATCACCTGAGTAGAGAACTGGGGTTTATTCTCAGCCAAAGGGGTAGAATCAATCCCCGGTAGGGGAATAGACTTCCGTAGGGGTATCAAGGGAAACCCACAACGTTTAGCAAAATCAAAATCCATCAGGTTAATAGCTGCTCCCGAATCAACAAAAGCCTGAGCAGAAAATGTGGACAGGGAACAAATCAGGATATCAGTCAACAGAAATTTAGTCTGAACACTACCCAAGACAACTGAGCGTGCAAAACGTCTTCTGTTGTGAATGGACTTGAAATGAGTTCTGAGCAGAGGCTCCCTCTGGTGGTTACAAGCGGTACTGGACTGTCCAGTGAAGATTATGAGGATTGGGAACAGGTGTTACTGACTGGTCTTATATAAGGGAGTCGCCTTCCCATCAGGGTTGCCGGTGATCAATTGTTCTGGTCTCAATCCTTGATTCTTGTTTCCTTTGTAGCCTGCTGTGTCGTGTCTGCATCTCCTGCTAACAGATAAGACATTTTCTTCTTTTTGTTTTTGTGCTTGATTTTTGCATTTTGTCCTGCACTTCTGTGGGGCCTTCAGGGTCCCCTCCGGGGCTTTTGCCCTCTCAGTTTAGTTCAGCCACTGATGTTTGTACATTTGCTTTTTCCAGTTTTTTCAGTGGCTGCTGTTTTGATTTTGTTACACCAGAGAACTAATTTAGGTGGTAGAGGTCGTGTGATCTCAGGTGTTTTTGAAATTAGTAGAGTTGGTGCTTTTCAGGGTTTTTTGGGATTGCAGTAAGTGCCCTTCCTATCCTTTTCTATTTAGATAGTTTGGGCCCCAACGTTTGCTCATACTATTTTCTGTCTGTGTCAGTATTTCTTCTTGTCTAACCGCCATTACATGTTTGGGGGCTTTCTATGTTCTTTGGGGATCTGCTCCGGGGCAGATAGCTTTCCTCTTTCTATCTTTAGGTGTAGTTAGTTTCTCAGGCTGTGACGAGGCGTCTAGGACCAACGTAGGAACGCTCCACGGCTGCCTCTAGTTGTGGTGGTTAGTCAGGGTACTGCAATCTCATAGATTCCAACGTAGGAACGCTCCACGGCTGCTCTAGTTGTGGTGGTTAGTCAGGGTACTGCAATCTCATAGATTCCAACTGCTCTGGTGTATTGCCTTTTTTACCTGCACTCCTCAGCTACCGAAACATAACAGTATCACCGGCCTAAAAATTGAAAATTGTATGGTACTCACAGAAGGGAAAAATATTGTGAAAGAAAAAGGTTGTCAGAGTTGTCAGAGATATTTTTCTGTTTGTTGCATTTTTTTTTTCCCTCTGTATCTCTGGGTGCTGGGAGGATTTTTTCTCTCAATGGAGTTTGCACAGCTGTCTGGCCGTGTGGATCAGCTTGCCACTGAGGTTCGGAGTATTGCTACCTATCTTGCTAGGTTGCCTGTTGTGGAACCTAGGATTCCCATGCCAGATTTGTTTTTGGGGGATCGAGCCAAGTTTCTGAATTTCAAAAATAATTGTAAATAATTTTTTGCCTTAAAATCTAAGTCCTCAGGGAAGCAGCGCAGCAGGTTCAAATTGTCATCTCTCTCCTGCGCGGCGATCCTCAGGATTTGGCTTTTTCCCTGACACCTGGGGATCCTGTTTTTGAGTGATGTTGATGCATTTTTTCAGGCCTTGGGGTTATTGTACGATGAGCCTAATGTCTCTGATCAAGCTGAAAAAGCCTTGTTGGCATTAAATCAGGGCTTGATGACGCTGAGTTATACTGTCAGAGATTCCGTAGGTGGGCAGTCCTGACCAAATGGAATGACGACGCTTTGGCAGCTCTTTTTCGGAAGGGTCTGTCAGATAATGTAAAGGATGTTATGGTGGGATTCCCTGTACCCTCTGGTCTCAATGATTCTATGTCATTAGCGATTCAAATTGACAGACGTTTGCGTGAGCGGAGAAGTATGCGTGGAATAGTGTTACCTTGTGAACCTGCTTCTGAATCCATGCAGTGTGATAGAGTGGTTTCTGGAGCACAGCGTCATGAGTTTCGAAAGCGCAATGGGTTATGTTTCTACTGTGGTGATGCCTCTCATGCTATTTCAGTCTGCCCTAAGCGGGGAAGACGTTTTGCACGCTCTGTTGTCTTGGGTAGTGTTCAGACTAAGTTTTTATTAACTGTTACTCTGATATGCTCTCTGTCCTCATTTTCTGCTCATGCTTTCGTTGATTCGGGAGCAGCTATTAACCTGATGGATTTTGATTTTGCTAAACGTTGTGGGTTTCCCTTGATACCCCTACGGAAGTCTATTCCCCTACTGGGGATCGATTCTACCCCTTTAGCTGAGAATAAACCTCAGTTCTCTACTCAGGTGATAATGAGGGTTGAACCTGATCATCAGGAGAGCTGCAAATTTTTGGTTCTGTATAATCTGCATGACATTATCGTACTGGGTTTCCCTTGGTTACAGTCTCATAATCCTGTTTTGGATTGGAAATCTGTGTCTGTAACCAGTTGGGGCTGCCAATGTGTTAATACCAACACTCCTGTTTTTTCTGCCTTCCCCCAGGCTCAGGATGTTCCTGACTTTTTGATTGATTTTTCTGATGTGTTCAGCGAAAGTAAATCTGCATCCTTGCCTCCCCATAGGAGCTATGACTGCGCTATTGAATTAGTGCTGGGTAGTAAATTCCCTAAAGGTCGCCTTTTTAACTTGTCTGTACCTGAACATGACGCTATGCTGTCTTATATCAAGGAGTCATTGGAGAAGGGTCATATCAGACCATCCTCTTCACCCTTAGGTGCCGGTTTTTTCTTTGTGGCCAAAAAGGATGGTTCATTAAGGCAGTGTATTGATTATCGTCTTTTGAACAATATTACTGTGAAATATCAATATCCGTTACCCTTGATTTCTGACCTGTTTTCCAGGGTGAAAAACGCTACTTGGTTTACCAAGCTTGACCTCAGGGGGCATATAACCTTATTCGCATTAAGCACGGGGATGAATGGAAGATGGCATTTAATACCCCTGAGGGCATTTTGAGTACCTTGTGATGCCCTTTGGGCTCACTAATGCTCCTTCTGTCTTCCAGTCCTTCATGAATGACATTTTCAGGGATTTTGTGGATAAATTTCTGATTGTTTATTTGGATGATATCTTGATTTTTTCTAATGACTGGGACTCTCATGTGAAACATGTTCGAACTGTATTCCAGATTTTGAGAGAGAATGCTCTGTATATGAAGTGATCAAAGTGTCTTTTTGGCTACAGTGGATCTCATTTTTGGGATTCATTTTGTCCCCATCTGTTATTGAAATGGACCCGGTCAAGGTTCAGGCCATCTGTGATTGGGTCCAACCTACTTCATTAAAGGCTCTTCAGAGATTCTTGGGTTTTGCCAATTTTTATCTTAAATTTATTGGTAATTTCTCTGTTATTGTTAAACCATTGACTGATTTGACCAAAAAGGGTTCTGATGTGGTGAATTGGCCTCCTGAGGCAGTCTCTGCGTTTCAGGAACTTAAACGGAGATTCACTTCTGCTCCTGTTCTACGGCAGCCTGATGTTTCTCTGCCATTTCAGGTGGAGGTTGATGCCTCTGAAATTGGGGCAGGTGCCGTTTTGTCCCAAAGAGATCCAGAGACCTCTAAAAGTAACCCTTGTGCCTTTTTCTCTCGAAAATTTTCTCCTACTGAACGTAATTATGACGTGGGTAATCGGGAGTTATTGGCCATGAAGTGGGCATTTGAAGAGTGGAGACATTGGCTGGAGGGAGCCAAACATCAGGTGGTGGTCCTTACGGACCATAAGAATCTGGTTTATCTGGAATCTGCCAAGCGACTTAATCCTAGACAGGCCAGGTGGTCCTTGTTTTTCACACGTTTTAATTTTGTGGTTTCCTTTCTTCCTGGCACTAAGAATGTTAAGGCGGATGCCCTCTCGAGGAGTTTCCTTGCGGACTCTCCTAAGGTATCTGATCCTTCTGTTATTTTGAAAGAAGGTGTAGTTCTTTCCGCCATCTCGCCCAATTTGAGACTGGCTCTGGAGGGGTGTCAGGAGGATAGGCCCGAGTGCTGCCCTGTTGGGAAATTGTTTGTCCCGGACCAGTGGAAAAAGAGTGTGATGTCTGAGATTCATTGTTCCGCGTTGGCCGGTCATCCCGGAATTTTTGGTACCAGAGATTTGGTTAGTCGGTCCTTTTGGTGGCCTACCTTGTCTCGTGATGTCAGGGAATTTGTGCAGTCCTGCGGGACTTGCTCTCGCTCCAAGCCTTGCTCTCGCTCTAGTGGTTTGTTGATGCCATTGCCTGTGCCCAAGAGACCATGGACCCATATCTCTATGGATTTCATTTCCGACCTCCCTGTTTCTCAGAGAATGACCGTCATCTGGGTGATTTGCGATAGGTTTTCCAAGATGATACATCTTGTGCCATTACCTAAGTTGCCTTCCTCCTCTGAATTGGTGCCTTTGTTCCTTCAGCACGTGGTTCGTTTACACGGCATTCCTGAGAACATTGTGTCTGACAGAGGAGTCCAGTTTGTTTCCAGATTTTGGAGGACCTTTTGTTCTAAACTTGGTGTTCAATTGTCTTTCTCCTCGGCGTTTCATCCTCAGACCAATGGTCAAACTGAGAGAATAAACCAGACATTGGAGACTTATCTAAGATGCTTTGTGTCTGCTGATCAGGATGACTGGGTCTCTTTTTTGCCTTTGGCTGAATTTGCTCTTAATAATAGGCTAGCTCTGCCACTTTGATGTTTCCATTTTTCTGTAATTCTGGGTTCACCCTCGATTTTCTTCAGGACAGACGGAGGCTTCTGTCTGTCCAGGTGTTGACTCTGTTGTGGAGCGTATGCAACAGATTTGGGACCAGGTAGTGGAGAGGTTGTCCCTCTCTCAGGAGAGGGCCCAGCGGTTTGCTAACCGGCATAGGACTGATGGTCCTCGGTTTAAAGTGGGGGACTTGGTCTGGTTGTCCTCAAAAAATATTCCTATGAGAGTGGCATCTCCTAAATTTAAGCCTAGGTTCATTGGACCTTATAAGATCATGGAGATTCTTAATCCTGTTTCTTTTCATTTGCTTCTTCCAGGGACATTTAAGATCCATAACGTGTTCCACAAGTCTTTGTTGAAGAGGTTTGTTGAGCCATTGGTTCCTACTGCTTTGCCTCCTGACCCTGTTCTGGTTGAGGGCAATATGGAGTTTGTGGTTGAGAAAATATTGAATTCTCGTTTTTCTAGACGGAAACTCCAGTATTTGGTTAAGTGGAGAGTAGTGTTGAGCGATACGATACCGCAAGTATCGGGTATCGGCCGATATTAGCTCTATCGGCCTTTCGATACTTAGTTGCGATATTTTCGTCTTATCGGATACCGGAATCGGGATTGTCACTGTCACTGTCTGTGTCCGTCGGTCGGGTCTGTCACTGTCAGTGTCCGTCGGTCGGGTGTGTCAGGAGTCAGCGGCACTTACCTGGCAGAAGATCTCCGGCGGTCACGGGCTGGACTGCTTCATGGCCGCCATCATCTTTCCCCGGCGGTCACATGCAGTTTCTCGCGATAACTGCAGTGACTGCTGGGTAATCCCGGCCGTAAAGCAGTCAGTCCGATGACGTCACCGCCGGGGAAGCAGGTAATCAGCTGTGCTGCGTCGCGATGACAGGCTCTGCCTGTCATTGCGATGTAGCAGAGCTGGATCGTCGTGGGACTGTCGTTACTATGGACTGCGTCGGACAGGTGGTATACTGTTGGTTTGTTTTTTTTCTTTTTTTACTGGAGATCGATGGCGTCGCAGGAATAAGGGTATAATAAAATTAATGAAAACTGTGTTGTCTCTTTTATTTCATTAAAAGACTTTTTTCTTGCTTTGTCTTTTTTTTATACATTTAATAACTTTGGGATTAATAATGGATCGGTGTCTTATTGACACCTCTCCATTATTAACCGGGCTTATTGTCACCGTGCAATCAACGGTGACATTAACCCCTTATTACCCCACTTGCCACCGCTACAGGGCAGTGGGAAGAGCCGGGTAAAGTGCCACAATTGGCACATCTTTTGATGCGCGAAATGTGGGGCTGCTGTAGCCAGGTATTATCAGGCTGTTGAGGGCCAAAATCCATGGGCCTTGACAGTCTTTTAATACCAGGCCGCAGCAGTCTGCATTTTACTTGGCTGGTTAACAAAAATAGGGGGACCCCTATGCCGTTTTTTTTTCGAGGGGATCCCCTATTTTTGTTAACCAGCCAAGCTAAGCAGACTGCTGTGGCCTGGTATTATCAGGCTTGCAAGGTCCATGGATATTGGATCCTTACCAGCCTGAAAAACCAGGCCTCAGCGGTCTGCTTCATCTGGCTGGTTAACAAAAATAGGGGGGACCCCACGCCAATTTTTTTCGAGGGGATCCCCTATTTTTGTTAATCAGCCAAGATATGCAGACTGCTGTGGCCTGGTATTATCAGGCTGGCAAGGTCCATGGATCTTGGCTCCTTAACAGCCTGAAAATCCAGGCCTCAGCGGTCTGCTTCATCTGGCTGGTTAACAAAAATAGGGGGGACCCCACGCCAATTTTTTTCGAGGGGATCCCCTATTTTTGTTAACCAGCAAAGATAAGCAGACTGCTGTGGCCTGGTATTATCAGGCTGGCAAGCAGGGTCGGACTGAGCCACCGGGACACCGGAGAAACCTCCGTGGGCCCCAGCTCCTGCGTGGTGGGCCCTGATTTGAAAGGATAGGTCGCGGGGCAGAGGGGGCAGTGACCCCGGGCCCCGCGCTCTGAGGGGGCCCACCCGGAGCTACGCTACAGTAACTGTATCAGTTACATTCTGTGGCAGAGCAGGGAGAATCGATCTTCCTGCTCTGCCGCCCAGAAGCTATGGGGCCTGAACAGGCGATGGGGGGGCCCGGTGCCAGCAGTGGGCCCCCCAACCGTCATCGGAGGGTCAGCTGTATCGGCATGGGTACGGTTGGGGCGGGGATATGGGTGTGATTAGCTGTGAAATGGGTGTGGTCGGGGCGTGGCTGAAAATTTGCAGCGGCGCGCTATGCGCGCCGCAGCCTTTACCCCTCTTTCCTGTCTTCAAAATTTGGGAGGAATGCTGTATGACCTCCCTACAACTTCTGGGCATGCTCCTGATGAGCGCGACGGATGGTCTCCTGAGGGATCTCCTCCCACACCTGGACTAAAGCATCCACCAACTCCTGGACAGTCTGTGGTGCAACGTGGCATGGCCCAAAATTTGCTGCAGCAGGCACAGCGTGCCACAGCCTTTGTCCCTCTTTCCCTTCTTCAAAGGTTGGGAAGTATGATGGTGGGCCCCAAGAATATTTTTTCTCTGGTGGGCCCAAGGTACTCCAGTCCGACGCTGCTGGCAAGGTCCATGGATTTTGGCTCCTTAACAGCCTTAAATACCATGCCTCAGCAGCAGGGGCGTACATAGAAATCATGGGGCCCCATAGCAAAAGTCTGAATGGGCCCCCCCCCAAAAAAAAAAACCCACAGCCATTGTAAATGTAAAGTGCCAGCACAGTGAGGGGACACATTAAACAAAAAAATGTATTATGCCCCCATAGATTGTGCCCCCATAGATGCTCCATAGTATAAAAAAAAAAGACATACTCACCTTTCGTCGCTGGGGGCCAGGTGCCGGTGTCCTGAGCAGGGGGTGACACCAGGTGCCGATGTCACCGCTCGCTCAGGGCCCCGGCACCTGAGATATTTACCTGTCCTCTCTCCACTGCTGAGTGCCGCTGTCTTCGGGGTCCTCCAGCAGTGAATGATGAGGCAGAGGGTGCGGCGCGCACTAACGACGTCATCGCGCCCTCTGACCTGAACATTGCAGCAAGAGGACGCGAGCAAAGGTGGAACGGGACAGGTAAATATCCCTTATAATCACCCTTCTGCCGGCGCGGTCTGTGCAGCCCCTGCTCTTCTCCCACGGTCTCCGCCGCCAGTGTTCAGCGGTCACGCGGGACAGCTCATTAAAGTCATGAATAAGTGCGTATTCATGACTGTAATGAGCGGTACCACCTGACCGCTGAACACAGGCGTCGGAGACCGTGGGAGAAGAGCAGGGGCTGCAGAGACCGCACCAGGAGGGGTGAGTATATAGAAGAGCTGCGCTCCCCCTCCCCCGCCGACCCCTGGTAGTACTGTGTCAGCACACATGTCCGGGCCCCATAGCAGCTGCTTGGTCTGCTTCATTCACGGTACGCCACTGCTCAGCAGTCTGCTTCATCAGGCTGGTTAACAAAAATAGGGGGGACCCGACGCCATTTTTTATTCGAAGGGAACCCTATTTTTGTTAATCAGTTCCCTCTGACGTCACTGATTGTGTCCCTGGCTGACCTGAAGTAAAGTGGAAAGCAATCAATTAAGCTTTCCACTTCCTCTCCTGTCAGCCAGGAGAGGAACTCATTCATTTGGGGGTTTACTGTGAGGCTGCAGCATTAGCTGCGGTCCCTGCAGTAAACATTAACCCTTTCTGAAGGATTACACCGTGGGACCTGACTGTGCATGGGATAGGTAAGAATAATTTTGCTTTTTTATTTTTTTTTATTACAGGAAATGGTTTTTGCAGTCAAATAAAAGATGGTCAAAAACATGTGTCTTTATTTCATTAAAATGATTTTTAATTAAAGTGTGTGTGTTTTATTTTTATTTCATGCAATAGGATTAATAATTGATAGTTGTCTAATTGACAGCTCTCAATTATTAACCTGGCTTAAGGTCACCTTTCAATTGCAATGTGGCTTTAACCCCATATTAACCCATTCACCACCGCTACAGGGCAATGGGAATAGACGGGCAAAGTGCCAGAAAGGGCGAATCTAATTATAGATTTGTCTTTTCTGGGGTGTCTGGGGGCAGATATTAGTAGCCAGGGGGGCCAAAAATAATGGTCCCTCTCTGGGCTATTATTATCTGCCCCCATTCGCTGGCTTTGTCTGTCTGGTTGCGAAAATAGGGCGGGAGCCCACACATTTTTTTTAAACAATTTTACACCTCATATATTATATATATATACATGTCATTGAATTTGTGACACATATATTTATATTTATAGTTCATACACTTCTACATAGTATAATAGGCTTTTTGTGAAAATGCAGAACCCGACATGAAATGACACTTAGTGTACATAGGGTTAACCATGTCTTTTCATGTCCTTTGCTATCTGATTTGCACAAACAATTACATCAGTCTATGTGTGCAAAATTTCACACCTGTAGGGGTTAATTAAAGGTGTAAATTCGTAGCAAAAAAGTCCGTTTTTTTTACAACGAATTTACACCTTTAATTAACCCCTACAGGTGTGAAATTTTGCACACATAGACTGATGTAATTGTTTGTGCAAATCAGATTGCAAACGACATGAAAAGACATGGTTAACCCTATGTACACCAAGTGTCATTTCATGTCGGGTGCTTCTGTCTTTTCACAGAAGCGGCTTTACCCGGCAATTGAATCAGAGGATATTTTACTATGTAGAAGTGTATAAACTATACATATATTATATATATATATGTCACAATGACGTATATATATATATATTATATGTATTCTATGTGTGTATATTTAGTGTTTACAAGGAAATAAAGGTTTTTTTTTTGTTGCGATATTTTGTTCCCATAGACTTACATGGACTTCCGCAATCGGAATCGGATATCGCCGATATTTAGTGATATCGGCGATACCATTCCGATCCGATATTTTTAGATATCGAGCAGTATCGCTCAACACTAGTGGAGAGGTTATGGTCAGGAGGACAATTCTTGGGTGTTTGCTTCGGACATCCATGCTAGGAGACTCATCCGTGCGTATCATAGAACTCATGCTGACCGACCTGGTTGCTCAAGTGAGGGTTCGGTGACCCCTCCTCAAGGGGGGGGTACTGTTGTGAATGGACTTGAAATGAGTTCTGAGCAGAGGCTCCCTCTGGTGGTTACAAGCGGTACTGGACTGTCCAGTGAAGATTGTGAGGATTGGGAATCAGGTGTTACTGATTGGTCTTATATAAGGGAGTCGCCTTCCCATCAGGGTTGCCGGTGATCAATTGTTCTGGTCTCAATCCTTGATTCCTGTTTCCTTTGTAGCCTGCTGTGTCGTGTCTGCATCTCCTGCTAACAGATAAGACATTTTCTTCTTTTTGTTTTTGTGCTTGATTTTTGCATTTTGTCCTGCACTTCTGTGGGGGCCTTCAGGGTCCCCTCCGGGGGCTTTTGCCCTCTCAGTTTAGTTCAGCCACTGATGTTTGTATATTTGCTTTTTCCAGTTTTTTCAGTGGCTGCTGTTTTGATTTGTTACACCAGAGAACTAATTTAGGTGGTAGAGGTCGTTGTGATCTCAGGTGTTTTTGAAATTAGTAGAGTTGGTGCTTTTCAGGGTTTTTTGGGATTGCAGTAAGTGCCCTTCCTATCCTTTTCTATTTAGGTAGTTTGGGCCCCAACGTTTGCTCATACTATTTTCTGTCTGTGTCAGTATTTCTTCTTGTCTAACCGTCATTACATGTTTGGGGGCTTTCTATGTTCTTTGGGGATCTGCTCCGGGGCAGATAGCTTTCCTCTTTCTATCTTTAGGTGTAGTTAGTTTCTCAGGCTGTGACGAGGCATCTAGGACCAACGTAGGAACGCTCCACTGCTGCCTCTAGTTGTGGTGGTTAGTCAGGGTACTGCAATCTCATAGATTCCAACTGCTCTGGTGTATTGCCTTTTTTACCTGCACTCCTCAGCTACCGAAACATAACAGTCTTCCCCGCTTAGGGCAGACTGAAACAGCATGAGAGGCATCACCACAGTAGAAACATAACCCATTGCGTTTTCGAAACTCATGACGCTGTGCCCCAGAAGCCACTCTATCACACTGCATGGGTTCAGAAGCTGGTTCACAAGGCAACACCATACCACGCATACCTCTACGCTCATGCAAATGTCTGTCAATTTGAATCGCTAATGACATAGAATCATTGAGACCAGAGGGAGCAGGGAAACCAACCATAACATCTTTTACATTCTCTGACAGACCCTTCCAAAAAAGGGCTGCCAAAGCATCATCATTCCATTTGGTCAGAACTGCCCACTTTCGGAATTTCTGACAGTACAACTCAGCGTCCTCAAGCCCCTGATTTAATGCCAACAAGGTTTTTTCATCTTGATCAGTGACATTAGGTTCATCGTACAATAACCCCAGAGCCAGAAAAACTGCATCAACATTACTCAAAACAGAGTCCCCAGGTGTCAGGGAAAAAGCCCAATCCTGAGGATCGCCGCGCAGGAGAGAGATGACAATTTGAACCTGCTGTGCTGCGTTCCCTGAGGACTTAGGTTTTAAGGCAAAAAACAACTTACAGTTATTTTTGAAATTCAGAAATTTAGCTCGATCCCCCAAAAACAAATCTGGCATGGGGATAATAGGTTCCACAACCGGCAACCCTGCAAGATAGGTAGCAATACTTCGAACTTCAGTGGCAAGCTGATCCACACGGCCAGACAACTGTGCAAACTCCATTGAGAGAAAAAAAAATCCTCCTCAACACCCAGAGAAAAAGAGGGAAAAAAAATGCAACAAACAGAAAAAAAAAAAAAATCTCTGACAACTCTGACAACTTTCTTCTTCCACATTTTTTTTCCCTTCTGTGAGTACCATATAATTTTCAGTTTGGCCGATGATACTGTTATGTTTTGGTAGCTGAGGAGAGCAGGCAAAAACGGCAATACACCACAACTAAAGGCAGCCATGGAGCGTTCCTACGTTGGTCCTAGACGCCTCGTCACAGCCTGAGAGGCTAACTACATCTAAAGATAGAAAGAGGAAAGCTATCTGCCCCGGAGAAGATCCCCAAAGAATATAGGAAGCCCCCAAACATGTAATGGCGGTTAGACAAGAGGAAATACAGACACAGACAGAAAATAGTATGAGCAAACGCTGGGGCCCAATCTGCCTAGACAGAAAAGGATAGGAAGGATTCTTACTGCAATCCGAAAAAAAAGCTAAAAAAAAAACAACGCTACTAATTGCAAAAACACCTGAGATCACACGACCTCTACCACCTAAAATAGTTCTCTGGTGTAACAAAACTAAGCCGCAGCCACAGAAAAAACTGGAAAAGGCAAATGAACAAACAACAGTGGCTCCAGAGGAACCGAGAGAAGACCATGCCCCCCGGGGAGGGGAACCTGGCCAACCTCACAGAAATGCAGAGACATATGCAAAAGGAAAGCACAAAAACAAAAAACAGAAAATATCTTATCTGAGAGCAGGAGAAGAGGCAAGACTCAGCAAGCTTCCAAGTGAACCAGGAAACAACGTTGAGACAAGAACGATTGATCACCGGCAACCATGATGGGGGGAAACCCCTTATATCCAGCCAGTCCGTGATTCCTGATTGCCAATCCTCATTGCATGGTTCAGTACTGTTTGTAACCACCAGAGGGAGCTTCTGCTCAGAATTCATTTCTAAAACATTCATAACACTGTCCGCTCTCCTGTGTGGTGTAGTATATAGAGGATCTGTCAACTCTCCTATGTGGTGTAGTATATAGAGGATCTGTCAGCTCTCCTGTGTGATGCAGTATATAGAGGATCAGTTAGCTCTCCTGTGTGGTGTAGTATATAGAGGATTTTTCAGTTCTCCTGTTTGGTATAGTACATAGAGGATATATCAGCTCTCCTGTGTGGTGTAGTATATAGAGGATCTGTCCGCTCTCCTGTGTGGTTTAGAATATAGAGGATTTGTCAGCTCTCCTGTGTGGTCTAGTATACAGAGGATCTGTCAGCTCTCCTGTGTGGTGTAGTATATAGAGGATCTGTCAGCTCTCCTGTGTGGTGTAGTATATAGAGGATCTGTCGCTCTCCTGTGTGGTTTAGTATATAGAGGATTTGTCAGCTCTCCTGTGTGGTTAGTATACAGAGGATCTGTCAGCTCTCCTGTGTGGTGTTAGTATATAGAGGATCTGTCCGCTCTCCTGTGTGGTGTAGTATATAAAGGAACTGTCAGCTCTCCTGTGTGGTGTAGTATATAGAGGATCTGTCAGCTCTCCTGTGTGGTGTAGTATATAGAGGATCTGTCGCTCTCCTGTGTGGTTTAGTATATAGAGGATCTGTCAGCTCTCATGTGTGAAGTATATAGAGATCTGTCAACTCTCTGTGTCGTGTAGTATATAGAGGATCTGTCAGCTCTCCTGTGTGGTGTAGTATATAGAGGATCTGTCAGCTGTCCTCTGTGGTGTAGTATGTGAAGGATCTGTCCGCTCTCCTGTGTGGTGTAGTATATAGAGGTTCTGTCAGCTCTACTGTGTGGTGTAGTATATAGAGGATCTGTCAGCAGTCCTCTGTGGTGTAGTATGTGAAGGATCTGTCCGCTCTCCTGTGTGGTGTAGTATATAGAGGATCTGTCTGCTCTCCTGTGTGGTGTAGTATATAGAGGATCTGTCAGCTCTCCTGTGTGGTGTAGTATATAGAGGATCTGTCAGCTCTCCTCTGTGGTCCAGTATAGAGAGGATCTGTCAGCTCTCCTGTGTGGTGTAGTATATGAGGATCTGTCCGCTCTCCTGTGTGTGTAGATAGTATATAGAGGATTGCTATGATTTGGTAGCTGAGGAGAGCAGGCAAAAAAGGCAATACACCAGAGAGTTTGGAATCTACTGGATTGCAGTACCCTGACTAACACCAAAACTAAAGGCAGCCGTGGAGCGTAACTACGTTGGTCCTAGACGCCTCGTCACAGCCTGAGAAGCTAGCTACACCTAAAGATAGAAAGAGGAAAACTATCTGCCCCGGAGCAGATCCGCAAAGAACATAGGAAGCCCCCAAACATGTAATGGCGGTTAGACAAGAGAAAATACAGACACAGACAGAAAATAGCATGAGCAAACATTGGGGCCCAATCTCCTAGAAAGAAAAGGATAGGAAGGACACTTACTGCAATCCAAGAAAACCCTAAAAAAATACCACTCACTAATTGCAAAAACACCTGAGATCACACGACCTCTACCACTAAATTAGTTCTCTGGTGTAACAAAACTAAGCAGCAGCCACTGAAAAAACTGGAAAAGGCAAATGAACAAATAACAGTGGCTCAGATAAACTGAGAGGAGCACAAGCCCCCGGAGGGTACCTGGCTGACCTCCACAGAAGTGCAGGACAAAATGCAAAAAGCAAGCACAAAAATAAAAGCAGAAAATATCTTATCTGATAGCAGAAGATGCAGGCAAGACACAGCAAGCTTCCAAGTGAACCAGGAACCAAAGTTGAGACAAGAACAATTGATCACCGGCAACCCTGATGGGAGGGAACCTCCTTATATAAGACCAGTCTGTAACACCTGATTGCCAATCTTCACAATCTTCATTGAATAGTTCAGTACTGTTTGTAACCACCAGAGGGAGCTTCCGCTCAGAATTCATTTCTAACATATTCACAACAGAGGATCTGTCCGCTCTCCTGTGTGGTGTAGTATATAGAGGATCTGTCAGCTCTCCTGTGTGGTGTAGTATACAGAGGATCTGTCAACTCTCCTATGTGGTGTAGTATATAGAGGATCTGTCAGCTCTCCTGTGTGGTGTAGTATATAAAGGATCTGTCAACTCTCCTATGTGGTGTAGTATATAGAGGATCTGTCAGCTGTCCTCTGTGGTGTAGTATGTGAAGGATCTGTCCGCTCTCCTGTGTGGTGTAGTATATAGAGGATCTGTCAGCTTTCCTGTGTGGTGTAGTATATAGAGGATCTGTCAGCTCTCCTATGTGGTATAGTATATAGAGGATCTGTCAGCTTTCCTGTGTGGTGTAGTATACAGAGGATCTGTCAGCTCTCCTGTGTGGTGTAGTATATAGAGGATCTGTCAGCTCTCCTATGTGGTGTAGTATATAGAGGATCTGTCAGCTCTCCTGTGTGGGTAGTATATAAAGGATCTGTCAACTCTCCTGTGTGGTGTAGTATATAGAGGATCTGTCAGCTTCCTGTGTGGTGTAGTATATAGAGGATCTGTCAGCTCTCCTATGTGGTATAGTATATAGAGGATCTGTCAGCTTTCCTGTGTGGTGTAGTATACAGAGGATCTGTCAGCTCTCCTGTGTGGTGTAGTATATAGAGGATCTGTCAGCTCTCCTATGTGGTGTAGTATATAGAGGATCTGTCAGCTCTCCTGTGTGGTGTAGTATATAAGGATCTGTCACTCTCCTATGTGGTGTAGTATATAGAGGATCTGTCAGCTGTCTCTGTGGTGTAGTATGTGAGGATCTGTCCGCTCTCCTGTGTTGTGTAGTATATAGAGGATCTGTCTGCTCTCCTGTGTGGTGTAGTATATAGAGGATCTGTCAGTTTTCCTGTGTGGTGTAGTATATGAGGATCTGTCAGCTCTCCTGTGTGGTGTAGTATATAGAGGATCTGTCGGCTTCCTGTGTGGTGTAGTATATAGGGATCTGTCAGCTGTCCTCTGTGGTGTAGTATGTAGAGGATCTGTCAGCTCTCCTGTGTGGTGTAGTATATAGAGGATCTGTCCGCTCTCCTCTGTGTGTAGTATGTGAAGGATCTGTCCGCTCTCCTGTGTGGTGTAGTATATAGAGGATCTGTCAGCTTTCCTGTGTGGTGTAGTATATAGAGGATCTGTCAGCTCTCCTGTGTGGTGTAGTATATAGAGGATCTGTCAGCTCTCCTGTGTGGTGTAGTATATAGAGGTATCTGTCAGCTCTCCTGTGTGGTGTAGTATATAGAGGATTTGTCGCTCTCCTGTGTGGTCTAGTATACAGAGGATCTGTCAGCTCTCCTGTGTGATGTAGTATATAGAGGATTTGTCAGCTCTCCTGTGTGGTCTAGTATACAGAGGATCTGTCAGCTCTCCTGTGTGTGTAGTATATAGAGGATCTGTCCGCTCTCCTGTGTGGTGTAGTATATAGAGGATCTGTCAGCTCTCCTGTTGGTGTACTGTAGTATATAAGGATCTGTCACTCTCCTATGTGGTGTAGTATATAGAGGATCTGTCAGCTCTCCTGTGTGATGTAGTATATAGAGGATCTGTTACTCTCCTGTGTGGTGTAGTATATAGAGGATTTTTCAGTTCTCCTGTTGGTTAGTATATAAGGATCTGTCCTCTTCTGTGTGGTGTAGTATATAGAGGATCTGTCAGCTCTCCTTGTGGTTTAGTATATAGAGGATTTGTCAGCTCTCCTGTGTAGTGTAGTATTGAGAGGATTGTCAGTTTCCTGTGTGGTGTAGTATATAGAGGGTCTGTCGGCTCTCCTGTGTGGTGCAGTATATAGAGGATTTGTCAGCTCTCCTATGTGGTGTAGTATACAGAGGATCTGTCGCTCTCCTGTGTGGTGTAGTATGTGAAGGATCTGTCAGCTCTCCTGTGTGGTGTAGTATACAGAGGGTCTGTCGCTCTCCTGTCTGGTGTAGTATATAGGTATCTGTCAGCTCTCCTGTGTGGTCTAGTATACAGAGGATCTGTCAGCTCTCCTGTGTGGTGTAGTATATAGAGGATCTGTCTGCTCTCCTGTGTGGTGTAGTATATAGAGGATCTGTCAGCTCTCCTGTGTGGTGTAGTATATAGAGGATCTGTCCGCTCTCCTGTGTGGTGTAGTGTATAGAGGATCTGTTAGCTCTCCTGTGTGGTGTAGTATATAGAGGATTTTTCAGTTCTCCTATGTGGTGTAGTATATAGAGGATCTGTCAGCTCTCCTGTATGGTGTAGTATATAGAGGTTCTGTCCGCTCTCCTTTGTGGTTTAGTATATAGAGGATTTGTCAGCTCTCCTGTGTGGTGTAGTATATAGAGGATCTGTCAGCCCTCCTGTGTGGTGTAGTATATAGAGGATCTGTCCGCTCTCCTGTGTGGTGTAGTATATAGAGGATTTGTCAGCTCTCCTGTGTGGTGTAGTATATAGTGGATCTGTCAACTTTCTTGTGTGTTGTAGAGTATCTATCCTGTGTGGTGTAAGGGATCTATCGTGTGTAATATTTTTACATAACTGCATTGTGGGCCCCAAGAATAATTTTCTATGTTGGGCCCAAGGTACTCCAGTCTGAATCTAAGGCCATAGACCTTTCTGGTGCATATTGACAGTCGTCTTCATGATTAAACCCTGTAAACAATCTATAAGGATATCCTATTAGAATTCAAGTCAACACCTACTGTTGTAAAATAGATTGTCTGATCTAGAAATCTTTGGAAAAAATGGGTGTTCTACATCCTGAACAATCATTCATTAGGCAAATGTTTTATGCATATGTGTGGCCCAGCTGCGCTTGGTACACATGTTCCCAGGAGTATGCACAAAAAGGTAATTACAAAACCTGATATTCATTCACATCTCACATTTCCCAACATTACCACTAGAGGGAATCTTAGACTATTTAAGGGTGAGTTAGGTAGCAGTAGCCATTCAAGAGAGGGGGGGCATTCTGGGCAGTGCAGACCAGTTCGGTCTAGTTAGTTGTAGTTCCTGTCAGAGCTCAGTGAGAGCTGAAGTGATTCCTGTCAGAGACAGAAGGAGAGAGATTGAAGCTGTTACCTCAGAACAGGCTATTGCTGTGTTCCCTATGAACGTGGAAAGTGACTCTCGGAGCAAGCGTGTATTCAGTCTGACGGAATGTCCTGAGAGCTGCTCTGGACAGAGTCTGTGAAGGAAGAGAAGGAAGGGACGACAGTGTTACAACAACGAGCCAACTGAGAACAGTCAGTGAGCGGAAAGGAAGAAAGCTGACAACTACACCTACTGCTACCCGTGCTTATGTTAAGGGCGAGAGCAGGGCGACAGGCGAGTGGAGAAGAAAGGAATAGTGACCTGGGTGATAATCACCGTCACGTGTTAACCGGACGCCGGGTCCGAAGGATTGCTAGTACTTCACGGCTAGTGATAGAAAACCGGAATCCTTGCTGGACTTCAAGTCACAGAAGGTAGCCCTAAGTGTTGATACGTAACATGAGTCAGGGAGAACAAGGACTTTTAGCAGTGCACTGCATAGGAGGACTTCGTTCTTGCCAACATCTGAGTACCAGAGACAGAAAAGGCTCTACCACAATGTCGACCGGGCGTAGCTGTTATACATAGAGTTGAACTTCGCTTCACGCAGGTTGGACTCATACACATTAAAGGGAAAGGAGGCCTCAAACCTGCTCAGCGATTACCTGCATGTGCATTCTCCACCCTGACCAGCTTCCCGGGATATACCTGCCAACAACATCAGTAAAGGTATGAAAAAAGACTGACTTTTGTGTGACTGCGTTATTGCCTGCACCCTGCACCATCATAGACTTCGAGGGAAAAGTCCCACCTGTGGGGGACTTAACTTCTTGCTGCCCAATAACATCCCCTCAGAAGATTCACCCTGCAGCGCTGGTCACTAGAGTTGAGCGATACTTTCCGATATCCTAAAGTATCGGAATCGGAAAGGTATCGCCGATATCACTAAAATATCGGCGATACCCGATACCGATACCGGAAGTCCCATGTAAGTCTATGGGAACAAAATATCGCAACTAAAAAAACCCCATTCTTTCCTTGTAAACACTAAATATACACACATAGAATACATATATATATATATATATACATGTCATTGTGACATGTATATATACATATATGTATAGTTTATACACTTCTACATAGTAAAATATCCTCTAATTCAATTGCCGGGTAAAGCCGGCTTCAGTGAAAAGACAGAAGCACCCGACATGAAATGACACTTGGTGTACATAGGGTTAACCATGTCTTTTCATGTCCTTTGCTATCTAATTTGCACAAACAATTAAATCAGTCTATGTGTGCAAAATTTCACACCTGTAGGGGTTAATTAAAGGTGTAAATTCGTTGTAAAAAAAACGGACTTTTTTGCTACGAATTTACACCTTTAATTAACCCCTACAGGTGTGAAATTTTGCACACATAGTCTGATTTAATTGTTTGTGCAAATTAGATAGCAAAGGACATGAAAAGACATGGTTAACCCTATGTACACCAAGTGTCATTTCATGTCGGGTTCTGCATTTTCACAAAAGCCGGCAATTGAATTAGCGGCTATTATACTATGTAGAAGTGTATGAACTACAAATATAAATATATATATATATGTGTCACAAATTCAATGACATGTATATATATATATATATATATGAGGTGTAAAATTGCTGAAAAAAATGCGTGGGCTCCCGCCCTATTTTCGCAACCAGACAGACAAAGCCAGTGAGTGGGGGCAGATAATAATAGCCCAGAGAGGGACCATTATTTTTGCCCCCCCCGGCTACTAACATCTGCCCCCAGACACCCCAGGAAAGACAAATCTATAATTAGATTCGCCCTTTCTGGCACTTTGCCCGTCTATTCCCATTGCCCTGTAGCGGTGGCGAATGGGTTAATATGGGGTTAAAGCCACCTTGCTATTGAAAGGTGACCTTAAGCCAGGTTAATAATTGAGAGCTGTCAATTAAACAACTATCAATTATTAATCCTATTGCATGAAATAAAAATAAAACACACACACTTTAATTAAAAATCATTTTAATGAAATAAAGACACATGTTTTTGACCATATTTTATTTTACTGCAAAAACCATTTCCTGTAATAAAAATAAAATAAAAAAGCAAAATTATTCTTACCTATCCCATGCACAGTCAGGTCCCACGGTGTAATCCTTCAGAAAGGGTTAATGTTTACTGCAGGGACCGCAGCTAATGCTGCAGCCTCACAGTAAACCCCAAATGAATGAGTTCCTCTCCTGCCTGACAGGAGAGTAAAGGCTGGGTGTCACATAATGATACACCAGCGATCCCGACAACGATATGCACTTGTCAGGATCGCTGGTGTATCGCTACATGATCGCTGCTGAGCTGCCAAACAGGCAGCTCAGGCAGCGATCTGGGACAGCGACACTGTGGGTAACATCGCTTAAGGGCCCGTCTCACATAGCGATATCGCTACCGAGATCGCTGCTGAGTCACAAGTTTTGTGACGCAGCAGCGAGCTCACCAGCGATATCGCTGTGTGTGACATTCAGCGACGATCAGCCCCCCTGCCGGGTATCGCTGATCGTCGCAGAAATGTCAGGACCTTTTTTTGATCGCTGGTTTCCCTCTGACAGGCACGCATCGCTGCGTGTGACAGGCGGGAGACCAGCGATCCGCTGGTAACCAAGGTACACAGCGGGTTTCCAGGCACCGCGCAGCGCTTGGAAACCCGCTGTGTACCTTGGATACCAGCTCCCTGCATCAGGGCGCTGGTATCCAAGGTACACAGCGGGTTTCTAGGCACAGCCCCGCGCCTGGAAACCCGCTGTGTACCTTGGTTACCAGCGGATCGCTGGTCTCCCGCCTGTCACACGCAGCGATGCGTGCCTGTCAGCGGGAAACCAGCGATCAAAAAAAGGTCCTGACATTTCAGCGACGATCAGCGATACCCGGCAGGGGGGCTGATCGTCGCTGAATGTCACACACAGCGATATCGCTGGTGAGCTCGCTATTGCGTCACAAAACTAGTGACTCAGCAGCGATCTCGGTAGCGATATCGCTATGTGAGACGGGCCCTTAAGTGGAAAGCTTAATTGATTGCTTTCCATTTTCACTTCAGGTCAGCCAGGGACACAATCAGTGACGTCAGAGGGAACTGATTAACAAAAATAGGGGTTCCCTTCGAAAAAAAAATGGCGTGGGGTCCCCCCTATTTTTGTTAACCAGCCAGATGAAGCAGACCGCTGAGGCCTGGATTTTCAGGCTGTTAAGGAGCCAAGATCCATGGACCTTGCCAGCCTGATAATACTAGGCCACAGCAGTCTGCATATCTTGGCTGATTAACAAAAATAGGGGATCCCTCGAAAAAAATTGGCGTGGGGTCCCCCCTATTTTTGTTAACCAGCCAGATGAAGCAGACCGCTGAGGCCTGGATTTTCAGGCTGTTAAGGAGCCAAGATCCATGGACCTTGCCAGCCTGATAATACCAGGCCACAGCAGTCTGCATATCTTGGCTGAGTAACAAAAATAGGGGATCCCCTCGAAAAAAATTGGCGTGGGGTCCCCCCTATTTTTGTTAACCAGCCAGATGAAGCAGACCGCTGAGGCCTGGTTTTTCAGGCTGGTAAGGATCCAATATCCATGGACCTTGCCAGCCTGATAATACCAGGCCACAGCAGTCTGCTTAGCTTGGCTGGTTAACAAAAATAGGGAATCCCCTCGAAAAAAAAACGGCGTGGGGATCCCCCCTATTTTTGTTAACCAGCCAAGTAAAATGCAGACTGCTGTGGCCTGGTATTAAAAGACTGTCAAGGCCCATGGATTTTGGCCCTCAACAGCCTGATAATACCAGGCTACAGCAGCCCCACATTTGGCGCATCAAAAGATGTGCCAATTGTGGCACTTTACCCGGCTCTTCCCACTTGCCCTGTAGCGGTGGCAAGCGGGGTAATAAGGGGTTAATGTCACCGTTGATTGCACGGTGACAATAAGCCCGGTTAATAATGGAGAGGTGTCAATAAGACACCGATCCATTATTAATCCCAAAGTTATTAAATGCATAAAAAAAAGACACAGCAAGAAAAAAGTCTTTTAATGAAATAAAAGAGACAACACAGTTTTCATTTCTTTTATTGTACTCTCATTCCTGCGACGCCATCGATCTCCTGTAAAAAAAGAAAAAAAAACAAACCAACAGTATACCACCTGTCCGACGCAGTCCATAACGACAGTCCCACGACGATCCAACTCTGCTACATCGCAATGACAGGCAGAGCCTGACATCCCGGCGCAGCACAGCTGATTACCTGCTTCCCCGGCGGTGACGTCATCGGACTGACTGCTTTACGGCCGCGATTACCCAGCAGTCACTGCAGTTATCGCGAGAAACTGCATGTGACCGCCGGGGAAAGAAGATGGCGGCCATGAAGCAGTCCAGCCCGTGACCGCCGGAGATCTTCTGCCAGGTAAGTGCCGCTGACTCCTGACAGACCCGACCGACGGACACTGACAGTGACAGTGACAATCCCGATTCCGGTATCCGATAAGACGAAAATATCGGAACTCGGAATCGGAATTCCGATACAGCCAATATCGGCCGATACCCGATATTTGCAGTATCGGAATGCTCAACCCTACTGGTCACACTGATCAGAAACCACAGGTGGCGTCACGAACCATTACTTTTATCCCCTGTAAATATTCCCCATTGTATGAGCGCCCAGGGCAACGGACCGAGCTGAGCTACTTGCGACATTCCCCATAGACTTCCATGGGCTCGGTGCCGAGTACCCCATAACCCTGGTACCGTGTGCGACTCACATAGACCACCTATTGATTTCTGCTTGGTTCTGCAGAGGAACTGGGCACTTGCTGTCAAGTTACCCCAAAGATCAAAGGTGAAGATTCTTGTAGCAGAGCTCCATGTGATTATCATCAGAAGAATCTCCTATGAAGGAGGCTACATTTCTAAAAAAAAGACTCTTCTGTCAGATTGTGTTGTACTGAAACCATGACATCAGAGACTCAATGGTATTTAAAGTGTACCAGTCATTTCAACAAACTATGAAATAAATACATAAGTTAGCAGCTTTGCTGCTCTCTTTTTTACGTCCAGCTGGGTTTTAGAGCAATTGTCTGTATTAATTTCATGCAGACAGCCACTAAGCTACTGCACAATTAGCACACTCATCCACTTGTAGGGGTGGATGACATGGCACCTCTCTGAAGACCTGTTTTAAATGTATGAAAATATACTGTATTGCATGTGTTAGGCTGTGGTTCCACGGTCCGGAACCACAGCGCTTTGGATGGAGCGGAAATTCCGCTCCGTCTAAGCCCCGCCCCCTTTATGACGCGCGATATTTCCGGAGGTGTTCCGGACACCTCCGGAACACCTCCGGAAAGAGCGCAGGGCTACATAGCCCTGTGTTAATTCTGTTGCGGCGACGCACCGTCGCCGCAATACGCGAGGACATGCTGCGGTCTAAAAAGACGCGCCGCATGTCCGTTTATGCAGGTCTTCCGCCTGCGTATTGTTACGCATAGTGGAGACGGGATTTCTTGAAATCCCCTCCACTATGCTGTAACATCTGGACGCTGCGTGTTTGGCGCTGCGCCAGCGCACAGCGCCAAACACGCAGCGTATCCTGACCGTGGAAACTCACCCTTAGGCTCTGGGATACTGAAGTCCCTGTTAGTCAGCAGTGACAGGGTTAACTGTAAGGCTGGCCCAAGGTTGGGGAGGAGGATTGTCGACCTGTATGTCCTGTATGTTCCTGTTTTTGTAGTTAGTTGTTAATGAGCTAGAGACAAAAAAGGACACTCTCAGAGGAAAACGATGATCTTTGGGTTTGTGTGCAGGAAAAGATCAGGAGAAGGAAGCAAGTTTCAGCAAGAACAGTATTTCAGTTGCTGCAGTGTTCTTCCTTCAGCAGACAAGTTGGGGTACCTAGAGTAAGAGACTTTTAGGAATGTTGTTAGAGTTAGTCAGACCTGGAAGCTGCCATCGGTAAGGCAGTGTCAGCTAGGCTGACTGCACATTTAATAAGCTGGTAGCCGGAAGAGCTCCCTTATATTATTCTCAGGAAGTGCAGTTAAGGTGCAGTGGTCACATAGAAACACATTGGCCTCTCTGACCCTGTACAGAGAAGATGGAGTTACCCAATTTGTCCTGTTATTCATCTGTAATGTTCACCAAGTAATGTGCTGTCGTACATAACCACCAAGAATGTACTTCTGTATTGTGCAGAAAAAAACACCAAGCTTTGTCCATAAACAGAACTTTATTATTACAAACTGATCTGGTTTCTTCATCGTAGTTCTCAAGGGGTCCAGTTCTGCACAAACTGTAGCAGAACTAAACCTGTAGGTGTCCGCAGCAACCTAACCACACACACACCCACTCAGGATCCTGTTTTTTAAGTAGCATGCCACAGCGCGAAAGATAAGTACCTCGTGTTAGGGTTTGCGGATCTCACCAAACATAAATTAAGAGAAGGTGCGATAGCAACCCAGGGTCCACCATGCGGTGATTAGTGTTGAGCGATACTGCTCGATATCTAAAAATATCGGATCGGAATGGTATCACCGATATCACTAAATATCGTCGATATCCGATTCCGATACCGGAAGTCCCATGTAAGTCTATGGGAACAAAATATTGCAACTAAAAAACACTTTCTTTCGTTGTAAACACAAAATATACACACATAGAATACATATATATATATATATATATATATATATGTCATTGTGACATATATATATATACATATATTTATAGTTTATACACTTCTACATAGTAAAATAGACTCTGATTCAATTGCCGGGTAAAGCCGTGACATACCCCATAGAAGTCGATGGGCTCGGTGCCGAGTACCCCCAAAAACTCTGGCTCTGTGCGACTCAACTTGGGCGCCACGAACAGGATTCTGTAGCTCGCTATAAGCGAGTCCTGTGTGCCTGAATTGAACTGGTTTTGTGCTTGAGAATTGCTAAAATCATCAGAGAATGTATTTGCCATTTTTCCGCCATATCTGCGTCACGACGAGGCACTGGTGAAGAAGAAGGGCGAGCTCTTCGTGGGTGTACACTCACTCAGTGGCGCGAAAACGATGGCCGACCACTCTAAATGGTACTGCAATGTAACATCGTGCCCCACAGCTTTTGAGTTCCGCCTCCTCATCCTCCTCAGTGTGCGGAAACTAACACAAAGTTCCCGCCTCACTACAAAAGAGGGGCCCTTTCCAGATGCTAATGACACATGTGACTTGGCAGAGATGGCTAATGGACACGAGCAGAAGTGTGAAGGGATGGAGCAGTCAGAGCTCTCCCCCCACGGAAGCGACCCGATCGCCACGGAACCACCGTTGGGCACCCGGCCTGGAAACCCTCCTACGCTGCAAGAAGCGGAGGATACCCTAAGAGGCCTGGCCCGGCACCGGGAGGAGGTCGCCAGGATGGAAGCCAGCTGGCGTGCCCTAAAACTAAACTTGGAGCGGCGCCAATCCCTCTTACCTGAAGTGTCTGTACCGGAAGGTGAGGCACCCGTTCTAGTAGAGGAGTCCGTGCGGGCATCCCAGCCCTTGCAATGTGATCCGGTTGACGTTGTCGCAGTGGAGGCACCCGTTCCTGCAAAAAACGCTGCACCGGCAGCACTCCAGATCCCGCTGTCTGCCCCCGTCGCTGAGACAGAAGAAGCGACACCCGTCCTCATGGAGGAGGCCGCGCAGGCACCAGAGGTCTACCTGTCTGTACCGGAGCCCCGACTGTCATCTGTTCCAGAGCCGGCTGCTTCCTCCGCAGGTGAGCGCCGCCAGGACTGTCGGGCGCCAGGAGAGCTGCCGCAAACCGGACATCGTAAGCTGCAGTTTGATGGTGGAGACATGGAGATGCTGGTGGAGGAGAATTACAACCGGCGTCAGGAGGAAGAGTGGAGACGTTGGGAGAGAGAAGCCGAGCGACAAAGGGAGCAGCGCGAATCCCAGAAGCTTCGCCAACGTCACATCGAGAAGGACCGGGCAGATAAGGACCGGATGAGAAAAGATAAAGGAACCCTGATGGAGCCGCGGCGTAAGGGTGCAGTACGGAGCTTTAAATTGAAAGGTGGTTGGGGCTTCATCCAGGAGCCTGGACTTTATTTAGAAGTGTTTGTGACCCGGCGGGACGTGGAGACTCACCTCCCAGAAGGACACCCGGGGAGGGACCTGTTGCCAGGAGACTTGGTAACTTACACCCGACACTGGGGTTACAATGGATGGTATGCCCTAAATGTCACCAGGTGCGACCCCTGGTCCCCAGAGTGTCAGGAACCTGTGAGACCCTCGGAGCCTTCAGCCTCCCACATCCAGGCCTCTGCACAAGTGCCCACCCCACGCCGTAAATCTCCCCAGCCTCCCTCAGTGGTCTCCTCAGCAGCCCCAGCTATGGACATGATAATGATAGCTGGCCCGTACCCGGCGCCTGTTAGGCCCCCTGGGGTTCGTTCAGTCCGGGACATAGGGCTCCAGACCCGGAGGGAGATGAAAGAGGTGGCCACACAGACACAGATAGCGGGTCACGACTTGACTGTACAGGCCACACGACGTCATCAGGTCCTGGTGGTCCTTGGTGTCTCGGATGTTTGGCAAGCATCAGAAGAGTACCAGGTGGTACATGGAACACCCCTGCCAAAGAATTATAAATAACCCGGACAGGGTCCCTGTATGTAAATAGTTAAATTGTTGATGTACCCGGACGGGTGAATGTTCATAAAAAAGTTTTTAATTTAACCCCTTAATGTCCACTGACGTGCAGAGTCCGTCATGGCAAGGTGCCAGTTCCGGCACCAGGACAGACTCTGCACGTCATGCCTTTGATCTACCACTGCGTGTAAACACGCAGTGGTAGATCAGTGCCGACAGCTGTCACAGACAGCTGACAGGCACGGCAAGCGCTGCGGGGACCTTTGCCGTCGGTCCCCGCACTCACAGCGCTGTGATTGGTCAGTCAATCTGACTGACCAAACACAGCAGCGATCGCGCAGGAGAAGCTGAAATTTCAGCTTCCCCAGCGCGATCAGTGCAGGAGCCGGCGCTGCAGTGGCCAGGCTTCCTGCACTGACAGCCAGGAGCGGAGCCCCCACGCCCCTGGCTGTTAACCCCCTGACTGCTGCGATCGAGCGCGATCGCAGAGCTCAGGGGGGGAGGCAGAGGGTCGGGAGCTCCCTCTGCCTCAGATCAGCGTCCCAGCGATGTAATCGCAGGGCCCGATCTCTGCCTTGATGACCCGGGGGTTGTCATGACAACCTCCGGGTCATTTAACTATGGGAAGCTGCTGTGATCATGTCACAGCAGCTTCCACTATAGTTGCAATGCATTGCAATGCCAGAGCATTGCAATGCATTGTAACTGCAATCAAAAGTAAAAAAAGTGAAAGTCCCATAAAGGGACAAGTTGAAAAAAATCATTTTTTAAAAAAAATTGTAAAAAAAATATTAAAAAATAATTTAAAAAAAATCCCCTAAAAAATACACATTTTTATGTAATAATAAAAATAAAAAACAAAAAAATACACATGTTAGGTATCGCCATGTCCGTAAAAATCCCATCTATAAAAGCATAACCCTAGTTAACCCCTTCAGTGAAAGCCGTAAAAAAAAAACACAAAAAAGTAGTAAATTATACTTTTTCCAAGCGGTATCATTATACCGCTTGGAAAAAGTGCAATAACACGCGATCAAAAAGTCAGATATAAATAATCATGGTACCGCTGAAAACGTCATCTTGTCCCGCAAAAAAACAAGCCGCTATACAGCATCATCAGCGAAAAAATAAAAAAGTTATAGCTCGCGGAATAAACTGATGCAAAAATAATTATTTTTTCTATAAAATTCTTTATTGTGTAAAAAACGCCAAAACATAAAAAAAATATATAAATGAGGAATCGCCGTAACCGTAGTGACCCGAAGAATAAAGCTGCTTTATCAATTTTACCACACGCGGAACGGGGAAAAAAAAAAAAAAAAAAAAACAATTCCTGAATTGCTGGTTTTTGTTCATTCTGCTTCCACAAAAATCGGAATAGGAAGCGATCAAAAAACGTTATGTGCCCGAATATGGTACCAATAAATACGTCAGCTCGTCCCGCAAAAAATAAGCCCACAGATAACTCTGTTGGCCGAAATATGGAAAAATTATAGCTCTCAAAATACGGCGATGCAAAAAATTCTTACAAAAAATTATTCCAAAAAAAAGCATCTTTTAGAGTGTGACAGAAGCTAAACATGAAAAAAGGGTGTAAATCTGGTATCGCTGTAATCGCACCGATCCGAGGAATAAAGTCGCCTAATCACTAATACCGGACGAGGAACGGCGTAAAAAAGAAAACAATTCTTCACCTTTGGTAGATTTGTTCATTGTGCCTCCCAAACATCGCAGTAAGGCGATCACAGTGGTTCCCCCCGCATATGGGGTATCAGCGTATCAGACAAAATGCACAATAGCTTTTGGGTCCTATTTCTCTGTTACCCTTATAAAAATAAAAATTTGGGGCAAAAAGGTCATTTTTGTGGAAAAAATATGATTTTTTTTATTTTCACGGCTCTACGTTATAAACTTCTGTGAAGCCCTTGGGGGTTCAAAGTGCTGACCACACATCTAGATAAGTTCCTTGGGGGTCTAGTTTGCAAAATGGGTCATTTGTGGGGGGTTTCTACTGTTTAGGCACATCAGGGCTCTCAAGCGCGACATGACACCCGCAGACCATTCCATCAAAGTCTGCATTTGAAAAAGGCGCTACTTCCCTTTCGATCTCTGCCATGCGTCAAATAGTGGTTCCCCCCCCACATATGGGATATCAGCGTACTCAGGACAAATTGCACAATGGCTTTTGGGGTCCTATTTCTCCTGTTACCATTATAAAAATAAAAATTTTGGGCAAAAAGATTATTTTTGTGGAAAAAAATATGATTTTTTTTATTTTCACGGCTCTACGTTATAAACTTCTGTGAAGCACTTGGGGTTCAAAGTGCTCACCACACATCTAGAAAAGTTCCTTGGGGGGTCTAGTTTCCAAAATGGAGTCACTTGTGGGGGGTTTCTACTGTTTAGGCACATCAGGGGCTATCCAAACGTGACATGACACCACAGACCATTCCATCAAAGTCTGCATTTGAAAAAGGCGCTACTTCCCTTTCGCGCTCTGCCATGCGTCAAAATAGTGGTTCCCCCCACATATGGGATATCAGCGTACTCAGGACAAATTGCACAATAGCTTTTGGGGTCCTATTTCTCCTGTTACCATTATAAAAATAAAAATTTGGGGCAAAAAGATTATTTTTGTGGAAAAAAATATGATTTTTTATTTTCACGGCTCTACGTTATAAACTTCTGTGAAGCACTTGGGGGTTCAAAGTGCTCACCACACATCTAGAAATGTTCCTTGGGGGGTCTAGTTTCCAAAATGGAGTCACTTGTGGGGGGTTTCTACTGTTTAGGCACATCAGGGGCTATCCAAACGTGACATGACACCCACAGACCATTCCATCAAAGTCTGCATTTGAAAAAGGCGCTACTTCCCTTTCGAGCTCTGCCATGCGTCAAAATAGTGGTTTCCCCCCACATATGGGGTATCAGCGTACTCAGGAAAAATTGCACAATAACTTTTGGGGTCCTGTTACCCTTTGGAAAATAACAATTGGGGGTGGAAAGATCATTTTTGTGGAAAAGATATGATTTTTTAATTTTACTGCTCTACGTTATAACCTTCTGTGAAGCCCTTGGGGGTTCAAAGCTCTCACCACACATCTAGATAAGTTCCTTGGGGGGTCTAGTTTCCAAAATGGGGTCACTTGTGGGGGGTTTCCACTGTTTAGGCACACAGGGACTCTCCAAATGCGACATGGCGTCCAATCTCAATTCCAGCCAAAAAAGTCAAATGGCGCTGCTTCCCTTCCGAGCTCTGCCATGCGCCCAAATAGTGGTTTACCCCCACATATGGGGTATCAGCGTACTCAGGACTAATTGCCCAATAACTTTTGGGGTCCTTTTATCCTTTGAAAATAATAATTGGGATGAAAAGATCATTTTTGTGGAAAAAATATGATTTTTTAATTTTACGGCTCTACGTTATAACCTTCTGTGAAGCCCTTGGGGGTTAAAAGCTCTCACAACACATTTAGATGAGTTCCTTGAGGGGTCCAGTTTCCAAAATGGGGTCACTTGTGGGGGTTTCCACTGTTTAGGCACACAGGGACTCTCCAAATGCGACATGGCGTCCAATCTCAATTCCAGCCACAAAAGTCAAATGGCGCTGCTTCCATTCCGAGCTCTGCCATGCGCCCAAATAGTGGTTTACCCCCACATATGGGGTATCAGCGTACTCAGAACTAATTGCCCAATAACTTTTGGGGTCCTTTTATCCTTTGGAAAATAAAAATTGGGATGAAAAGATCATTTTTGTGGAAAAAATATGATTTTTTAATTTACGGCTCTACGTTATAACCTTCTGTGAAGCGCTTGGGGGTTAAAAGCTCTCACAACACATTTAGATAAGTTCCTTGGGGGGTCTAGTTTCCAAAATGGGGTCACTTGTGGGGGGTTTCCACTGTTTAGGCACACAGGGACTCTCCAAATGCGACATGGCGTCCAATCTCAATTCCAGCCAAAAAAGTCAAATGGCGCTGCTTCCCTTCCGAGCTCTGCCATGCGCCCAAATAGTGGTTTACCCCCACATATGGGGTATCAGCGTACTCAGGACTAATTGCCCAATAACTTTTGGGGTCCTTTTATCCTTTGGAAAATAATAATTGGGATGAAAAGATCATTTTTGTGGAAAAAATATGATTTTTTAATTTTACGGCTCTACGTTATAACCTTCTGTGAAGCCCTTGGGGGTTAAAAGCTCTCACAACACATTTAGATGAGTTCCTTGAGGGGTCCAGTTTCCAAAATGGGGTCACTTGTGGGGGGTTTCCACTGTTTAGGCACACAGGGACTCTCCAAATGCGACATGGCGTCCAATCTCAATTCCAGCCACAAAAGTCAAATGGCGCTGCTTCCATTCCGAGCTCTGCCATGCGCCCAAATAGTGGTTTACCCCCACATATGGGGTATCAGCGTACTCAGGACTAATTGCCCAATAACTTTTGGGGTCCTTTTATCCTTTGGAAAATAAAAATTGGGATGAAAAGATCATTTTTGTGGAAAAAAATATGATTTTTTAATTTACGGCTCTACGTTATAACCTTCTGTGAAGCGCTTGGGGGTTAAAAGCTCTCACAACACATTTAGATAAGTTCCTTGGGGGGTCTAGTTTCCAAAATGGGGTCACTTGTGGGGGGTTTCCACTGTTTAGGCACACAGGGACTCTCCAAATGCGACATGGCGTCCAATCTCAATTCCAGCCAAAAAAGTCAAATGGCGCTGCTTCCCTTCCGAGCTCTGCCATGCGCCCAAATAGTGGTTTACCCCCACATATGGGGTATCAGCGTACTCAGGACTAATTGCCCAATAACTTTTGGGGTCCTTTTATCCTTTGGAAAATAATAATTGGGATGAAAAGATCATTTTGTGGAAAAAATATGATTTTTTAATTTTACGGCTCTACGTTATAACCTTCTGTGAAGCCCTTGGGGGTTAAAAGCTCTCACAACACATTTAGATGAGTTCCTTGAGGGGTCCAGTTTCCAAAATGGGGTCACTTGTGGGGGGTTTCCACTGTTTAGGCACACAGGGACTCTCCAAATGCGACATGGCGTCCAATCTCAATTCCAGCCAAAAAAGTCAAATGGCGCTGCTTCCATTCCGAGCTCTGCCATGCGCCCAAATAGTGGTTTACCCCCACACATGGTATATCGGTGTACTCTGGAGAAATTGTACAACAAATATTGTGGTTCATTTTCTCCTGATACCCTTGACAAAATTTTAAAAAATTGTGTCGAAAGAAAAATTTTGGGAAAAAAAGTTAAATGTTCATTTTTTCCTTCCACATTGCTTCAATTCTTGTGAAGTACCTAAAGGGTTAATAAACTTCTTGAATGTGGCTTTGAACACGTTGAGGGGTGCAGTTTTTAGAATGGTGTCACTTTTGGGTATTTTCTGTCATATTGACCCCTCAAATTCAATTCAAATGTGAGGTGGTCCCTAAAAAAATGGTTTTGTAAATTTTGTTGGAAAAATGAGAAATTGCTGGTCAACTTTTAACACTTATAACTTCGTAACAAAAAAAAATTTTGGTTCCAAAATTGTGCTGATGTAAAGTAGACATGTGGGAAATGTTATTTATTAACTATTTTTTGTGACATATCTCTCTGATTTAATGGCATAAAAATTAAAAGTTTGAAAATTGCAAAATTTTCAAAATTTTTGCCATATTTCCATTTTTTTCATAAAAAAACGCAAGTTATATTGAAGAAATTTTACCACTATCATGAAGTACAATATGTCACGAGAAAACAGTCTCAGAATCGCCAAGATCCGTAGAAGCGTTCCAGAGTTATAACCTCATAAAGAGACAGTGGTCAGAATTGTAAAAATTGGCCTGGTCTTTAACCCCTTCAACCCCAAGGGTGGTTTGCACGTTAATGACCGGGCCAATTTTTACAATTCTGACCACTGTCTCTTTATGAGGTTATAACTCTGGAACGCTTCAACAGATCTTCGCGATTCTGAGATTGTTTTCTCGTGACATATTGTACTTCATGATAGTGGTAAAATTTCTTCCATATAACTTGCATTTATTTATGAAAAAAACGCAAATATGGCAAAAATTTTGAAAATTTTGCAATTTTCAAACTTTGAATTTTTATTCCCTTAAAACAGAGAAATATGTCACACAAAATAGTTAAGAAATAACATATCCCACATGTCTACTTTACATCAGCACAATTTTGGAAACAAAATTTTTTTTGTTAGGAAATTATAAGGGTTAAAAGTTGACCAGCGATTTCTCATTTTTACAACAAAATTTACAAAGCCATTTTTTTTCGGGACCACCTCATATTTGAAGTCACTTTGAGGGGTCTATATAGCAGAAAATACCCAAAAGTGACACCATTCTAAAAACTACACCCTCAAGGTACTCAAAACCACATTCAAGAAGTTTATTAACCCTTCAGGTGCTTCACAGGAGCTGAAGCAACATGGAAGGAAAAAATTAACATTTAACTTTTTAGTCACAAAAATGATCTTTTACAAACATTTTTTTTATTTTCACAAGGGAAAAAGGAGAAAAAGGACTGATAAAGTTGTTGTGCAATTTCTCCTGAGTACGCGATACCCCATATGTGAGGGAAAACCACTGTTTGGGCACACGGCAGAGCTCGGAATGGAAGGAGCGCAGTTTGACTTTTCCAAACCAAAATTGGCTGGAATTGAGAACGGACGCCATGTCGCGTTTGGAGGGCCCCTGATGTGCCTAAACAGTGGAAACCCCCACACGTGACCCCATTTTGGAAACTAGACCCCCTAAGGAACTTATCTAGATGTGTGGTGAGTAGTTTGAACCCTCAAGTGCTTCACGCAAGTTTGTAATGTAGAGCCGTGAAGAAAAAAAATCATATTTTTTCCACAAGCATGATGTTTTAGTCCCCAAATTTTTATTTTCCCAAGGGTAAGAGGAGAAATTGGACCACAAAAGTTGTTGTCCAACATGTCCTGAGTACGCTGATACCCCATATGTGGGGGGGAACCACTGTTTGGGCACACGGCAGAGCTCGGAATGGAAGGAGCGCAGTTTGACTTTTCCAAACCAAAATTGGCTGGAATTGAGAACGGACGCCATGTCGCGTTTGGAGGGCCCTGATGTGCCTAAACAGTGGAAACCCCCCACACGTGACCCCATTTTGGAAACTAGACCCCTAAGGAACTTATCTAGATGTGTGGTGAGTAGTTTGAACCTCAAGTGCTTCACGCAAGTTTGTAATGTAGAGCCGTGAAGAAAAAAAATCATATTTTTTCCACAAACATGATGTTTTAGTCCCCAAATTTTTATTTTCCCAAGGGTAAGAGGAGAAATTGGACCACAAAAGTTGTTGTCCAACATGTCCTGAGTACGCTGATACCCCATATGTGGGGGGGAACCACTGTTTGGGCGCACGGCAGGGCTTGAAAGGGAAGGAGCGCCGTTTGACTTTTCCAAACCAAAATTGGCTGGAATTGCGAACGGACGCCATGTCGCGTTTGGAGGGCCCCTGATGTGCCTAAACAGTGGAAACCCCCCACATGTGACCCCATTTTGGAAACTAGACCCCCTAAGGAACTTATCTAGATGTGTGGTGAGCACTTTGAACCCTCAAGTGCTTCACGCAAGTTTGTAATGTAGAGCCGTGAAGAAAAAAAATCATATTTTTTCCACAAACATGATGTTTTAGTCCCCAAATTTTTATTTTCCCAAGGGTAAGAGGAGAAATTGGACCACAAAAGTTGTTGTCCAACATGTCCTGAGTACGCTGATACCCCATATGTGGGGGGGAACCACTGTTTGGGCGCACGGCAGGGCTTGAAAGGGAAGGAGCGCGTTTGACTTTTCCAAACCAAAATTGGCTGGAATTGCGACGGACGCCATGTCGCGTTTGGAGGGCCCCTGATGTGCCTAACAGTGGAAACCCCCACATGTGACCCATTTTGGAAACTAGACCCCCTAAGGAACTTATCTAGATGTGTGGTGAGCACTTTGAACCCTCAAGTGCTTCACGCAAGTTTGTAATGTAGAGCGTGAAGAAAAAAAATCATATTTTTTCCACAACATGATGTTTTAGTCCCCAAATTTTTATTTTCCAAGGGTAAGAGGAGAAATTGGACCACAAAAGTTGTTGTCCAACATGTCCTGAGTACGCTGATACCCCATATGTGGGGGGGAACCACTGTTTGGGCGCACGGCAGGGCTTGAAAGGGAAGGAGCGCGTTTGACTTTTCCAAACCAAAATTGGCTGGAATTGCGAACGGACGCCATGTCGCGTTTGGAGGGCCCCTGATGTGCCTAAACAGTGGAAACCCCCACATGTGACCCCATTTTGGAAACTAGACCCCTAAGGAATTATCTAGATGTGTGGTGAGCACTTTGAACCCTCAAGTGCTTCACGCAAGTTTGTAATGTAGAGCCGTGAAGAAAAAAAATCATATTTTTTCCACAAACATGATGTTTTAGTCCCCAAATTTTTTTTTCCAAGGGTAAGAGGAGAAATTGGACCACAAAAGTTGTTGTCCAACATGTCCTGAGTACGCTGATACCCCATATGTGGGGGGGAACCACTGTTTGGGCGCACGGCAGGGCTTGAAAGGGAAGGAGCGCCGTTTGACTTTTCCAAACCAAAATTGGCTGGAATTGCGAACGGACGCCATGTCGCGTTTGGAGGGCCCCTGATGTGCCTAAACAGTGGAAACCCCCCACATGTGACCCCATTTTGGAAACTAGACCCCCTAAGGAACTTATCTAGATGTGTGGTGAGCACTTTGAACCCTCAAGTGCTTCACGCAAGTTTGTAATGTAGAGCCGTGAAGAAAAAAAAATCATATTTTTTCCACAAGCATGATGTTTTAGTCCCCAAATTTTTATTTTCCCAAGGGTAAGAGGAGAAATTGGACCACAAAAGTTGTTGTCCAACATGTCCTGAGTACGCTGATACCCATATGTGGGGGAACCACTGTTTGGGCGCACGGCAGGGCTCGAAAGGGAAGGAGCGCGTTGACTTTTCCAAACCAAAATTGGCTGGAATTGCGAACGGACGCCATGTCGCGTTTGGAGGGCCCTGATGTGCCTAAACAGTGGAAACCCCCACATGTGACCCCATTTTGGAAACTAGACCCCCTAAGGAACTTATCTAGATGTGTGGTGAGCACTTTGAACCTCAAGTGCTTCACGCAAGTTTGTAATGTAGAGCCGTGAGAAAAAAAAATCATATTTTTTCCACAAACATGATGTTTTAGTCCCAATTTTTATTTTCCAAGGGTAAGAGGAGAAATTGGACCACAAAAGTTGTTGTCCAACATGTCCTGAGTACGCTGATACCCCATATGTGGGGGGAACCACTGTTTGGGCGCACGGCAGGGCTTGAAAGGGAAGAGCGCGTTGACTTTCAAACCAAATTGGCTGGAATTGCGAACGACGCCATGTCGCGTTTGGAGGCCCCTGATGTGCCTAACAGTGGAAACCCCACATGTGACCCATTTTGGAAACTAGACCCTAAGGAACTTATTGTGTGTGGTGAGCACTTTGAACCCTCAAGTGCTTCACGCAAGTTTGTAATGTAGAGCGTGAAAAAAAAAAATCATATTTTTCCACAACATGATGTTTTAGTCCCAATTTTTATTTCCAAGGGTAAGAGGAGAAATTGGACCCAAAGTTGTTGTCCAACATTCTGAGTACGCTGATACCATATGTGGGGGAACCACTGTTTGGCGCACGGCAGGCTTGAAAGGAAGGAGCGCCGTTTGACTTTCCAAACCAAAATTGGCTGGAATTGCGAACGGACGCATGTCGCGTTTGGAGGGCCCCTGATGTGCCTAACAGTGGAAACCCCCACATGTGACCCATTTTGAAACTAGACCCCTAAGGAACTTATCTAGATGTTGGTGAGCACTTTGAACCCTCAAGTGCTTCACGCAAGTTTGTAATGTAGAGCCGTGAAGAAAAAAAATCATATTTTTCCACAAACATGTGTTTTAGTCCCCAATTTTTTATTTTCCAGGGTAAGAGGAGAAATTGGACCACAAAAGTTGTTGTCCAACATGTCCTGAGTACGCTGATACCCATATGTGGGGGGAACCACTGTTTGGGCGACGGCAGGGCTGAAAGGGAAGGGCCCGTTTGACTTTCCAAACCAAAATTGGCGGAATTGCGAACGGACGCCATGTCGCGTTTGGAGGGCCCCTGATGTGCCTAAACAGTGAAACCCACAAGTGACCCCATTTTGGAAACTAGACCCCCTAATGAACTTATCTAGGTGTGTGGTGAGCATTTTGAACCCCCAAGTGTTTCACTAAAGTTTATAATGCCCTGGCGTGAATAAAAAAAAAAAAAAAAATTTCCACAAATATGATGTTTTAGTCCCCAATTTTTTATTTTCCCAAGGGTAACAGGAGAAATTGGACCACAAAGTTGTTGTCCAATTTGTCCTGAGTACACTGATACCCCATATGTTGGGGGGAACCACTGTTTGGGCGCATGGCAGGGCGCAGAAGGGAAGCAGTGACGTTTTGGAATGCAGACTTTGATGGAATGGTCTGCGGGCGTCATGTTCCGTTAGCAGAGCCCCTCATGTGCCTAAACAGTGGAAACCCCCACAAGTGACCCCATTTTGGAAACTAGACCCCCTAAGGAACTTACCTAGGTGTGTGGTGAGCATTTTGAACCCCCAAGTGTTTCACTAAAGTTTATAATGCCCAGGTGTAAAAATAAAAAATCCTACTTTTATCCTCACAAAAATGATGTTTTAGTCCCCAATTTTTTATTTTCCCAAGGGTAAGAGGAGAAATTGGACACCAAAAATTGTTGTCCAATTTGTCCTGAGTACACTGGTGCCCCATATGTGGGAAAAAACTGTTTGGGCACAAGTCGGGGCTCAGAAGGGAAGTCGTGACGTTTTGGAATGCAGACTGATGGAATGGTCTGCGGGCGTCATGTTCCGTTTGCAGAGCTCCTGATGTGCCTAAACAGTAAAAAAAAAACACAAGTGACATAATTTTGGAAAGTAGACTCCCAAGGAACTTTTCTAAATGTGCCCCCCTTCTGGAACTAATCTTTCCTGTAAAGTAAATTAGTAGTGCATTGAGGTGTGGTACAATTTGAAACAATCCTTCATACACAGGCCAGGTTTTTCGGGGCAGGTGTCGCATTGGTAAGTGGTGTCCTTGCGTATTCCCCTTTTGTAACACACTCGGCACCTTTTTTGCGGCTTACCTTTGCTTCCAGTTGGCGGGACCACCCCCGGGAAATGCTGACCTGGTATGATACGAGCACCTTCAGTTCCAGAAGTACTGGGCCCGCTGTTTCCTGAGCGCCAAACATCAGGGCCTTAACCACTACCTCCTGGAACTGAAGGTACGTCGTATCGCTGTTGCGTGCACATCGTGACAGCAGGAAAGCGTTGAGCATTGCCATTTGGACGATGTGCACGGACAGCTTCTTGTACCACACCTTGGCCTTTCTCAAAGCACTGTACGGTTGGAGGAGTTGATCAGAGAGATCAACACCCCCCATGTATTTATTGTACCCCAGTACACAGTCCGGTTTGCGGACCTGTGTAGAGGTACCCCGTACAGTGCTGAGGGCGCTGCCATCACCATGTATGGTGGTCAAGAGAAGGACATCCCTCTTGTCCTTGTACTTGACCACCAACAGGTGGTCGCTACATTGGGCTCTGCTCTCACCCTTTCTGAGCATCTGCCCAAGTAGCGTCTTCGGGAGGCCTCTCTGATTTTTGCGGACGGTACCGCAAGCTGCGGTACCTCGCGCAGAGAGGGATTTGTAGAGTGGGACGCTGGAATAAAAGTTATCGGTGTAAAGGTGATAACCTTTATCCAGCAGTGGGTGCACCAAATCCCACACAATTTTCCCACTCACTCCCAGGACGGGGGGACAGTCAGGGGGTTCAATCCTGGTGTCCTTTCCTTCGTAAACTCTAAAGCTGTGCGTGTACCCTGAGGTACTCTCGCACAGCTTGTAGAGTTTAATTCCGTACCTTGCCCTCTTGCTGGGCAGGTACTGGCGGAATCTGAGCCGTCCCTTAAAATGAACCAAGGACTCATCCACGCAGATGTCCCTTTGGGGCACGTACACTTCAGCAAACTTTTTGCTGAAGTGTTCGATGACCGGCCGAACTTTGAACAGACGGTCAAAGTTGGGGTCATTTTGTGGGGGACACTGTGCATTATCATTATAATGCAGGAATTTGTGGATGGCCTCAAAACGCGTCCGAGCCATGACCATTCGGAACAGTGGAGTGTTGTATAAAATATCAACACTCCAATATTGCCGAAGTTCTGGCTTCTTCAGGATCCCCATATGGAGGACCAGGCCCCAAAACTGCATCATTTCACCTGCGTCTACAGGAGACCAGTTGGAAAATGATGACACTGGGTTTTGCGCCAAAAATTGCCGAGCGTACAAATTAGTTTGCTCCACCACGAGGTTAATAAAATCCTCAGAGAAAAAGACTTTGAAAAAGTCTATTTCTCTGAGGCCCGTGGTGTCAAACTTGATTCCTGATTCTGCCACAAAATCAGGAATCAGTGGCTCGTAATTTTCGGGGGGCGGGGTCCATATGGGGTCCGAAGAGGGGTGCGCTGGTTCATTTTCAGGGGTGGGCGCTGCCTCATCTTCTGTCCTGGGGCGTCTGCGTGGCGGTTCCGCAGGACCCGAGGAGGAAGATGAGGAAGAGGAGGAAGAAGAAGAAGAGGATGAAGAATCTGAAAAGTAAAGAAATGTGGGATCCTCTCCCTCGCTATCAGTGTCGGAGGCAAGTAAAGCGTATGCCTCTTCCACTGAATAGCGCTGTTGGGAAGAACGTGACGAGCGGGACATTTTTTTTGTGAATGTGGTGCTTTGTGTGAACTTTATTTATAACTGTGTGTGTGTGTGGGGGGGGGATAGTGGTTGGTGCAAACTATGCTGAAAGGAAAAAGCTAAAAGAAAAAGAAAGAATAGGGAAAAAAATGCCTGTGAAAAAAAGTCTAAACCAGCAGGCACGAGCTCTGATAAGTGACCGGTGTCACTTATCAAAGTTCCGCGGCTGCGGATGTGCGCACAGGAGTGGCGGAAAGGGAAGTGAAAAAAAAAAAAAAACGGCAGGAACGAGCTCTGATAAGTGACCGGTGTCACTTATCAAAGTTCCGCAGCTGCCGGATGTGTGCACAGGAGTGGCGGAAAGGGAAGTGAAAAAAAAAAAACGGCAGGAACGAGCTCTGATAAGTGACCGGTGTCACTTATCAAAGTTCCGCGGCTGCTAGATGTGCGCACGGGAGTGGCGGAAAGTGGAGTGAAAAAAAAAAACTGCAGGAACGAACTCTGATAAGTGACTGGTGTCACTTATCAAAGTTCCGCGGCTGCTGGATGTGCGCACAGGAGTTGCGGAAAGGGGAGTGAAAAAAAAAATGCAGGAACGAGCTCTGATAAGTGACTGGTGTCACTTATCAAAGTTCCGCGGCTGCTGGATGTGCGCACAGGAGTGGCGGAAAGGGGAGTGAAAAAAAAAAAAGACGGCAGGAGCGAGCTCTGATAAGTGACCGGTGTCACTTATCAAAGTTCCGCGGCTGCTAGATGTGCGCACAGGAGTGGCGGAAAGGGGAGTGAAAAAAAAAAAAAAACGGCAGGAACGAGCTCTGATAAGTGACCGGTGTCACTTATCAAAGTTCCGGCTGGCGCTATGATGTTGCGCACGGGTAAGTGGCGGAAAAGGGGGTGAAAAAAAAAAAAAACTGCAGGAACGAGCTCTGATAAGTGACTGGTGTCACTTATCAAAGTTCCGCGGCTGCTGGATGTGCGCACAGGAGTGGCGAGAAAGGGGAGTGAAAAAAAAAAAAAAAAACTGCAGGAACGAGCTCTGATAAGTGACTGGTGTCACTTATCAAAGTTCCGCGGCTGCTGGAAGTGCGCACAGGAGTGGCGGAAAGGGGGTGAAAAAAAAAAAAACGCAGGAACGAGCTCTGATAAGTGACTGGTGTCACTTATCAAAGTTCCGCGGCTGCTAAGTGCGCACGGAGTGGGGAAAGGGTGAAAAAAAAACGAGAACGAGTTGATAGTGACTGTGTCACTTATCAAAGCTCGCGGCTGCTGGAAGTGGCACGGAGGGGGTCAAAAAACGAGCGAGTGTGATCGGGAATGGTCCTCGTGGGCTGCAATGTGTGCAAAGGGGGTGGGGGAGGGATTGGGGGTTGGGTATCGGGCAGGGATCGGGGCTCAAAAACTCACGTTTGTAGTCTCTCTTCTTTCTTCTCTCTTCTTTCTTCTCTCTTCTTTCTTCTCTCTTCTTCTTCTCTCTTCTTTCTTCAGCAGGAGTTGTGGTGTCACAGGCTACTGTGGCACCACAAGGCCCAGCACAGGAGGAGATCTGGCGTGTGACCGCACTGCAGGAATCCTCAGCAAGTGTGAGGACCCCTGCAGTGCGGTCAGACAGGTCAGATCCAGTTTGCAGACAGGTCACAGAGCGGTCACATCGCTGCTGTGACCTGTCATTGGTGGGATCGATGATCACATCGATCTCACCAATCAGAGGAGACCCTTGTTTTGCCGGTTGCTAGGCACCGGCCTAGTAATCGGAGCTCACTGCTCCGATTCCTAGGCAGGTCACCGGCAGGTCAGGAAGCAGGGCACAGAGCGGTCACACCGCTGCTGTGCCCTGTGATTGGCGCGATCATCGATGACATCGATCGCGCCAATCAGCAGCTGCAGGCCCTACTGGGCCTGTCCTAGGCTCCGGCCTAGGATCGGTGCTATTACTGCACCGATCCAGGCAGGTACAGGCAGGGCACAGCGCGGATACACCGCGGCTGTGCCCTGCGATTGGCGCGATCGATGTGATCGGCGATCGCGCCAATCCAGGGGGGGTCTGCTCCTTTCTATGCCCAGGCCTAGGATCGAGTACATCGGTACTCGATTCTAGCCTGGGATCTCACTGTTTCAGCCCATCGGATTGGCTGAAACAGTGAGAAAGGCTGCGATTGGCTGTTCAGAATTGAACAGCCAATCACAGCGATCGGGAGTGAGGGTGGGCGGTGACAGACCCCGGGATGCCGGCGCCATCTCTCCTGAGGTAAGATGGCGTCGGAATTTTAATGCGATCATTGCGACTTAAGTCGCAATGTCGCATTAAAGGGCTGGACGTACTATCCCGTCCCCGGTCATACGGGCCCAGGTACCATGGACGGGATAGTACGTCCGATGGCAGTAAGGGGTTAACCTACAAAATGGCTTGGTCATTAAGGGGTTAATAAAAAAAACAACACAGTTTTCATTACTTTTATTACAGTCTCATCCTGCGACGCCATCAATCTCCTGTAAAAAAATGAAAAAAAAAAAAAACAGCAGTATACCACCTGTCCGAAGCAGTCCATAGTAACGAGTGTCCCACGACGATCCAGCTCTGCTACATCAGAATGACATCAGAGGCAGGCAGGCAGGCAGGCAGAGGCTGTCATCCCGGCGCAGCACAGCTGATTACCTGCTTCCCCGGCGGTGACGTCATCGGACTGACTGCTTTACGGCCGGGATTACCCAGCAGTCACTGCAGTTATCGCGAAAAACTGCATGTGACCGCCAGGGAGAAGATAATGGCGGCCATCAAGCAGTCCAGGACGTGACCGCCGGAGATCTTCTGCCAGGTAAGTGCCGCTGACTCCTGACAGACCCGACCGACGGACACTCACAGTGACAGTGACAAATCCGATTCCGGTATCCGATATGACGAAAATATCGGTACTCGGAATCGAAAGCCCGATACAGCTAATATCGGCCGATACCCGATATTTGCAGTATCGTATCGCTCAACACTAGCGGTGATGGAAGAACCGCAGCTAGAGACAATGGCGGAGTGAATCTGCATGCAAGCACCGAACACACTCGGAGTTAAAGGTCACTCCATGTGGGAAGAGTGCAACGTACCTGCTCGGTTGCTCCACAGAGTGGTACAAAGAAAGAGCACTCGGAGCTATACCCTGTTAGACGTCACAGGAGTATTAGCTGATAATGACGCTAGTTGGGGTCCCTAAACTCACCCCTCACTATGCTGGTGATTGAGTCTGCCCTGTCACATGGTCTGTGAAACATGCACATGCGACGCTGTCGCCCGGTGCAGGTGCTAGGCTCAAGCGGGAGTTCCCACCCTACACTGCGTGACGAGAACCAAACTCGCAGTGTCAATAGCAGCACACTTGCATCCAGGGTGGTAACTGGCCCACCTCCACACACACAGCAATATAATCTTGGCGCACCGACGGGCGCCAAAAGATCCTTTTATAGACTGCGCCTGAGTCCAGTCAAACAGGACCTTACTAGCGGGCCAATCTGGAGCAGGCGCGAGACCTGAGCAGCTGACAACAGACCACCAATAAGAGGTCTCCACCTCACGAGCATGCTCAGTAGAGCGACTCCTGGACTTAGCCTCAGGAATGGGTGGTCGCCGCTGTCTATTGCTAGTTACTATAACTGAACCTGGAGAGGCAGCAGTAACAGAGCACACAGCACGAGCCTGAGCAAGATGCTGGACCGACGTCTTTGCTGAGCAGCATCCACTGCAGTCGAGACCGAATGAGAGACAGAAGAAAAAGACAAGGCTTGGGATCTACCCTGCGCAGAGGGAGAATCCCGGCACCTAACATTACCCTCTTCCCTAGTGACCCCCCGGTGAGCCTCGCTATGCTCAAAGGCTGCAATAAGCTGAGGGGCACGGATATACTCAATCAGCTCCCAGGTCTTATCCTTGGGCCCATGACCCTTCCAATCGACCAAAAAAACGTTTTACCATGCACCACCTTGGAACCAACAATCGTGTTCACCTCAAAATCGTCCGAGGACGTGTTCAAAGTCTCAGCAGATGACTCAGAAAACCGAGACATATGAATGGGTTTCAAGAAGGAGACGTGAAAGTTGTCGGCGATATTCAGGCTCGGCGGAAGGGACAGGCGATACACTACAGGATTTACCTGTTCAAGGACTTTAAAAGGACCTAGAAAGCGAGGAGTGAACTTAGTGGACTCTACGCGTAGCTTGATATTATGAGCTGAGAGCCACACTAAATCGCCGTGCGCGAAGACGGGAGCGGGGCGGTGATGCACATCAGCGGAGACCTCATTCTCTCCTTAGAGGCCTTAATGGCAGCCTGTGTGGACCCAGATGTCACAAGCCTCCACAGCCCAGTCCACAACCCTAGAGTCGGTAGACGGAATGGGCATGGGCACAGGAACACGCGGATGCTGACCATAATTGAGGAGGAACGGAGTCTGCCCTGTAGAGTCAGCAACAGCATTATTAGAAGCAAACTCTGCCCAGGGCAGTAAGGATTCCCAGTCATCATGCCAGGCAGAGACAAAATGCCATAGATATGTGACTAGGGTCTGATTGGCCCTCTCTACCAATCCGTTCGTCTCGGGGTGGTATGCAGGAAAGAGATTAAGCTCGATATTGAGCAGCCGACAAAGCTCTCTCCAGAACCGAGAAGTGAATTGAGGACCCCGGTCACTGACTACCTTGTCAGGCATCCCATGAAGACGTGCTTCAAAAATAGCACAGCCAAGGCCCGTGCCGACGTTACCTGTTGAAGAGGAACTAGATGTACCATCTTGGAGAAATGGTTGGTGATTACCCAAATAACAGTGTTAATACGGGACTTGGGCAATCCTACAATTAAGTCCATCCCAACCATCTCCCAGGGCCTATCTGCCACTGTCAGGGGGTGTAACAAGCCCACGGGCCCCTGCCGGGAGACACACACCTGAACGTAGTCCCTAACGTCAAGCGCCATTTGTGGCCACCAATATGACCTCGCCAGAAGCTCAGACGTCCTTTTGGTACCGAAATGTCCACCCAACTTAGACTTGTAAGCCCAAGAAAGGATCTCTGGCCGCAGATTTGGTGGTACCAGAGTCTTGCCCGGAGGCACCG
>JARQOD010000001.1:574039797-574080742 GCA_033576555.1 Oophaga sylvatica
CGGTGCGTCTACTGTTTCTCTTCCACTAGCATACCTTTAATATCTAAGTTGCTTGGAGAGCGTCATCTAAGGCCTGGGATAGTAGAAACATGGATCAGATTTTAAATTTGTGATCCTATTGTTATCCCAGATGATCAACAGTATGAGAAGTGTGTAGAGCATATCTTACCTCAAGTTTAAACTCAATGCATTGATCTGGAGAAGAACTGTGCTTTATACTGATAAAAAAACAGAAACTCTATTATGAAAGGGTCCAATGAACCATTCATATAGTTACATGTACGGGCCAAGTACTATAGTTAGATGAATTATAAAAAATAAATGTAGTGATGTCATGTTTAATTTTCTCAATTAAATTAACAAAGAGCCACTGCACTATATTTCTGCATGAAAACGCATAATTTAGTTCTGCATTTATAGGTAATAATAGTTCAGATGTACAGTGAATGTTTTGCACCACATGTGACCAATCTTATGGTTTCTACATTCTTGCAACCCATTATTACATACAAGGCTAGAATATTAATTTATTTTGACAGAACATTGTACGTACATCTTTTGTTCATTTCACATGAAGTGAATTATTATTCTGGAGAAGAAATAGCTGTGGGAATTAGAATTGTGTAGGTTTTAGATGGCTTTTTTGCATATTGTTCTGCTAGTATGTGAAATGCTCTTGAATTTCTGTTATTTGATCTACTACAGTAAAACTCAGATGATTTTGGGTGCTTGGGTAGAATACGAGCATCTGAACATTGCAAAGCTTTCTAACAAATTTCTAAATCGGACTGCAGGTGAGTACATATAACCCTTTAAAAAGTGAATGTTTATGTCGCAGGTTTACCCTGACAGAGAGGAGCCAGAAGACCACAGAGTCTGATTTCTCCTACTCCTGCACTGATTAGAAGTACTTCACCTTCATATTATATGGTGCAAGTTTCTTTTAGCAATGCAAGGGTTATCTGCTCAGTTGAGAGCTCTTGGAAACTTTCCTGAGTTAAGGCTCTCAGCTGTGCACTGTTAGCCACTCCCATCTCCTATAAATCTGGGTCTTGACTAGCACTCATTGTCAGAGTAGTTTTTTTTCTGCATGGCTTGAGGACGTTGGTGGTTGTTATTGGAGATGGCAGATTTATCTGTGACTGTTGCTAGGTTTTGAGTGTGTTATAATTCCCATCCTTCTCCTACTTTGGTTTAACCCCATTTTTGTTACTCCTGTTTGTATTACCTTATTAGACTCGTTGGTGTATTATGGTACACTAATACTCCCCTCTTGCCTGGGTGGGGGAAGGGTACAGACTGAGGGTGGATTCAGGAGCTAAGGCAAGGTAAATGGCCCCGGCATCTTAACCTTCAGAAGTAATCCAGGGAACAGGGTGAGCTAGTGACAGTGAAGGAGCCTCTTGTCCCGGGACACCCAGTAATAGAATAGTTACAATTTAATAATGAATTTCTAAAAAGCACCTAAATCCCTACAGTGCACAAAAAAGCAAAAAAAAAGAGTTACCAATAGTTTATAGGATCAGGCCACTAGGCTAGTCTGTAAGATCAGACCCTATTGGACTTATGATGCAATGCATATATACACAATTTTACACTGTCTTTCCAGCTTAAGGATATATCATTGGTACCATAGGGGGAGACATGAAGATAAACAGATAAAACAAAAAAAGTTACCAATTGTCTGTTAGATCAGATCACTAAATTAGTCTGTATGACCAGAACAATATTGGACTTAAAAAATTATATGTATACACACAATAGAAGATATATAGATAAAGATAGTGTAAGCTTATCGCAGATGATACCACATATGGTCTATGTATCCCTGAGATATTCTAGAAATAACTCTGCCTGGCAGCGGAAGTTGGCATCCTAGATAACGAGGTTTTTGCAGCCCTTGCTCAACGGCGGCTGTTCCTAAATACCCCTGTATGTCCCTGTTATATCATATCAAATATTCCTTAGGGGAAACTATACTAGACATTGTCCAACTGTCTGGTGGGGAAAAAGAAGGTAGAACAGTATATAAGATAAGACGGAATGATACTTATCATTATGATGTCAAGGAGTAGATAGGTTCCATGCCTCTGCCTCAATGCATTTCTCCCAGTATGGTTCATTGGGAGGCCCAATTCATGTGAGGTACAGATTCTCTGATAGTCATAGGTCCATTGTGGAATGCCACAACCTAATGCATTGAGGCAGAGGCAAACAAGTGGTTTGATCCTACAGATTGTTAGTAACTCCCTTTGGTTTTTGTTGTGAATGTTTTGGAAATGAATTCTGAGCAGAAGCTCCCTTTGGTGGTTACAAACAGTACTGAACCATTCAATGAGGATTGGCAATCAGGAGTCACAGACTGGCTGGATATAAGGGAGGTTCCCTCCCATCATGGTTGCCGGTGTTCAATTGTTCTTGTCTCAACTGTGGTTCCTGGTTCATTTGGAAGCTTGCTGAGTCTTGCCTCTTCTTCTGCTTTCAGATAAGATATTTTCTGTTTTTGTTTTTGTGCTTTCCATTTGCATATTTCTCTGCATTTCTGTGAGGTTAGCCAGGTTCCCCCCCGGGGGCTTGGGCTCCTCTCAGTTCAGCTGGAGCCACTGTTATTTGTTCATTTGCCTTTTCCAGTTTTTTCAGTGGCTGCGGTTTAGTTTTGTTACACCAGAGAACTGATTTAGGTGGTAGAGGTCGTGTGATCTGAGGTGTTTTTGCAATCAGTAGCATTGGCATTTTTTAGGGTTTTTTTGGATTGCAGTGAGTATCCTTTCTATCCTTTTCTGTCTAGGCAGATTGTGCCCCAGCGTTTGCTCATACTATTTTCTGTCTGTGTCTGTATTTCCTCTTGTCTAACCGCCATTACATGTTTGGGGGCTTCCTATGTTCTTTGGGGATCTGCTCTGGGGCAGATAGCTTTCCTCTTTCTATCTTTAGGTGTAGTTAATCTCTCAGGCTGTGAAGAGGCGTCTAGGACCAACGTAGGAACGTTCCACGGCTGCCTTTAGTTGTGGTGTTTAGTCAGGGTACTGCAATCCAATAGATTCCAACCTCTCTGGTGTATTGCCGTTTTTGCCTGCTCTCCTCAGCTACCAAAACATTACAGGTTTTTATACACTGTATGGATTTAGGTGTTTTTTAGAATTTCATTATTAAACATTAGCTTTTTAAAGAGTTATATGTACGCACTTGTTTGTCCCTTGAAAATAATATTTACATATTTAAATCAGACTGCAGGGAGCATCTGTCAAATTTCCGATGGGACCTGCTCCTGCAAACATCTGCATCTGTCATCATGCATGACTGTATTCTTTCTGGGCTTCACAATTGTGATGGGGGAGATGTCAGGACTGGAAGATCTGGGTGATGCAGGCTCCATCCAGCCACTGAAACTATGGTGATTAGGACCTCTTTTTCCATCTAGTCTGGTAGTAACGTGTGTTCTGCACAGCTGGAGTGATGAATTCCCTTCCTTGGCCAATAGGACAACACCAAACCCTACAACTATTACTACTCCCAGCTTACTACTGGGAACTGCCAGATATAGTTCTACTTGCCTTGTTTACATCTCTAGATGTCACAGCCTATTGTCCTGGTGCTTTTTCCTTATAAAGACCTTGGCCTGTTCCCTTACTACTCTTCCGTCTCCTGATTTTGTACCTTGACTGCCATCCTGGGTCTAACGCAGCTGCCTGACCACTCCTGCTAGGCAGCATCATCGAACTGCAGCTGACTCCATGCCCAAATCCAGGGTCCCTTGTGTATGTCCATATCACTGTGCAGGGGTTGAATGGTGAAGGCCATTGCAACCTGTGAGATCTGATAAAGAGTGGCTTGCAATAAACATGTCTTTGGTAGCTATTTGATCAACTGCTAGGCCACCACAGAAAGATCCACATTATAACACCCTAATACTCAGCAGCATCTCTTGAAACTGTTTTGGAGAGTGCAGCTATTGTGAGTTGCACCTCTTAATGTATCTTGGACATTTGGTATTGTCTGACCATTTGTTTCCCTTTTTATTTAATATATGAGTAGTCTTACAATTTTTTTGAATTTTTTTTTATTAACAAAATCAATGGTATAAAGTATAAGTGGCCACATATTGCCATACACATATAAACAAACATAATAATATAAATTGCTGGATCAACAATTTGTTATTTGGTTTGCACTTCAATAAAGTTACATTGGGAAAAAATACATGTTTGTAATGTAATATTTGTATAATGGTTATTTCTGTTAATAGTCTAGCAATGCAAGAGTCAGATTAATGGATCCATAAGGCTGTGTTTCCACGTTCAGGAAAGTCCGCTCCGCCCAAAGCCCCGCCCCCTATTGTAAGCGCGGTCAATCCGGATGTGTTCAGGAACACATCCGGAATGACCGCAGGGCTACACAGGCCTGTGTTATTTCCCTTGCGGCGATGCAGCGTTGCGGCAAGGGAATAGGACATGCTGCGGTCTAAAAAGACGCGCCGCATGTCCGGAAACGCAGGTCTGCCACCTGCGTGTTTTGAAGCATAGTGGAGACGGGATTTCTTGAAATCCCCTCCACTATGCTGTAACATCTGGACGCTGCGTGTTTGACGCTGCGCCAACGCACAGCGTCAAACACGCAGCTAATCCGGACTGTTTCCTGAAAGTGGAAACATACCCTTGGAATAAAGATATATATGAACAACATGTGAACAACATGAATTAAGTAGGCTATATCTCAAATTGATCTAAAAAAAAAAAAGAAGAATCAATACCTAACAATCATAACAGTAACAATAACATCCTGATGCTGTATCAGATCACATATAGATGGAGAACCTGTCAATATAAGATAATATCTTCTCAAACATACTGTGTTTCCATTATTGTGCAAGCACACCGGACTAACCACCAGGTATCCCAATCACATATTCAAAAATTACTTAAAGATGAGTTCCAAATGTCCCTGTGAAATTTCTCTGGACCCACTCTGTATTGATTATTAGTATTACTGAATTAACTAACTTGTTCCACGACCTCAGGGTTGGGGAAGAACTGCTCATCCATAGTAGTGCTATCAATTTCCTTGCCAGGAATAGCGTTTATTGTAGAAAAAGTTTGATATAAAGGTTCTAGACATCTTTTCCAAAATACCAAACAAATTAGGGGGTTAAAAAAAATCAGGATTGATATCAAAGAGACGAGAAAAGAGTATGAAGTTAGCATCCGAAGTGTGACATCTTGGGCATTCTGAAGTCTGAGACCGCCGCATTTGAAACAGCTTGACTGGTGTGAGATATGTTTGGTGAATTATGTATAAATGAATCATTTTGTTATTAACTGAAGGGCAGACCTGAGTTGGGGATTCCAATACCTCCTCCCAGTCCTCAACCTGTATGTTGGGGATAAAAACTTGGCATTTTTCCCTAACTGCTAGTGGATTAGATTTTATACCTGTGGATAGCAAATTGATGTACAAAGTCGAAACGAGGCCCTGGAGTCCTTGCGTTTTAAGTATTCATATCAGAGGAAGGGATGATATTGACATGTTCGCGCGTATGTGGGATCAGCTTGCAGTCCTAAGTTGACGGTATCTAAAAAACTGGGATCTTGAAATATTGTACTTAGCATGCATCTGTTCAAAGAATAATAGGATATTCTTGTTGTATATATCTTTTAGCAAGAATATATCTTGACTACTCATGAACCCAGGTGATTTTGCAATGCAAAGAAATACGTGTTATACCAAAGAGGCATTTCCGCATTAACCTCATTAAATTTGACTACTCTTTTCGCTTGCTTCCAGACTAGATGTGCTAATCTGAGAAGCTTTAATAGTTTAGATGTACTGGGTTTGTCAATCTCCAGAAAGCCTAATGAACATGTAGTTTTAGCTGCTTGACCTAGGTGGCTTTCAGAATTGGGTAAAGATTTTAAGTTGTCCTGCTAAGTAATAAAAAACTAGTCAGATAAAGCCTCCCCTCCCCTTGATTTGGACTTTTTTTGGGTAGCTAGTTTAAGCTTGGGCCTCATATTACCCCATGTAAATGTGGACATCAGTGAGTAGAGGGCTGAGAAAAAGGATTTAGGAACAGGTTGTGCACTGTGTTGAAGGATATAATTAAATTTAGGAAGTGCAATCATTTTGTTTGAATGTACTCGTCCTCAGACTGATAGTGGTAGTTTTCTCCACTGAATAAATGTTTGCTTAGCATATTCAAGCAGAGGAGAGACATTAAATGGAAGGTCACTTTTTCTGTCCTTTTGTTTAATAATCCCCAAGTATTTTAATTTTTTCACAATCAGAAATGGCTGTAGTGGTTCCAGGTGATCTGCAGGTACATGAAAAAGGGGCATCAGAGCTAACTTGTCCCAGTTTATAAACAGCCCAGAATAATTACTAAACATATCAATGATAGCTATTACATAAGGTAAAGTTTCCTTAACATTGTCCATAAAAAGCACCATATTATCTGCGTACAAACCAATGGTATCTGTCCTATCTGCTACTGTTATACCTGTAATTGCTGGTTCAGAACGTACTTTCACTGCTAAGGACTCGCTAGAGCAAAAAGTGCCGGAGACAAAGGGCACCGCTGTCTCGGCCCTCTCCCAAGATCATAGGGTTCACTTGATATGCTGTTAACTACTGTTTGAGCTTTAGAGGCTACATATAACAGATGAATCCACTTGGGGAATTTAGGGCCAAATGCAAATTTTTGCAGACAGGCGGATAAGAAGGGCCACTCCAGTGAGTCAAAGGCCTTGTCTGCATCTAGTGAGGCCAAGGCCCAATTATTATCTTGTATCAGCATGCTATATTGCACTATGGATTGAACCCTTCTACTATTAAACAACTTATTTTTTACTAGCAGGAATCCTGTTAGATCCGAGTGTACTATTTCTAGGCTAACTCTGTTGAGTCGAGTAGCTAGTATTTTGGTGAAAATTTTGTAGACAACATTTACTATTGAGATAGGGCGATAAGAACTGCAGTCTAATGGATCCTTCCCCTCTTTTTTCAGGACTATGATGTTTGCCTCTAAAAGGGTTCGTTGGGAGTGAATTAGTTTTGAGAACTGTATCAGATAAATAGGATTGGCAGTCTTGCTCAGTATGATTACTTTGAGACTTATAAGATGATTTATAATATTCATAGAATTGGTGGAAAATATCCTCAGCAGTGCCATCTGGTTTCCGTATTTTGAGTATGGAATGAGGAGTTGTGTTGATGAACCATGAATGCTAGCAACTTACTTGATTGGTTTCCCAGTAAGATTGGTGAGTGAAAAATAATTTGTTTAGATTTTGAATCTCAGTGTTTTGTATAGTAAGTCCATTCTATTTTTAGTTGGATGGATTAGTTGTGTATTCATTTTCCTTCTCTCTTTATCTAAGCTCAATGTCCGTGTCTTCTTTAGATGTGACCCTTTTAATATACCCTTTTAATATATGAAATTGTAGATGACAAACAGCCCCTAAGATATGCTTTTAATGTATCCCAGAATAAATTGATATTAAGTGACTCTGAGTGTGTCTCTATAAAACAGTTAAGTTTGTCTATTGTTCTTTGTTATGGATCAATTATCTTTAACCAAAATGAGTTTAATTTCCATGAGGGTCAATGTATCACTTGATCAAACTTAAGATTGATCACCACCGGACTATGATCGGAAATACCACTTTTCCAATGTTCCACACTTTCTACTCAGAGTATTACATTGTTGAATCCAATTTTAAACATGATAAAGAGCTTTTTGTTGATATATTTATTCATTTGTATTTGAATCTGAACACGAAATGAGGGAACGAAAGTGTTTCTCACTGTGTCCCAGGCCTTCCTCCACATGTCTTCCAAAATAGCTGCCACATCCACTTACACAATGATGAGGAGAGGGCAGAAGCCAACTGGGCCTGTGTCTCTAACCATTTCCTCCAACCCTGGTACCTCAAAGAAGCTCAGGTTCTGTTGCAACAGCCATTGGGTGAGAAGAGGAGATCACTCCACACCACGTCTCCCTGGGCTTCTGTAGCGTGATATAGAAATGGCCACCATTTCCGCAGTGCCGTCTGCCCGCTGGCAACTGGAGTCGTGTCGCAGCTGCCCCTCTGAAGCCAGATAAGATCCAGAGCCTGCAGTTAAGGTTTTAATATGTGTTGTGCCCACTGGGACAGGATAATTAACGGATTAGCTTCAGGATGGTGGGAGCTCCTCACAAGCACAGCCTCAAGGCTCTCTCCATTGCTACACACCACCTCCCATAGTTTCACATTTATGCTACTAATTTGTACTTTATTTATCTACACATTTGATAAATGAGGCTAAAAATATGTTTAAAGCTTCTCCCATCACACTTTTCTCACCCTTTTTCCTTTTCTGAAGTCACAAGACACAAATATAGATGTCATTTTTTAAAAAAATCTGATTAGTTTCTGTCAAAATCAGGAATAAACAGTATAATAAATATGCACCAATGACCCATGCAACATGTAAATGAGACATCCTCTTAAAGTGTTTACACTAAATGTCCACATAGTATAGCTAAACAGAAGCAATCGTTCACTTCAGGGTTCGGCATTGCTGAATGTGTTTAGAGGTCTACATTTAGCAGCACCACAGGGCATCCATGGCTTTCCAGTCTGCAGGTTTGCGTCTCATAATAATTTTTTACATCCAAGTACAACTTCAATATGAGATAGCAAACAGTCTCCCTAATTCCATTTTCTGATTTTTAACAATGCTTTGATCCACATAATAAAAAAAATCTCACAACAGTAGTATTCGGTAGACGTTAAGCTGGCCTGCATTGTGTTGATAACAATTTCAATGGAAATGTATGTTTTACTACAGTCCCATGGACATTATTACTAATGACAGTGTTGAGAAAAAGCTTGATCTGGCAGCATGGACAATACATATCATCTAATCACTCTTAATCAAGGATTACCATCTGTATACCAGGAATATAACATCATTGTAACCCTGCATGGAAACAAAAGTAATATCACAAGGGTGTCAAATAAAATGTATGCCACAGGTTTGATTGTTGGGTGCTGTGACTTGTTAAAGAGCAATTGGAATTTGTAATATAATCTTTCAGCATCAGCATTCTATTTTGCTCTACTTAATTTTTATATAACATGTTATAGATGTGTTTTTGTAAATATTACAACTTTCATGTAACATTGTATGGTAAAAGACAATACATTTTATTCTATATGTGGAATGGCTTATTTTTATTTTACTTTTTTATTTGGACAGTTTGTGAAAAAGTATTTGGCCCCATACTCAATTTATTTTATTTTTGCTCATTTGTCACATTTAAATGTTCCAAATCAACCAAATAATTTTAATAAAAGATAATCACAAAATAAGTAAACACAGAATGCAGCTTAAGGGTATGTTCACACTAGTGAGTTTTTCTATTTCTTTTGCAATCTATTATGAGTGGGGAATAATTGCTTTTCAAAAATACAAAAGAAGATTCCTAAAAATCAAGACATTTAATAGCAACTATCACAAAGTGTATATGTCACAAGCATTTTTATATACATCTGTTTAACTAGTTAAATTTTACATTTGCATGTGCTGAATTTTCAGATGTGTACCTACTTAGCATTTTTTATAACATCACTTTTGAGAAGAGGGTTGAATTTTGTAATGTAAAAAATAGAAAAAAATGTTTAACAAATGTAGACCTTTAACTGAGCACGTGCACACCTATTTTACTAGTCCAATTTGACAACTGTACACATCACACCTATTTTGCTGCCTGCTGCTTTCTATACATGTACCTGCCAACCTAGTGTTTCTTGTTATGTCCTTTTTTACAAGGGTGGAATAATTCTGTTTGAAAATATTTTCAAAGTTAACTTAAGTGTTTTACAAGATGTATGGTGAAAAAAACTTGTCAAATGATGAGAAAGTGTATACAAAAGGGGAAAAAAACATACCATGGCTAACAATGAGGAAACTGCTAGCAGAAGTACCACCACTGCCGCTGGCACTAGCTATCCGTGCAGTAGTACTACCAAACACAGGCCGCAATTGACTTTCTTTGCCTCCTCAAGCTCATTAGTGGGGAGGAAGGGAAGGGCATTAACTCTAATATTATATCTGACAGAGACTCTGATAGTTTGACAGTTTGTGTCAGTGTATTGCACAGAAAAATCTGTGTGATCACAAATGACTAAGAGGATTGATCTATGCGTAACTTTCTAATTAAAAAAAGATGAAAAGTATGTCAATGCCTGGTGTCATTATACAGACTTTTGGTTAGTACTAGTGATGAGCGATTGTGCTTGGATAACATGCTATCCGAGCATGCTTGGGTGTTATCCAAGTATTTTGCTGGTGCTCGAATAATATGTTTGAGTCCCTGTGGCTGCATGTTTTGCGGCTGTTAGCTGCAACAAATACGAAGATGGCCTAACAAACAGGCAATCCTGTCTAACAGCTGCAAATCATGCAGCCGTGGGGACTCAAACACATTATTCGAGCACACCCAAGATACTTAGATAAGATCCGTGCATGCCCAGATAACACGTTATCCGAGTACGTTCTCTCATCACTAGTTACTACTGCTTAGCTTCTGTCTTCCTGATGAGTTCACTTTGCACCTACTAAGGCCTCTTTCACACATCAGGCTTTTTGAATCAGGCGCCATCCGGCCTTTTTTTTGAACACCGTATGCGGCGAACGGACACGCCGGATCCGGTGGGTATAACATTGAAAAGATATAGCGCCGGATTGCGCCGCATGTACCTGCGTTCTGTCCGCTGTCCTCCGGATGCGGTGTCTGGTTTGTTTCAGGCGTCTAGAAAAGACGCATTTTGTAACGTTTTTTTTCTCCGGCCAAAAAGCCGGAAGCGCCGGATCCGGCGCTTCCGGCGTTTGTGTACAATGAAAGTCTATGAGCGCCGCATTGCGCCGCATCCGTCAGAAACCGGATCCGGTGGCCTGATCCTGTTTTTTTGTCTGGGAATGTTAATTGGGTCTAGACAGAAGCAAACATATATATAGACCACACCTGTGGGACACTGTGCCACATGCATTACAAGAAGCTTGAGAGCCACAGAAGCAAGAGAGCCACAGAAGCAAGCAAGAGAGCCACAGAGCAAGCAAGAGAGCACGTCTCCACATTTCAAACCGCATCAATATGGATTCTGGGGACCACCAAGATGTGGGAGCGGAGGAGACCGGAGAAAATGGCAGAGGGTAAATATCACCCATGATACTATAGCGTGTATTTTATGTGTTTGCATTGGTTGTGTTCAATACAATGTGGATATTAGTCTTGTTTGTTTTGGATTATTTTTCAATACATTGTTGGCATTGCTCTTTTCTGGTTTGGTTTTTTTTTATATACATTGTTGGCATAGCTCTATTCTGGTTTGGCGTACTTTAATACATTGTTGGTATTGCTGTATGATGGTTTTTAATATACTTGAATAATTTGTGAGTAGTGCAAATTTTTATTTTGCCGTACTTATGAGCTTGCTTGCACACAGTTGTATTGTTGATTTTTATTCTAGGACTTTAAAGGCAACATAGGGATTACTACCAGCAGTGCAATAAAAATTGGTCAAAAACTTGTGTGTACTTATTTCATTTAATTGCATATTTTTGTGTATATTGGTGGGTAATATTTAATGCAATGTGGGTATTGTTATATTATTATTTTCATTACTTATATGCTATGTGGCTTTTGCTTAAATAAACGTGTGTTTTTCTATTTTCTGCTTTTTTATACTTTCTGAATTTGATGGTACTGCTATGTTATTTATTTGCATACATAAATTAGCTTGCTTGTCTGCATTTTTTTTTTTCGTAATAAAAGTTAACATAGGGATTACTACCAGCAGTGCAATAAAAATTGGTCAAAAACTTGTGTGTGCTTATTTCATTCAATTGCATATTTTTGTGTATCTTTGTGGGTAATGTTTAATGCAATGTGGGTATTATAATGTATGTGGCTAGTACTTAAATAAATGTTAGTTTTGCAATATTGAGTTTTGGGGTACTTGTATACAATTGGGGTATTGATATATACTAGGTTGGCACAGTAGTATACAATGTGCCAAAAGATATATCCTTTTTGAATTGATGTATACTAGTTGTGTTTTGGTATATACTGTTTTGACATACTTCTATATTATGGTTATTTATCTATACAGTATTGCCTATTTTCTCTATTATGTTGTATTGCTGTATGCTAGGAGGGTTGTGCTATGCAGTGAAAATATCATAATTATTCATGATTTGATTTGCTCAATGTATCATGTATATGATGATTGTGTCCATGTATTAAATTGAATTCTATTTTTTCCACAGCAGAGGACATCAGAGGCAGCAGGCTGCGACTGCATCTGCACAAAATAGAAGAGATGGAGGACAGCAGCGTGACCGGGCCACATCTAGCAGACGGTAAATATAACAAACACAATAACCGCAAACAGAACTTTTGACTTTCATAGTGTACATGGTTTTAAATTTTTTTTATTATTTTTGTTTGTTTTGGTAAAAATGCAGAGGAAAGCATCGTAGGCCACGTAGAGCCACACCATCACCACCACAACAGGAGGCTGAAGAAACAGGCGCCATCAATTAGACGGTAAATAACTTCAAAACAAATAACCGCAAACAGAACTTTTGTCTTTCATACCGGTCCCTGTTTTGAGCCATTTTTTTTTTCTCCTTTTTGTTACTTTTGTTACACTGCAGAGTACAGCATAGGAGGCCGCGGTCTGTGACACCACCACCACACAAGCAGAGGAAGAAGAGGAGCAGGCGCCATCCAGGAGACGGTAAATATCACATACAAATAACCGAAACCAAGATTTTTTTTCTTTCAGCACGGAGCATGATTGTGGCTATTTATTATTTTGTTTTATTTTCCTCTTTAATGCACAACAGACGACCATCTCTGATAGGAATGGAGTACAGCCGGCAGGACAGTAGTTCTTCTGGGAGCCCTCTCACTCATCGGCAGCGTTTAACGGTAATTTTGAACCAAATATTTTTCCAAAATCATTTGGTGAATTTTTTTTTATTATTTCCTTTTCTTTTTTTTTCAATACAGGAATCTGAACCAGAGGACCTCCCAGAAGAAGGACGTGGTGGACAGATACCCGGAGTGGGCTCGCAATTCGTAAGTTTCCTGCATCCATCATTACAACACAACATCTCACTACACAACACATCCTAAAAAAAAAAAAAAAAAAAGGAAATAAAAATTAATATTTTTTTTTTTTTGGCAGTCTTCCGCACCTGTGGCTTCAAGAGGTCAAACCAGTGCCTCCCAGAGTCGACATGAAGAACGCGGCGGTCTTCCATCTGTAAGTATAATTTTTTTTTTTTTTAGTTTTAAAAAAATGTTTTTAATAATTTTATTAATTAAAATTTTTTATTCACTTTTTTTTAAAGGCTTCACAGCGTGCTCCCGACTCAGACGGAGAGGAGGGGATCGACATCGATCTATTGATAGATCTGATTAGAGAGCGGGAGCCGCTGTGGAACATGGGGGACCGCCGCCATTCTGATCAGATAGTGACACGTCGGCTCTGGGATGAAGTTTGTTCCCTACTTGTTGGATACTGGGAGGACCTCGAAGCTCGGTCACAGACTAAAATGCGTAAGTATATACAGTTCAGTAGGGATGCTGGATTTAAACCTGTGTTTCCACAACTCCAGTCCTCTTGAACCACAAGAGGTCATGTTTTCTGGATTTCCTTAGGTCCAACACTATGTAAATACTGAAAACATGACCCATGGTTGACATGAGGACTGTTGTTTTGAAAACATGTATGTATGAAATAATAACCTATTTGTGCTATCTCGTTTCAGGGGAGAGAATTGTGAAGCGGTGGCGGTCTATAGGGATCGCTTCAAGAAAGAGTTCAACAAAGAAATGCGGGCCCCGAGTGGTTCTTCAGGACGCCAGAGTAAATATAAGTATGCAAGAGCTCTGGCGTTCCTGCGTGAAACAATGGTCACCAGAAGGTAAATATTAAAAATTACATGTATGTCTAAAATTTTTTTTCACAGCCAGGGCCATTTAAATACAGTTTATTAATTGTATCTTTTCTCTTTATTCCACAGCACGGTGAGCAGCACTCGGGCGCCCGCAGAGTTGGGCCCTTCTGAGGCGATCCCTGAGGAGACCGGCACCGAGGGACAGATTGACCGCCCCGACCCATCTGCACCCACACGTGAGCCCTCTTTCCCCTCAACCAGCGCTGCAGCAGCGTGGCCGAGTGCATTACATGAATCTGCTGGTCAACAGATAGATTTTCCTTTGCCCCACCCTTCTGCCCCTGCCACCTCTAGTACATCTGCGGCTACTGGGCGGCAACGGCAGAGGGGTCAGGAAAGTAACTATGCGCCCGAGTTATTACACATTAACGCATCTTTCCAGAACTGCCTTAAGTTGCTATCTGAGCAAGTTACCGCAGGCGTTAATCAGATAACCTCACTAGTTGGTGAGGTGAAGACACTTCTGGAAAGTGTGCGTTCTGAGGTAAGAGGATCCCCGAACCACAGTTTTTTTCGGTCGGTTGCGGAGCGCATAGATCCTCTATCTGCTGACCAGCAGATGTTTGTGATGCACACGTGCCACGCTGCTCTAGTGCAGGTTGTCTCCCATCCTCCTCCATCCACCCCAGTTGTTTCCTCCACCCTCCACCCCCTACAGTGAGCGTCGCCCTCCCCCTCTATTCATTACAGCCACCTCCCATCTCAGCAACCTCCCACTTCACCAGACCATCCATCCAGCATACTTCAGCCAACCTCACTTCAGCCACTCAACTTCACCCACCTTCCCAACTTCAGCCACCTTCCCATACTCAGCCACCTTCCCAACTTCAGCCACCTTCCCAACTTCAGCCACCTTCCCAACTTCAGCCACCTTCCCAACTTCAGCACCTTCCCAACTTCAGCCACCTTCCCAACTCAGCCACCTCCCATTCAGCCACCTCACCACTTCAGCCACCTTCCCAACTTCAGCCACCTTCCCAACTCACACTCACACTCAGCCACCTATCACCACACAACTTCAGCCACCTTCCCAACTTCAGCCACCTTCCCAACTTCAGCCACCTCACCAACTTGAGCCACATTACCAACTCCAGTCCCCTCAACAACTCCTGTCACCTATTCAGTACCAACAACCTCCCCAGTACCAGCCACCTACCCCGTACCAACAACCTACCCCGTACCACACTCCCACCTCTTACCAATCTCCTTCCCCCTACCAATTCCCTACCATGTCAGTTGCTCCTCCAGTACCTGCCCCACCCTGCACTCCACCACCCATCACCGAATCAGTCTCCAACTTGTCTTCCCATTCTTTAACCCTTTCCACCCCTTCACCTCTTACTGTTCCTTCCCCACCAGCATCACAGTCCTCTCTACACACTCCCACAGTCGAATTGTCCCGCAGCCCCTCCAATAGTATGTCCACCACACACTACACATCGTTATAATGTTATGTACAAATGTTTTTTCTAAAAAAAAAACAGTCTTTGAATGACAAAATTTTTTTATCAAAGATATTTTGAAATTTAACATTTACAAACGTTTAAAAATATTGGTTTAATAAATTTTGAATTGGTTGATTCAATTTTTTGTCTCTCATTTCTTTATAATGTTACAGATTATGTAAGGTTACATGTGTATTAAACATTAATAACAGTACCAATGGTAAAGACAGAAACATTACATTTAGGTACAAACATAACAATTGATCACACACGGTCATCCTGCCAGTCTACCTGTCCTTCGGCTGAAATAAAGTACTGGGCAAATCTGTCCCTCATCCTAGAAACAGCAACAGAACTTCTATTAGTATTATTATGGTAATCATGTAAACTTGTTTGTTGATGGTGGTCCTCAATGGTCAATTGTTCTTTTGAGATCACAACATTGTGGAGTACCACACAAGCTTTTATTACTTCGTCAACAGTTTCCGTTTTCAAATTGATGGCTGTCATTAGCACCCTCCACTTTGCAGTAAGTATTCCAAATGTACACTCCACCATTCTTCGGGCTCTAGTGAGCCGGTAATTGAAAATACGTTTGGTATGGTTCAGTCCTCTGCTGGCATATGGTTTCAGTAAATGTTCTGATAGCTGGAAAGCCTCATCACCAACACACACATATGGCATAGGTGGGCCTGTGGTTTGAGGCAGCGGCCTAGGGGCTGGGAAATTGAATGTGTTGCCATACAGTCGACGGCCCATTGCTGAAATTTTGAATACTTGAGAATCGTTAGATCGACCATATGACCCTATGTCAACTGCAATGAACCTATATTCGGCATCGGCGATGGCCATCAACACAACGGAGAAATATTTTTTATAGTTAAAATATTGTGATCCACTTCCTGATGGCTTCACAATTCTGACATGTTTGCCATCTATCGCTCCAGACAATTTGGAAATTGGCATATCTTTTCGAATTTATCAGCTATTTCCATCCACCGCTGTGTGGTCAGTTCAGGCATATATTCCGAGACCAAACAGTCCCAGAGTGCACGGCAGGTGTGCTTTATTATGCCCGATATGGTTGAGATTCCCAAACGAAATTGGAAATGGAGTGAAGAGAGTGATTCTCCACTTGCAAGGAATCTAAAAAAAAAAAAAAAATACACTATCAATGCTCAGATCTCAGGTATAAAAATTTTAAAAGTGAAAAGACAGAATATATCACTACCCACATAGTATAAAACAATAATGACAACATTTACAAGTATCCCTAAAAAGAACACAGCACTACACACCAACTATTAAAAGTACGCCAAAACAGAAATAGAGCCACATAGCATAAAAAAAAAAAAAAATATAAAATACCAAAACAAAAGACACAATAGCAAAATTGAATAAAAAATATACAAATAACCAATTGTATTGCACTTATCCCACAAGATACACATATGCAATGAAGATAACAGCAACAAGTTTTTGACCATTAATTGCACTGTAGTACCTCGTCCTTTATAGTCCAATATTGAAAAAAAAACAAACAATAACCACATTGTTTAACTTTCCCACAAACGAACATTCAAAAATAGCATGTACCTTATATAGTCACATAAGACGTTTCTTGACCAATTGAAATACCTGCTATTGGCTGGTAGTACACACTTCCTGGTTGGCTCTCTAGTCCTGATACGAAACAACAATACAACTTGTGTGCAACAATAAAATTCAAAAGTAATAGCTACCTTATTGCACCATGAGACGTCCGACGGAAAACAATACGGCAATACGTGCACATCTCCTGATTTGTCTCATCCTCTCACCAACATGTCAAGGTTGCTTCTTTATACGAAGATAAGAAAATTTATGTGATTCTCTTTAACCCATATGATGTTGAAAACTCACGTAAGTCGCTGGCCGTGATGGTTATCCACATCCGCGCGGCGCTGTCGCTGACGCTTAGGCGCGCTCGATCCTCTCTCCTTCTCCATAACGATAAAACACAAGCGATTCGCCTCCGCTGTGAAATCCACAAGATTCCGGAAAATATTACCAATAATCGCCTCCATCTTCATCAGTCACTTGCTCTTCTCTCAAAAATGCTCCTCTACAACCTGTCAAAGATGTTCTGTAGGAACACTGTATATATAGGATTTACAATAGCCAATCAGATTTTGAAATGAAAGGGGCGTGATTGGAAAACGGATCCGTCAGAATCCGTCAAAAAACCGGATGAAACTGATGCGCCGGATCCGGTTTTCTGCCTGATCCGATAAACTGATCAGGTAGAAAAATGGATCCGGCGTATCAGGTTTTTTATTTCATTGCCGCATCCGGCACTCCGGCGCGACGCCTGACCGCGCCTGATTCAAAAAGCCTGATGTGTGAAAGTAGCCTAAGGCAGTTTTTGGGCTGAAGAGCCTGAAAAGGAGATCCCAGAGTGTTATACACATATTTTCAAGGCAATTAGATGCTTTACAATATTGCTATTCGTGGCAAATCACTTCACTGCAAATCAAATTTTTGGAAAAAATTCAACAAACCAGGTGAACTTGAATTTCAAAAGATTTCATCATCTCTACTATTAAGGAATTTTGACCTTCTGTTCTCTAATTTTAATTCAGCTACATTGAAGGGTTTTCATGATCTGAATGTTTAAGAGCCAAATCCAAACTAATAGGGAATTTAGCTTGTGACCCCACTGCGGAATATGATGGTGCTATATAAGAAAGCATAACACATACAATCAAAAATTGCCAAGGCATCTCAATACGATACAAATCAGAACTTTGACTAAGCAACCTGAAAACCTTAATTTTGTTTCTTTAAGCATGACTAGGGATGAGTGGACCCATGGATGTTCAGATTCGCTGACTTCAGATGGACTTTTTTAAAAAATACGGTTTGGGACCCGAACTTGAACTTTAGTGCTTTAAAATGCTTGTAAAATGGTCGGCGAAAGGGCTAGTGGGCTGCAAAAGGAAGAACAATGAGGGTGAGAGCAGAACAATAGCCCTGAAAACAAAAGTGGACTGTCACTGTAGCAATCATGGTAAAATAGGAAGTAAATGAATAACATACTACTAGAAAACACACAGGGGTCCCGAAAATGTATTTCTTTGGCCTAGAAAAGGCAACTAAAGTGGACAGTTTAACCCTTTCCTGACCTGTGACGCCAAGTAGGTGTCATGAAAGTCGGTGCCAATCCGACCTGTGACGCCTATGTGGCGTCATGAAAGGATCGCGTTCCTGCGGGCCGGGTGACCGGGTCACTGAAAGGTCACCCGACCCTCAGGCACAAGACCCTTTGTGCTTCACCACAGGGGGTTTGGCCTAACCCCCACGTGGCTACGATCACTCTGATTGGCTGTTAAAAGTGAAACAGCCAATCAGAGCGATTTGTAATATTTCACCAATGAAATTTGGTGAAATATTACAATCCAGCCATGGCCGATGCTGCAATAGCATCTGTCATGGCTGGAGACAAAGATCCGACCTCCCCACACCAAGTCACGGCGGCAATCGGCCGCCACCACGATAAATGGCAGTGACCGGTCACCGCCGTCACTAAATGCTCCCCTCCTCTTTTTTTAGGTCCCCCCAGGCTTCCGATCCCTCCCCCAGGTCTCCGATCCCCCCCCGGCTTCCGATCCCCCCAGTTACCGCCGGAGTCGCCGTCTTCCTCCCGGCGTCTCTCCTGCACGGTCCATGGGGCCGGCATCTTCCAAAATGGCGGGCGCATGTGCAGTGCGCACGCCGAATCTGCCAGCCGGCAGATTCAAAAAATTAATGAAAGTACATTTTGATCACTGTGATAGACCCTATCACAGTGATCAAAATAAAAAAAATAGTAAATAACGCCCCCTTCATCACCCCCACAGGTAGGGAACAATAATAAAATAAAAATATTTTTATTTTTATTTTTCCATTAGGGTTAGAATTACAGTTAGGGTTAGGACTAGGGTTAGGGTTAGGACTAGGGTTAGGGTTAGGACTAGGGTTAGGGTTAGGACTAGGGTTAGGGTTCATCTTGCATTAAGGCAGTCCGTTAGACGGATTGCGTTACACCGCGTTATAACGTGGTGTAACGCAGTCTGTTAACGCTGCCATTCACCCCCATTTGAGGTAGCATCACGACGCATGCCATAAAGCAGCATGCGTTCGCGACGTGCCATCATTCAGTGACGGAGCCTTGGATGCAGTATGGACCCAGCCTAACCCTAACCCTAATTATAACCCTAACCCTAATGCTAACTCTAACCCTAATTATAACCCTAACCCTAATTATAACCCTAATTATAACCCTAACCCTAACGGAAAAATGAAAATAAATATAATTTCTATATTTTATTATATGTCCCTAACTAAGGGGGCGATAAAGGGGGGGTTTATGTACTGTTTTTTTTATTTTGATCACTGTGATAGCTTATCACAGTGATCAAAATGTACTTTCTAGAGAATGAATAAAAAAAATTTTGAATCTGCCACCAGGCAGATTCGGCGGGTGCACTGCGCATGTGCCCGCCATTTTCTTTTCACAGGAAGAAGACCGGGAGGATCGGAGGACAGGGGGACCTGCCGGAAGACACCGGCAGGTACAGGGGGGGTTTCGGGGGACCTGGGGACCCTAATTCTCTCCCCTCTGATGTGCGATCACATCAGAGGGAAGAGTAATCATTTTTTTTTTTATGCTGTATAGCGGCGATCACAACACCGGGATCGGTGAATACCGACCCGGATCATGTTCTCTGGGGTCTCGGCTATCCCCGGTAGCCGAGACCCCAGAGAAAATTGCCCATCCCCCCAGCACATCGCGGCGGGAGTACTGAGCATGCGCCCGCCATTTTCTCAATGGCGGCGGCACCGGGGGACAACGGAGGGCCCTGGGGCGAGAAGAGGGGGATTGGGGGCCACATGGGGGTCCCGGGACCCTTTTTCTCTCTCCTCTGATGTCCGATGACATCAGAGGAGAGAGAAATTAAATGGCACAACATTTTTTTTGTTGTTGTTGCGATCGCCGTTACAGGGTTAATAACGGCAATCGCAACATCGGTGTCGGTAAAAACCGACCCGATTCATGTTCTCTGGGAGAAAATGCACCACCTATTCACTTAATTAACGGCGCTGTGGTTTAAGTACCCTTAATGACCGCCGTTAAAAGGCATATCGGCGGTCGTTACAGGGGTTTAAACCAGTTCATAAGAACAAAACGATTGTTAAAAGAAACTGTCACATCACTAAATGCTATTAACCTGCAGAAATTGGGCTAGTCTGCAGATTTCTGGTATTCCACTACCGACCTGCAGCTTTACTGAAAGTACGGCTATATGGAGAAAATTAACTTTTTTTTCTCCCGGGAGCCACCAACTTTCAGTCCACAGGCCGGCGTCACACTAAAGAGGAATACGGACGAGTGAGAGGCGTGAAAATCACACATTACACTCGGACCAATATTTCTCTATGGGGCAGCTCTGATCATGCGTATATTTCTGGGCCGTATTTTACAGTGCGAGACACTCGCAGCATGCTGCGATTGTCATCGTATTACGCCCATTGTATGCAAATGAAAGTGTATGGGTGTGAGAATAATACGGATTACACACGGACCACACGTGTGACTTGCGAGAAATACACAAGAGATCTGCAGCTCACAGAAAATGGTGCAAGCCATGAATTAGGAAGCTTACACATGCAAATTAGCTCAAAAAGAGCGCCAGACATCCCGGAAGAACGCCTCTACAGAGTTGGCCATCATGACTACACACATCAATATGGAGATGCTATAGTTTTGGTCCAGGAGAGGTCCGAAATTTGGTACCAACGGGATGCACACTACGCAGACCGCGCAAGAAAAGAGGCGACATGGAGGCGCATCTGTGGGCAGATGTTTCCCCACTTTGGTGACAGCCCATGCGAGGAGCAGCAGCGAATGAGTAAGTTACCAGATTTTTCCCAAACATCTTAAAGGCCAGAACGTAATAATTGAGCTGAGTTTCCCTAAAATATACATTTTTAGTCTAATTTTTTTTTTTAAACGCCAAAATGTTAGGATACTGACATCCGACTAGGCCCCCATGACTTTGTGAAATGTATGTTGAACAATTTGGCATTGTGTAGCTAGGTAAATGATGAAATTATATGTCACATTGCAGTGGATGATGTAATGAGACGCTGGAGAAGCATCCGCGACCAGTACCGGCGGAAACGTCAGCAGAGGTCCAGGAGCGGTTCTGCAGCACCAACCAAGCGGAAATATGTGTACTTTGACCGCCTTGGGTTTTTGGCTCCTATTCTGGATCTGAGACCGTAAGTACATACATCACACCAAATACCACATATGCTGTTTAGGCTGACATCTCCAACATGTTCTAATCCCATTCAATTTCCTAACAGAACTCAGTCCAACCTCACTGAGAGGGAGACAGGCTCCGACTCAGAGGCCATTATAGACCCGGTTGGGGAGGTGAAAAGGTGGCTGGCCCATCTTCTGAGCCTCGAGCTGCATCCCCCAAGAATCCCAAGCACCAGGACCTGAGCAACCAGCTGCACCTTTACCTGTACTTGACCCACCAGCTGCAGCAGCAGCCCCCAGTGTTGAGGAAGCAGCAAACAGCAGCAGCCCCACTGTACCTCTGGGGGTCTCACTCCAGCCTGCTGCTATATCCCGCCGTGGGAGAAGATGTCGAGACAGCACAGCTTCTGATACCCGGAGGCATGTGGACACTGGGGTCCTCAATTATCTTTCAAGGGCAGCTGTGGATGAGGGTGAGGACGCGTATTCACGTAGCCTTGCCCGCTACCTTCGTCCCCTACCCCGTGAGGTCAGGCTCCGTGTGCGAGGATCAATTCAGATCCTAATTGACGCATGCACACCCCATAATACTCCATATGAGCTGTTTGAATTCCTTGAGAGGTGGCAGCTCTCACCCGTAACCTTCTGCGCCTTACCCCCCACCAAAATGTGCATGCTCAATTAGGATCTGAGGATCCTCCTGCACCTCAACCCATTCCCCCACAAAACCAACCTTGGCAACAACAGGGTCAAATGACAGGCTATAACCCAACTTCCCAATATGGCCTCTTGTACAGATCCAGTGTTGGAGGCTGGTCCAAACCTGGATTTGGTCAACATGGTCATATTGGGGGGTATGATTCTCGTGGGTGTTAGGGTTCGAGTTCCCGCTGCTACACAAGGGGAGTCTCGAACCCATCCCGCTGCGGTCTCCCATTCATCTCCGGCCGCAGTGGAGTCTGCTCAGCAGAGACGTCGGTCCAGGCGTCTTGCCCACTCCTCTACTGTGCAGTGACTTGCTGCTGCCTTTCCTGGATCTGCTATTATAGCCAGTGCTGGAGCAGCCGTCTTTGAGACAAAGTCCTGCGTTTTCCCATCTGAGCATGCCCAGAGTGAGATCTCTCATTGGAGATCAGGGGTCACATGTTCAGGTGCTGCAGCGGCTCCTATTGGTCCGCCAGGAAGGTCATGTAGCTACGTGTGTTTGTAACAGCTTCTCATTGGTCCTTGTTCCTGGAAGGTCCTGTAGCTGTTGCTATAAAAGGGTAGCATGGCTGGGCCGCCATGCGCTAATATCAACCATTGTATGCTATGCGCCAGTGTGATCATGCGTATGTGTGGTTAGGGACCCGGCTGAAATAAGCCACTAGAATACCGACTTAATTGGTGAGGAGTTTGGTATGGTAGCTGGCCAGGGTCGGTGTCCTAGATGCCCTAGATTACCGGCGTAACCGGTGAGGAGTTTTGATTGCCGTATTCAGGGTCAGGCGTTCAGACGCCATAGATTGCGGGTGACTCCCGCAAAGGACATTAGCACATGATCACGCGTTATGTACGCTTAGCACTTAACTGTGTACCTGAGAGCCTGACAGGACACAGCACTTTTCCTCAGCGGCCCTGTGACGTAACAGGGTTTGCTTTCGACGCTAGACAGCGCCCTAGCGTTTTACTTTGCGGCTCACTGAAGCTAAGTGAGTTCGCACCTATCGCCATATAGCGCTGTGGCATTTCCGTTAGCGGCTCTGGGTATTAACAGAGTTCGCACTTACTGCCACAACGCGCTACGCGTTTATTTTAGCGACTCTGCGGGATAATAGAGTTCGCTACTTTCGCCATTTTACTAGCAGCAGGTTCCGCCTGCACGGTGGACCCCGGGCTGCGAACGCACCTCTCTACCTCATATATTTGGTGCGTTCCGCAGACCCTAACAGTGGGTACCAGCTTCCCCAGGAGTATAATCTCCATTATCTTTATGGCAATGTGCCCACACACCAACCTGACCGTGGGCAAATGTTAGCTCAGGGCCCAGAAAATCCACCCCACCAGGGTGATGTTCAAGGTGGTCAACAAAGCCAACAACACAGAGACGCTTGTCACCGCCAACCCCAACACCCACATACCACCAACTCTGAATTGTTATTTTTATTATATATTATTATTTCTAAACCAGTTTGTTATTTTTTTATAATTATTTTAACAACATGTTGTGTAAAGCATATTTGCATTAATCTGAATGCCTCACAAAACCATATGGTACAGATATGGTCTTCAGTGGGCTGAGTGAAAGTTTGTTATTTTCATTATCTATTATTATTTATACCAATATTTGTTATTTTTTTATCTTTACTTTTACTCCATGTTGGCTTATGCATATTTCCAATAGTCTAGTCTTACAACTCAACCATATGGGTCAGATATGGTGTTCACTAGGCATAGTGAAAGTTTGTTATTTTCATTATGTATTATTATTTATTCAAAAGTTTGTTATTTTTTATTACTTATTTTGGTACTTGTGTAATAATGCAGACTTACAGTATTGTGCTTTGAAGACATATACCATATGACTAAAATATGGTAGTCACTACCTCAAGTGAGAGTTTGCACATATAAAAATATATTTTTTTTATAAAGTTTGGACTCTTCTTTCATAAGTTCTTTCTACTAAACCACCAACACATCTGTTATGAACATGAACACCATTGATAATGCCTCGTCTTGCCTGGTTGTTGTACCTTGAGGTGACACAAAAGACTAGGTAAAGATATCATGGGTTTTCAGTCCTGAGAGTGGACGACATAAAGGGATGACATGTGGCCTAGGCATATCCCCATTGGTCACCACACTTTCACCAACATCAGATGGGCCACAATCATGCATTCTAGTGAAATTATGTAGGACAACACATGCTTTGATGACCTTATTGACGTTGGCTTCACTCAGCTGAATAGCAGACTGGAGGACCCGCCATTTTGCACATAGAATGCCAAAGTCACATTCCACCAGGCGCCTGGCCTGTGATAGGCGCAAGTTGAAGATTCTACGACGGTGGTCAAGGTTTCGTCGTGGATATGGCCTCATGACATTCCATGATAGTTGGAAGGCCTCATCCCCAACTACAACATATGGCACAGGTTCCAGATTGGAGCCAGGAAATTGATGTGCTGGTGGTAGGTGCAACTGGTTATTGCGCATCCGCCGACCCATTGATGGAAGAATTGAAAACTCTAGAGTCTCCAGTTCTTCCATAGGCCCCAATGTCTACAATTATAAATCTGTAGTTACTGTCAACCAGAGCCAACAGCACTACAGAAAAATATTGTTTTTAATTATAGAATTGTGACCCTGAGTTCGGCGGCTTACGCACACGGATGTGCTTCGCATCAAGGGCTCCTATACATTTTGGGAACTGGCATTGCTCCTCAAATCCCTGGCAATCCTCATCCAGTCTTCCATCTTGGGCTCAGCCATGACCAATTGATGAAGTCTGTCCCAGAGTTGTGAGCATGTATCACAAACAATGCCAGATATGGTGGATCTCCCAATCAAAAACTCCATATGGAGTGCAGCATATGAAATGCCAGTTGTCAGGAACCTACAATTAAACAAATGTAGAGAGAAAAATACTCCAGCCCAAAGGTTTCACAAATGCATTATACATAACCATAGAAGGATTTAATTTACAAACAGTCCTAACTTAAATTATACACAAGTCAAAGGTCTATGTGATTTTGACATACACATCATTGTTCTGGTAGTTCGAGCTGATATATGGGATATATTATGAGGATAATTAAGCAACAGCCATAAGGGTAAATGCAAACTTGCGGGAAAACACATAATCAACAGACAGTATGTAGGTGAGGAATACATACCGTAACGTCAGAAGTCGCTCCTCTGCAGAGATAGCTTTCTGGTGTCCTAGTAGGTCATCCTTGGGCGCACGATCTCCAACAAAACATCAAATGTAGCAATGCTCATCCGACAATAGAGAAAAAACTTGTCGGGATGAGTCTGCAGAGATGTATAAAGGCGGTGAAAATGGCCTTTAGTGAGGCGTTGCATCAAATGCGGATGCACCCACATTCGTCTCGTCCTCCGCGGAGCAATGATCACTGGGTATGGCTGCCCTAAGCGGCGGGACAAAACCCAGTTGTACAGAACTCGATCAGTTGGGGTGAACTGAAGAGTGTCAGACATTTTGACAACCAAGCAGCAGTACTCCAACACAAGCACAGCACCAAAATGACCAGATTGGGGGCTGCCACCTAATGCAGAGCCAATAAATAGGCTTGCTGATGATGGATTGAATGATTTTCAGCCCTAAAAAAGTTACATGTCCACTTTGCAAGGCTGCGAGAAAAAAATGCTATATGGATGCCATACAGATTGCATACGGATGCTTACATGCGCAAAATACGCAGCCACACCTTGACAACGGATGAAATACTGATTACTGTGCCGGGAACATTTCTGCGGATTACTGCCGTACAATATGGTCCATATTTTTATACGTTGAGTGTGACTCCAGCCTTAGAGGCATTCTTGTAGCAGCTACAGTCTCCACTCAGTGGAAAGTAAGCAGCAGTGGTAAGTATTCACTTTGATTGACAGCTTGCTCTCCAGTGCATCTGTACAGAGTGAGCTATCAATCAAAGTACTGGGGTGTGCTTACAGGCACCACGCACAATGCTGTGAGCAATAAGGTGACATTGGGAACATGACATGTAAATATATTAGTATTATATTTTTTACTATAATTTTTCTATAATAATAATAATTTGTTTATATAATATTTTTTTACAAAATCAGCATCCCGTTTTTTTCTCCATTTTCTCCACAAACTATTTCCTGTTTACTCTGTCATACATACTCCCAATAATGATTATTTTTTATCAAATAATCCAGTGATCTGATGAACCGCCATTTTACCAATTAGTCAAGTGATCATTAGCATATTTATATATAAACTTGGGAATACTGTCATACTGTGATGGTCTTAGGTAGGGGAGGGGGGCCTCAAAATGTCCCTGGAACTGGGACCATAACGATCACTGTCCCGGGGTTGTGCTCCTGTTAATCCCTAGTTTGTTCCCTCCCACATCCCATGGAACCTGGTACAGAAATCTAATGTGAACAAGACACACAAGACAAAAAAGTCACACTGTTACACTGTAATGGTCTTAGGTAGGGGAAGGGGCCTCAAACCGGCCTTAGAATTGGGACCCTAATTATCCCTGTCCTGGTAGTACTCTGGACGGTAAAGAGCCCTGAGTCTTCTACCTCACTATGCTCCTGTTAATCCCTGGTCTGTCCCCTCCTCCACCACATGGAGCCTGGGACAGAAATGTAATGTGAATAAGCCCAGAACACACTGCGGAGACCACACCCCCCTCTGGCAAAATAGGAGCAGCAGCGTCAGTACTCCTACCCCCAGTGAAACTCCAAGAAAAAGCATCCACTTTGACGTTCTTAATCCCAGGACAGGCATACACACGATGAGGAGGCAATTCTTGACAATCATTTTCAGACAACACTGCCTCAAAATAGGAGAGGAAAGATGGAATGATTTTAGTTGAGACACTGGAGATAGTGGAACTTCGGCAACTATTTTTGCATAAATCACTACACTTAATAATCTCTCTGGCCTGCCAGTCTATGACCAGATTATGTTTAGACAACCAGGGAAGACCAAGCACAATAGGAGCAGGGAGACTTTCCAAGATATAACAGGAAAGGAGCTATCTGTGAAGAGCCCCTATGCGCAGGTTCATACCATGCACTACTTGCATAAAATTTCCGTGACCAAGAGGCACAGAGTCAATTGCAAGTACAGGGATGGGCTTTACCAGAGTACTACAAGAAAGACCAAGGTCCTGTGCGAACCAAGCATCCACCATATTGGCACCCGCACCACTATCATTTTGTGATGAACCGTAGGAGACTCATACTGAGGGGAGGCCCCTCCCAACTACATTGGTTCTGAAGAGCACACAGGAAGAACCTCGGTTTTAGGGAGTACCATGGGGGGAAGATCACACAAAGGTCCACCCCTATCAATGCATATGGCCAGAGCCATGGTGGCCTCCATCAACTCAGGAGTCACGTAAAGCACCAGTGAGTATTTTAGTCCTTCAGACAGTCTCTGGCAAAACTGTCTCCTAAGAGCAGGATCATTCCTCTAGGTGTCAGTGGCCCATCTACTAAACTCTGAGCTGGCCAGTCTCCCTGCTGGAGCTTACGTAGTTTCGACTCAGCAAGGGAGACACAGTCCAGATCACCATACATAAGGCCTAGAGTCTGAAAAAAGCCATCAACCGACTGGAGAGACAGTGATTCCGCCGGAAGTGAAAAGGTCCAGGATTGAAGATTTCCTTGAAGAGTAATAACAATCCCAACCCATTGTGCCTCACTCCCAGATTTATGAGGATGAAGCCTAAAACACAGCTTTCAGGCTTCCTGGAACACTATAAATGTATCCTGTCCCCAAGAAAACCTATCCGGGAGGTCCACCTTAGGATCCGGTTCAGCCTGACTGCCCGCCAGACAAACAGTCTGCTGCTGAGAGACCCTAGATTGCAGGTCTGACACTTCAAGCCACAAGTCCTGCAATTGTTTGACAAGGATTACAATGTATTGTCTGTAACAAGGGGACATGGGGGGGTAGTTGTGGCCGAGTTATTTAAAGGGACAGTTCATAGGCAGAGTCCATTGAGCACACAGTCAGGGAGTAACCCCAGCCCCTTGTACATGCAATACTGGCTTGATGCAGTTTTTTCCACACCAGTTACCTTTTCTTCTGGTCACAGCAGTCCAGGCAATATAGAGTTCACAAAAGCAACTGTTTTCCAATAGGGAAAATAATTCTTGAATGAACAGTGGTAAAGTAGGAAGGCATATATATAGCACTGGTTTTCCTAGTCTCTTTTCTTCTCCGGCACCCATTTAGGGCAGGCATCCATCACAACGGGGTGCGGCCTATACTTTCCTGGTGCCAAAGTGTCTGCATGGCACCAACGAAAGGCAGCAATTTCTTCAGTTTTTGCGCCAATGGCCACCATCTTTTCCACAGCCGGCACCATTTTTAAGTCCACAACATCCGCCAGCTGTTCCTCGGCCATGGCGGGCAACACAACACAAGTCCCAAATCCACAGTCATAAATCTCAGTCGCTGTCAGTCGACAGCTCCATTTCATCCAGTTCAGGCAGCACATCCCATATTACAGACTCCCAGTCCCGGTCAGCTGCCATCTCCCATTCTCTCATGGTGGACAATCTTTCCCAGTTACAAGTCCTAAACTTTCCATCCATCACTCCCAGAGATGCAAGGCTGCTCAGGTCCATCCTGCCAACTACGCCTAGTGTAACAAGGGGACACAAGGGGGTAGTTGTAGCCGAGTCCACCAAGCACCAGAAATGGATTTCACTTTACTGATGTGCCCTGTCAGGTTTAAAAAGTGGGATTTATGGCCTTATAAATGGGGTTGGAACCATCAGTTGTGTTGTGCAGAAGTCTGGTGGATACACAGCTGATAGTCCTACTGAATAGACTGTTAGAATTTGTATTATGGCAAGAAAAAAAGCAGCTAAGTAAAGAAAAACGAGTGGCCATCATTACTTTAAGAAATGAAGGTCTGTCAGTCCGAAAAATTGGGAAAACTTTGAAAGTGTCCCCAAGTGCAGTTGCAAAAACCATCAAGCGCTGCAAAGAAATTGGCTCCATGAGGACTGCCCCAGGAAAGGAAGACCAAGAGTCACCTCTGCTTCTGAGGATAAGTTTATCCGAGTCACCAGCCTCAGAAATCGCAGGTTTACAGCAGCTCAGATTAGAGACCAGGTCAATGCCACACAGAGTTCTAGCAGCAGACACATCTCTACAACAACTGTTAAGAGACTTTGTGCAGCAGGCCTTCATGGTAAAATAGCTGATAGGAAACCACTGCTAAGGACAGGCAACAAGCAGAAGAGACTTGTTTGGGATAAAGAACACAAGGACTGGACATTAGACCAGTGGAAATCTGTGCTTTGGTCTGATGAGTCCAAATTTGAGATCTTTGGTTCCAACCACCGTGTCTTTGTGCGATGCAGAAAAGGTGAATAGATGGACTCTACATGCCTGGTTCCCACCGTGCAGCATGGAGGGGAGGTGTGATGGTGTGGGTTGCTTTGCTGGTGACACTGTTGGGGATTAATTCAAAATTGAAGGCATACTGAAACAGCATGGCTACCACAGCATCTTGCAGTGGCATGCTATTCCATCTGGTTTGCGTTTAGTTGGACCATCATTTATTTTTTAACAGGACAATGACCCCAAACACACCTCCACGCTGTGTAAGGGCTATTTGACCAAGAAGGAGAGTGATGGGGTGCTACGCCTGATGACCTGGCCTCCACATATAAAGGATAAAAACTGGGAAAAGAACAATGCAGAGTTCAAAGAAAAGATGTTCCAGAATTATTCTTTTAAGAGGAATACAGGCAGTTTGTAAAATAGACATATCAGGAAGGAGAATAGATTCTGGCTGATTTTTTCACTACATGTTGGAATGTACAAATATCATATTTTCATTCATTTCCATGGACTGTTGTAAACACTCGCCATTGTACTACATTTACTTTGAGGTTTTTTTTCTATATGTAATAACCATTTTAGTTCTATTTTAAGACTATTTATAATTTCTTTTTACTCTTAATATACATACTGTATCTTCCTGATGTTGGCTCTTTTAATATAATATTACTGGTAAACAACGTTGATGAGTAAAATAACTTGCATGGAAATAAATTAGAATTCATATAAAGAATGCAGTCTAACATTTTACTATTTCTCTATTGTTTGTGCAATGGTTACTGCTAACTTATTACATATTGTTTTATAAAATTTGGCAATGCTTTAAGAACCACACAGACACATTTAGTACATGCATTCAGAATAATAGACCCTCATATACAAAAACGAAACTCTGGGACACCTTGTTATATATCTATTCTATTATTTCTAAACACTGTTTTTCGGTGATTACTTTGTATCTCAGTTCATACTGCACCCACACACACAAATGATACACCATTTTAAGGTAAACTTGCCCCCTTCAGCAAGAAAATAGCCAAACAAACCTCACATCCATGATTTGATCACAAAATACAGTTTAAACATTAATTTTCATAACCCTGCAGTAAGGAAAATGACCTGCAGGTGGCACCACACTACTCCAAAACACACTACCACAAAGCTGCTTACAGACATCACAAACAAATCCAAACATTTGCCTTGGGGGCTTTCCAGTTTGCTAAACTGCTTGACCAGCCTAATTTAGCCAAATTGGAGGATTGCACACTTCACTGCAGGTGAGGCACATATGCAAACACATTTGTATATATTCACTGCCTATTGAATTGCACACTTGCTCCATTCATAATCTACCCACACAAACAAATCATACACCATTTGAAAGGTCAAATTACCTGCAGGTGGGAGCACACTACCCCAAAGCACACTACCACAAAGCTGCTTACAGACATCACAAACAAATCCAAACATTTGCCTTGGGGTCTTTTCAGCATGCTCAAGTGCTTGCCTAGCCTATTTCAGGCACATTGGAGGATTGCACACTTAACTGCAGGTGAGTCACATATGCAAACACATTTGTAAACATGCACTGCTTTTTCGGTGATTACTTCGCCCCACACACACAAATGATACTCCATTTGAAAGGTAAAGTTGACCCCTTCAGCAAGAAAAGAGCCAAACAAACCACACATTCACAGTTTTATCACTAAATACAGTTTAAACATTTATGTTCATAAACCTACAGAAAAACACAATGACCTGCATAGAATCATAGAATCATAGAATCATAGAATGGTAGAGTTGGAAGGGACCTCCTGGGTCATCTGGTCCAACCCCCTGCTCAAAGCAGGATTCTCTAAATCATCCCAGACAGATGTCTATCCAGCCTCTGTTTGAAGACTTCCATTGAAGGAGAACTCACCACCTCTTGAAGACTTCCATTGAAGGAGAACTCACCACCTCTTGTGGCTGCAGGTGGTACCTCAACCGGAAGACATATTTTGGCCTCTACTTATCAAACCAATTTATTGTATTTCCAATCTACATATATAAATACCTGTCTGTGTTCATCTCATGAAATACATTTACATTTGACCAGCTTGCTGAAATTTCTGTAATTGCCTGCGGCCCCGACGACCAATGTGTGAAAATTTTGCACGGGCCAAGCTAGTATTAATTATTATGACAAATAAACTGCTAATTACTTTTTTGCTGTTAAGTAGTTTAAGTTAAAAAGAAATAGCTAAGGTTGAATAAAAGTTAATCTTACATTTATAAACAGGGAAGAAAATCTCATTTATTTGAAAGTCCTCTTTCACTTTAGGTAGTATTGTACATATAATGGTTCCCCCATGGCCTCTAATACACAATTAAAATGCAATGAATTAGTGGATAGGGAACCATATAAAGAAACAATTGCACAGCAGCCTGCACATTGCTCCTGCCATGCTCCAGAGAGAAGAAAATCAATAGGTAGTTTGAGTCGCAGAGTGTTTCTGTTACAATTTATCAGGAAAGTATGAAAAACACATGAAAGAAGAAAAAGGAAGGCTTGATAAAAAGAAATGTTTCAATAAAAATGTTACTTGTCAGATATCTTGGCTATGGTATGCACTAAAAAGATTATTGTTATTTAACCTGTGCTACAATGTATCTAAAAGCTTAAGCTACATTATTTTTAATCTTCTTGCAATATAACGACATGAAACTTAGTGCTACCTCAGTGTCTAGTGGGTGGCTGGCGTCCTACTGCTGGTGAAGAGTTTAATGCCTGGTAACACTTATGGGAACTATTATTATAGTCAAATTATTACAACTGATTCTAAACATTGGGTAATAATCCTAAAACATGGGTAGATCTGAATTTTCTCCTGGTTTATAGAAAACAAGCTTCTTATTTCTAAGAGCAAATTCATATTAGACAATTTAGTTTTAGCACAAAATGTGCTCAGACTGATTACCATTTTCCTTTCCTCATATGACATTAAAATTCTTCTACTAAGAATTTTTGCTGAAATTTGCATTTGTAGCTTTCCACAAAAAAATATAGTCCATAGACTTATAACCTAGACTTTGCAGCATACTATCAGCTGTTTTATGGTAATCCTTTGCCAGACACTTGACCTTGACTGAGAGATCGAAAACAGCTTGATGAATCTTCATATTAGTCACACTGGTGCAACCCAGAACAATGGTGGTTCATTATTATTGCTGAAGAAACACCAAGAGCCACTGTTTCCAAAGCAATATGACTTCTAGAACTCCTATTAGTAACATCAGAGTAGTAACCCTGTAAAGAAAATTTTATCAGAAAATTAGCAAGCGACCTGGTAATATTATGACCTGTGTGAATTGAAGCACTCAATACCAGAAAGCTGCTGATAGCGAAAATGATATAAGATATAACATAAAAAAGGGGCATGAACACCGGACCATAACAGATATAGGTCTATGTATATTCATACTGTATTTTTATAACAGAAATAAAAGAGAAGGATTAGAAATAAATATTTTAGGGATTGTGGTTGAATTTGAATTTAAGAATAAACACTTCAAGAATTATAATTAGAAATGATTGAACCTTTTGAAATTTGAATTTGTAAGCATCGTAAATTTTTTTGCAAAAATAGTAATTCTAGGTAGTCTAATTGACCAGAAATTATGTGTCCAACATTCGGAAGTTGAGGCTTCCAAGAACTGTATACAATTCATTTTAATATGTTTAAGGGAAGGCAACCTTAGTAATTTTGAATTGATCTGACTTTAGAAATAGATGGTGATAATATGGAAGCTAGGAAGGAGAGAGAGAATGAGCAAGTAAGAAAGAGATGTCTAGAGATCGATCCAGGGTGTCTGCACAGCAAGCTATGCTTCAAATTTTCAGGTGCATTCACAGCAAGCGATCCTAATCGCCACATTACCATTTTCAGACAAACAGGGTATTATAGTTTCTCCTAGTTAGTGGCTCTATACCATGTTATAGTAGAGCTGCAATGAATTGCAACTCATGCAGTCTTTAACCCCTTCACCCCCAAGGGTGGTTTGCACGTTAATGACCGGGCCAATTTTTACAATTCTGACCACTGTCTCTTTATGAGGTTATAACTCTGGAACGCTTCAACGGATCTTCGCGATTCTGAGATTGTTTTCTCGTGACATATTGTACTTCACGTTAGAAGTAAAATTTCTTCGATATAACTTGCGTTTATTTTTGAAAAAAACGCAAATATGGCGAAAATTTTTAAAATTTTGCAATTTTCAAATTTTGAATTTTTATTCCCTTAAAACAGAGAAATATGTCGCACAAAATAGTTAATAAATAACATTTCCCACATGTCTACTTTACATCAGCACAATTTTGGAACAAAATTTTTTTTTGTTAGGAAGTTATAAGGGTTAAAAGTTGACCAGCGATTTCTCATTTTTACAACAAAATTTACAAAGCCATTTTTTTTAGGGACCACCTCTCATTTGAAGTCACTTTGAGGGGTCTATATGGCAGAAAATACCCAAAAGTGACACCATTCTAAAAACTGCACCCCTCAAGGTACTCAAAACCACATTCAAGAAGATTATTAACCCTTCAGGTGCTTCACAGGAACTAAAGCAACGTGGAAGGAAAAAATGAATATTTAACTTTTTAGCCACAAAAATGATCTTTTACAAACTTTTTTTTTATTTTCACAAGGGTAAAAGGAGAAAATGGGCAGATAAGGTTGTTATGCAATTTCTCCTGAGTACGCCAATACCCAATATGTGGGGGAAAACCACTGTTTGGGCACACGGCAGAGCTCGTAAGGGAAGGAGCGCCGTTTGACTTTTTCAAACTAAAATTGGCTGGAATTGAGATTGGACGCCATGTCGTGTTTGGAGAGCCCCTGATGCGCCTAAACAGTGGAAACCCCCACAAGTGACACCATTTTGGAAACTAGACCCCCTAAGGTACTTATCTAGATCTGTTGTGAGCACTTTGAACTCCAAGTGTTTCACAAAAGCTTATAATGCCTGGGTGTGAAAAAAAAAAAAAACAATTTTCCACAAAAATGATTTTTTAGTCCCAAATTTTTGAATTTTCCCAAGGAAATTGGACCCCAAAAGTTGTTGTCCAATTTGTCCTGAGTACGCTGATACCCCATATGTGGGGGGGGGAACTGTTTGGGTGCACGGCAGGGCTTGGAAAGGAAGTAGTAACGTTTTGGAATGCAGACGTTGATGGGGGTCATGTTCCGTTTGCAGTGCCCCAGATGAGCCTAAACAGTGGAAACCCCCCACAAGTGACCCCATTTTGGAAACTATACCCCCTAAGGAACTTATCTAGATCTTTGGTGAGCACTTTGAACCCCCAAGTGCTTCACACAAGTTTATAATGCCCGGGCATGAAATAAAAAATCCTATTTTTTCCCACAAAAATTATATTTTAGTCACTAATTTTTTATTTTCTCAAGGGTAACAGGAGAAATTGGACCACATAAGTTGTTGTCCAATTTGTCCTGAGTACGCTGATACCCCATATGTGGGTGGAACCACTGTTTGGGCGCACGGCAGAGCTCGGAATGGAAGGAGCACCATTTGACTTTTTCCAACCAAAATTGGCTGGAATTGAGATTGGATGCCATGTTGCATTTGGAGAGCCCCTGATGTGCCTAAACAGTGAAACCCCCCACAAATGACCCCATTTTGGAAACTAGACCCCCTAAGGAACTTTTCTAGATCTTTGGTGAGCAATTTGAACCCCCAAGTGCTTCACACAAGTTTATAACGTAGAGCCGTAAAATTTAAAAATCATATTTTTTCCACAAAAATGATCTTTTCACCCCAATTTTTATTTTTCCAAGGGTAACAAGACTCCAAAAGTTATTGTGCAATTTGTCCTGAGTGCGCTGATACCCCATATGTGGGGGTAAACCACTGTTTGGGTGCATGGCAGAGTTTGGAAGGGAAGGAGCGCCGTCTGACTTTTTCAACGCAGAATTGGCTGGACGCCATGTCGTGTTTGGAGAGCTCCTGATCTGCCTAAACAGTGGAAACCCCCATAAATGACGCCATTTTGGAAACTAGACCCCTCAAGGAACTTATCTAGATGTGTGGTGAGAACTTTGAACCCCCAGGTGTTTCACTAAAGTTTATAACGTACAGCCGTAAAATAAAAAATCTTTTTTTTTTTTTACAAAAATGATTTTTTCGTCCCCAATATTTTATTTTCACAAGGGTAACAGAAGAAATTGGAACCCAAAAGTTGTTGTCCAATTTGTCCTGAGTACGCTGATACCCAATATGTGGGAGAAAACTACTGTATGGGCGCACGTCAGGGCTCGGAAGGGAAGTAGTGACGTTTTGGATTGCAGACTTTGATGGAATGGTCTGGGGGCGTCATGTCGCATTTGGAGAGCCCCTGATGCGCCTAAACAGTGGAAACCCCCCACAAGTGACCCCATTTTGGCAAATAGACCCCACAAGGAACTTATCTAATGTGTGGTGAGCACTTTGAACCCCGAAGTGCTTCACAGAAGTTTATAACGTACAGCCGTAAAAATAAAAAATCTTTTTTTTTTTTACAAAATGATTTTTTTCGCCCCCAATATTTTATTTTCACAAGGGTAACAGAAGAAATTGGAACCCAAAAGTTGTTGTCCAATTTGTCCTGAGTAGCTGATACCCAATATGTGGAGAAAACTACGGTATGGGCGCACGTCAGGGCTCGGAAGGGAAGTAGTGACGTTTTGGATTGCAGACTTTGATGGAATGGTCTGGGGGCGTCATGTCGCATTTGGAGAGCCCCTGATGCGCCTAAACAGTGGAAACCCCCCACAAGTGACCCCATTTTGGAAAATAGACCCCACAAGGAACTTGTCTAGATGTGTGGTGAGCACTTTGAACCCCGAAGTGCTTCACAGAAGTTTATAACGCACAGCCGTAAAAATAAAAAATCCTTTTTTTTTTTTGCAAAAATGATTTTTTTGCCCCAATATTTTATTTTTACAAGGGTAACAGGAGAAATTGGACCCCAAAAGTTGTTGTCCAATTTGTCCTGAGTACGCTGATATCCAATATGTGGGGAAAACTACTGTATGGGTACACGTCGGGGCTCGGAAGGGAAGTAGTGACGTTTTGGATTGCAGACTTTGATGGAATGGTCTGGGGGCATCATGTCGCATTTGGAGAGACCCTGATGCGCCTAAACAGTGGAAATCCCCAACAAGTGACCCCATTTTGGAAAATAGACCCCACAAGGAACTTATCTAGATGTGTGGTGAGCGCTATGAAGCCCCAAGTGCTTCACAGAAGTTTATAATGTACAGCCGTAAAAACAAAAAATATTTTTTTTTGTACAAAAATGATATTTTCGCCCCCAGTTTTTTATTTTCCCAAGGGTACAGAAGAAATAGGACAAATTGCACAATAACTCTTGGGGTCCAGAGTACGCTGATACCCCATATGTGGGGATAAACTACTGTTTGGACGCATGGCAGAGCTGAGAAGTGAAGGAGCACCGTTTGACTTTTTCAACGCAGAATTGGCTGGAATTGAGATCAGATGCCATGTCACATTTGGAGAGCCCCTGATGTGCCTAAACAGCGGAAACCCCCAATTCTAACTCCAACCCTAACCCCAACACACCCCTAACCCTAGTCCCAACCCTAACCACAAACCTAACCCTAACACACCCCTAATCCCAACCCTAACCCTAATCCTAACTTTAGCGCCAACCCTAACCCTAACTTTAGCCGCAACCCTAACCCTAACCCTAATGGGAAAATGGAAATAAATACTTTTTTTTAATTTTATTATTTTTCCCTTACTAAGGGGGTGATAAAGGGGGGTTTTGATTTACTATTTATAGCGGGTTTTTATGATTGGCAGCTGTCACGCTAAAAGACGCTTTTTATTGCAAAAATAGTTTTTGCATCATCACATTTTGAGAGCTATAATTTTTGCATATTTTGGCCCACAGAGTCATGTGAGGTCTTATTTTTTGCGGGACGAGTTGACGTTTTTATTTGTACCATTTTTGAGCACGTGACTTTTTTGATCGCTTTTTATTTCGATTTTTGGGAGGTTAGAATGAACAAAAATCAGCAATTCATGAATTTCTTTTGGGGGAGTCTGTGGTAAAATTGATAAAGCAGTTTTATTCTTCGGGTCAGTACGATTACGGCGATACCTCATTTATATCATTTTTTCATGTTTTGGCGCTTTTATAGAATAAAAACAATTTTATATAAAAAATAATTATTTTTGCATCGCTTTATTCTGCGAGCTATAACTTTTTTATTTTTTCGCTGATGATGCTTATATGACGGCTCGTTTTTTGCGGGACAAGATGAATTTTCAGCGGTACCATGATTTTTTATATCGGTCTTTTTGATCGCGCGTTATTCCACTTTTTGTTCGGCGGTATGATGATAAAGCATTGATTTTTTGCTTCGTTTTTTTTTTTTTTTTTTTAAGGGGTTCACTAAAGGGGTTAACTAGTGGGACAATTTTATAGGGGGGGTCGTTACGGACGCGGCGATACCAAATATGTGTACTTTTATTGTTTTTTTTTTTTTATTTACAGGAAGAAGTGAATTTATTGGGGAATATTTTTTTTTTTTTTATTTATTTTGGATTTTTTTTTTACACATGTTTATTTTTACTTTTTTACTTTTTTACTTTGTCCCAGGGTGGGACATCACAGTATTTTATCAGATCGCTGGTGTGACAGTGTGCACAGCACTCTGTCACACCAGCGATCGCACAGGCATAGATGCAGGCTTCTCAGTGCCTGCTCTCGGCAGGCACTGAGGTAGCCGCCTCCCTCCAGGACCCCGGCGCCATCTTGGATCCGGGTCCTGGGAGGGAGGAAGCCCTCAGAACAGCGCGATCACATCGCGCTGCTCTGAGGGTCTCAGGGGGGCGCGCAGGGAGCCCCCACCCTGCGCGATCCTCCCCTGTGCCCCCAGTACACCGCGATCATGTTTGATCGCGGTGTGCAAGGGGTTAATGTGCCGGGAGCGGTCCGTGACCGCTCCTGACACACAGTCATGGGTGTCAGCTGTGATAATCAGCTGACACCCGGCGGCGATTAGCTGCGCTCCCCTCAGGAGCGCAGCTGATCGCCTATGACGTACTATCCCGTCCCCGGTCATACGGGCCCAGGTACCATGGACGGGATAGTACGTCCGATGGCAGTAAGGGGTTAATATGTAAAATGGTGACTTTTTTTGCGATATGTGCAAATCGAATCACTCATTGTTTAAATTCGCTGACACCTGTGGATTTCAGGAAATTCAACTTGAATTTGATCCAATAGTGACAATAATTTCTTAATATTTAGTATAATTAAAGTTCAAATATATTTTGTAAGTTTTGTCTTACAATCATTTTATACCTAAGTCTGAAAAATAAGGGAGCATTTAAATTGTTGAGGGAAAGAAAAGTTTCAACATTTATAATCATCCTAATGTGCTAGATGGAATATAACCTTGTGCTTTATACTAGACCTATATCAGACCTCTTTAGTAGACCTGTTAAATATGTATTTCTTTGAAAAATATTTAACTACAGATAAAGAGAATCCTAGCTCACCTATTATAAATAAAGCACCTCACGTCTCAGGACAGTGCATGGATAACAGAGTGCTTTTTGCTGGGAAAAGCAGAAAATGAAAAATACAGTACAGACCAAAAGTTTGGACATACCTTCTCATTCAAAGATTTTTCTGTATTTTCATAGCTATGAAAATTGTAGAATCACACTGAAGGCATCAAAACTATGAATTAACACATGTGGAATTATACATTACACTTTACAAAAAAGTGTGAAACAACTGAAAATATGTCTTATATTCTAGGTTCTTCAAAGTAGCCACCTTTTGCTTTGATTACTGCTTTGCATGCAGAAAAGGTGAACGGATGGACTCTACATGCCTGGTTCCCACCGTGAAGCATGGAGGAGGTGGTGTGATGGTGTGGGGGTGCTTTGCTGGTGACACTGTTGGGGATTATTCAAAATTGAAGCGGTGAGCGGTCCAGCTCACCCCAAACCATCTCGATTGGGTTCAGGTCTGGTGACTGTGGAGGCCAGGTCATCTGGCGTAGCACCCAAACACTCTCCTTCTTGGTCAAATAGCCCTTACACAGTCTGGAGGTGTGTTTGGGGTCATTGTCCTGTTGAAAAATAAATGATGGTCCAACTAAACGCAAACCGGATGGAATAGCATGCTGCTGCAAGATGTTGTGGAAGCCATGCTGGTTCACTATGCCTTCAATTTTGAATAAATCCCCAACAGTGTCACCAGCAAAGCACCCCCACATCATCACACCTCCTCCTCCATGCTTCACGGTGGCAACCAGGCATGTAGAGTCCATCCGTTCACCTTTTCTGCGTGCAAAGCAGTAATCAAAGCAAAAAGTGGCTACTTTGAAGAACCTAGAATATAAGACATTTTCAGTTGTTTCACACTTTTTTTGTTAAGTATATAATTCCACATGTGTTAATTCATAGTTTTGATGCCTTCAGTGTGATTCTACAATTTTCATAGCCATGAAAATACAGAAAAATCTTTGAATGAGAAGGTGTGTCCAAACTTTTGGTCTGTACTGTATATCTTCTTTATTTCACACGTCTATATAATCATAGTAAAAAGTGGATACTGAGAAATAAGACTATGTGTTTTGAACAAAGTGCTAAATTACAACACTGTTTAAAATACAATTAAATGGGTAGAAAAAGGAAATGACGTCAAACATTATACAAAAATCACATAATTGAATGCATTAAGAGGACTTTTTTTTCTTATATCCAATTAATGCATTAAATTACATGATTATATGAAAGTGACAATTTCCTTTGTCTACCATTTTAATTGAGTCATCGTACTTGAAACAGTGCTATGACTAAGAACTATGTTCAAAATGCGTAGGGCAGCGTCTCAATATCCACTTTTTAATGTTTTTAGCCATGTTAAATAAACAAGAGACATTTTTAATTATTTTCCTTCTTGACATTGTTGGATATCACCAATTGTATATTGGAATATTTCATTATGTATGTTATTCATGCTTGTTTGTCATACTATGTGTCTGTCATGTGGTACCTATATTCTAAATGGACTTTAGGTCTTTTCCAGAATTCAAGAGGGGATGAAGAACA
>JARQOD010000001.1:574080842-574102635 GCA_033576555.1 Oophaga sylvatica
TTGGGCTAAATTTCTGAATTTCAAAAATAACTGTAAGTTGTTTTTTGCCTTAAAGCCTAAGTCCTCGGGGAGCGCAGCACAGCAGGTTCAAATTGTCATCTCTCTCCTGCGCGCGACCCTCAGGATTGGGCTTTTTCCCTGACATCTGGGGATCCTATTTTGATATTGATGTATTTTTTCAGGCTCTGGGGTTATTGTACGATGAACCTAATGTCACTGATCAAGCTGAAAAGACCTTGTTGGCATTAAATCAGGGTCTTGAAGACTCTGAGTTGTACTGTCAGAAATTCCGAAAGTGGGCAGTCCTGACCAAATGGAATGATGATGCTTTGGCAGGTCTTTTTCGGAAGGGGCTGTCAGAGAATGTAAAGGATGTTATGGTGGGATTCCCTGTTCCCTCTGGTCTCAATGATTCTATGTCTTTGGCTATTCAAATTGACAGACGTTTGCGTGTGCGCAGAGGTATGCGTGAGATAGTGTTGCCTTGTGAACCAGCTCCTGAGCCCATGCAGTGTGATGGAGTGACTTCTGGGGCTCAGCGTCATAAGTTTCGTAAGCGCAAGGGGTTATGTTTCTACTGTGGTGACGCTTCCCATGCTATTTCTGTCTGCCCTAAGCGGGGAAGACGTTTTGCACGCTCAATTGTCTTGGGTAGTGTTCAGACTAATTTTCTGTTGACTGTTACCCTGATTTGCTCTCTGTCCACATTTTCTGCTCATGCTTTTGTTGAATCTGGAGCAGCTATTAAACTAATGGATTTTGACTTTGATAAACGTTGTGGGTTTCCCATGATACCCCTGCGGAAGTCTATTCCTTTGCTGGGCATTGATTCTACCCCTTTGGCGGAGAATAAACCCCAGTTTTCTACTCAAGTGATAATGAGGGTTGAACTAGATCATCAGGAGAGTTGCAAATTTCTAGTATTACATAATCTGCATGACATTATTGTACTGGGTTTCCCTTGGTTACAGACTCATAATCCTGTTTTGGATTGGAAATCTGTGTCTGTGACCAGTTGGGGCTGCCAATGTGTTAATACTGACACTCCTGTTTTTTCTGCCTCTCCCCAGTCTCAGGATGTCCCTGACTTTTTGACTGATTTTTCTGATGTGTTTAATGAAAGTAAATCTGCATCCTTGCCCCCTCACAGGAGCTACGATTGCGCTATGAATTAGTGCCTGGTGGTAAATTTCCTAAAGGTCGGCTTTTTAATTTATCTGTACCTGAACACGATGCTATGCGATCTTATATCAAGGAGTCATTGGAGAAGGGTCATATCAAACCATCCTCTTCACCCTTGGGCGCCGTTTTTTCTTTGTGGCCAAAAAGGATGGTTCATTGAGGCCGTGTATTGATTATCGCATCCTGAATAAGATCACTGTGAAATATCAATATCCGTTACCCTTGATTTCTGACCTGTTTTCCAGAATGAAAAGTGCTAGTTGGTTTACCAAGCTTGACCTCAGGGGGGAGTATAACCTTAATGGAAGACGGTGTTTAATACCCCAGAGGGGCATTTTGAGTACCTAGTGATGCCTTTTGGGCTCACTAATGCTCCTTCCGTCTTCCAATCCTTCATGAATGATATTTTCAGGGTTTTTGTGGATACATTTCTGATTGTTTATTTGGATGATATCTTGATTTTTTCCAACGACTGGGACTCTCATGTGAAACATGTTCGGACTGTGTTCCAGATTTTGAGAGAGAATGCACTGTATATGAAGGGATCAAAGTGTCTTTTTGGCGTACAGAAGGTCTCATTTCTGGGATTCATTTTGTCTCCGTCTGTTATTGAAATGGACCCGGTCAAGGTTCAGGCCACCTGTGATTGGGTTCAACCTACTTTATTGAAGGCTCTTCAGAGATTTTTGGGTTTTGCCAATTTTTTTCGTAAATTTATTGGTAATTTCTCTGGTATTGTTAAACCATTGACTGATCTGACCAAAAAGGGTTCCGATGTGGTGAATTGGTCCTCCTGAGGCAGTTCTGCATTTAAGGATCTTAAGCAGAGATTCATTTCTGCTCCTGTTCTACGGCAGCCTGATGTTTCTCTGCCGTTTCAGGTGGAGGTTGATGCCTCTGAGATTGGGGCAGGTGCCGTTTTGTCCCAAAGGGATCCAGAGACCTCTAAGAGAAACCCTTGTGCCTTTTTCTCTCGAAAGTTTTCTCCAACTGAATGTAATTATGACGTGGGTAATCGGGAGTTATTGGCCATGAAGTGGGCCTTTGAAGAGTGGAGACATTGGCTGGAAGGAGCCAAACATCAGGTGGTGGTCCTCACGGACCATAAGAACCTGGTTTATCTCGAATCAGCAAAGTGACTTAATCCTAGAAAGGCCAGGTGGTCCTTGTTTTTCACACGTTTTAATTTTGTGGTTTCTTTTCTTCCTGGCACTAAGAATGTTAAGGCGGATGCCCTCTCAAGGAGTTTCTTTGCGGATTCTCCTGAGTTATCTGATCCTGCTGTTATTTTGAAAAAGGGTGTAGTACTTTCCGCCATCTCGCCCAATTTGAGACTGGCTCTGGAGGGCTGTCAGGAGGATAAACCTGAGCACTGCCCTGTTGGGAAATTGTTTGTCCCAGACCTGTGGAAGAAGAGTGTGATGTCTGAGATTCATTGTTCCGCGTTGGCTGGTCATCTCGGGATTTTTGGTACCAGAGACTTGGTGAGTCGGCCCTTTTGGTGGCCTAATTTGTCTCGTGACGTTAGGGACTTTGTGCAGTCCTGTGGGACTTGCTCTCGTTCCAAGCCTTGCTCTCGCTCTATTGGTTTGTTGATGCCATTACCTGTGCCAAGAGGCCATGGACCCATATCTCTATGGATTTTATTTCTGACCTCCCTGTCTCTCAGAGAATGACCGTTATCTGGGTAATCTGTGATAGGTTTTCCAAGATGATACATCTTGTGCCATTACCTAAGTTGCCTTCCTCCTCCGTGTTGGTGCCTGTGTTCCTTCAGCACGTGGTTTGGTTGCACAGCAATCCGGAGAACATTGTGTCTGACAGAGGAGTCCAGGTTGATTCCAGATTTTGGAGGACATTTTGTTCTAAACTTGGTGTTCAATTATCTTTCTCCTCTGCATTTCATCCTCAGACCAATGGACAAACCGAGAGAACAAACAAGACTTTGGAGACTTATTTGAGATGTTTTGTGTCTGCTGATCAAGATGACTGGGTCTCTTTTTTGCCTTTGGCTGAGTTTGCTCTTAATAATAGGGCTAGCTCTGCCAACTTGATGTCTCCATTTTTCTGCAATTCTGGGTTTCACCCTCGATTTTCTTCGGGACAGGCGGAGGCTTCTGTCTGTCCGGGTGTTGACTGTGTTGTAGAGCAAATGCAGCAGATTTGGGACCAGGTAGTGGAGAGGTTGTCTCTCTCTCAAGAGAAGGCCCAGCGGTTTGCCAACCGGCATAGGACTGATGGTCCTTGGTTTAAAGTGGGGGACCCTATGAGGGTTGCATCTCCAAAGTTTAAGCCTAGGTTCATTGGACCTTATAAGATCATGGAGATTCTTAATCCGGTTTCCTTACGTTTGCTTCTTCCAGGACATTTAAGATCCATAACGTGTTCCACAAGTCCTTATTGAAGAGGTTTGTAGAGCCAGTGGTTCCTATGGCTGCGCCTCCCAACCCTGTTTTGGTTGAGGGCAATCTGGAGTATGTGGTTGAGAAAATATTGGATTCTCGTTTTTCTAGATGGAAACTCCAGTATTTGGTTAAGTGGAGAGGTTATGGTCAGGAGGACAATTCTTGGGTGTTTGCTTCGGAAATCCATGCTAGGAGAATGATCCGTGCCTATCACCGAGCTCATCCTGATCGGCCTGGTTGCACAAGTGAGGGTTCGGTGACCCCTCCTCAAGGGAGGGGTACTGTTGTGAATGAGCAGAGGCTCCCTCTGGTGGTTACAGACAGTACTGAACCTTCCAGCGAGGAATGGCAATCTGGGATCACTGACTGGACTGATATAAGGGAGGTTCCCTCCCATGATGGTCGCCGGTCATCAATTGTTCTGGTCTCAATTGTGGTTCCTGGTTAGTTTGGAAGTTTGCTGGTGTCTTGCCTGTGTCTGCTGCTTTCAAAATAAGATATTTTCTGCGTTTCTTTTTGTGCTTGCTATTTGCATAGTTTTCTGCACATTTGTGGAGGACTGCTGGGTCCCCCCTGGGGCATGTGTTCCTCACAGTTTGTCTGTAGCCACTGTTGTTTTTTCATTTGATTTTTCCTGCTTTTTCAGCGGCTGTGGCTTGGTTTTGTTCACACTGAGATTTGATTTAGTGGGTGGCGAGATCGTGTGATCTCCGTATTTTTGTAATCAGAATTGTTGGATTTTTGTAGGGTTTTCTGGGTTGCAGAAAGTAATCTCTCCTGTCCTATCCTATTTAGTCAGCTTTTCGCCCCAGCGATTGCTCATTCTATTTTCTGTCTGTGTCCATGCTTTATTCTTGTCTAGCCGCCATTACATGTTTGGGAGCTTCCTATTTTCTTTGGGGATCTGCTCCGGGGCAGATAACTTTCATCTTTCTGTCTTTAGGTGTAGTTATCTCTCAGGCTGTGACGAGGTGTCTAGGATCAACGAAAGGAACGCTCCACGGCTACCTCTAGTTGTGTGGTTAGTTTAGGAATCTGTAACCCATTAGTTACCAACATCTCAGGTGTTCGGCTGCCCGGCTGTTGTTCCTGTCCTCCTCAGCTACTAACATAACACCTCTCTGTGAACTCTGCACTCATACAGTATCTGTGGGAGTGATGTCCTTTACGCCGCTGTATGTACTCTGCACTCATATCTATGGGAGTTCTGTCCTTTAAGGCACTGTGTGTTTTCTAGTACTCTGAGAAAAAAATAATTGGCATTATCCACCTCACTGCCATTTCTAGGCCCAAAAATTATTTTTCTGGACTAGTGTATGTTTTTTACTAGTCTGGGAAAAAAATAGTTTGCATTAACCATCTCGTTGCCTTTTCTAGGCCCAAAAATTAATTTTTCTGTCCTAGTGTGTTTTACAGTAGTCTGGGAAATAAATAATTGGCATCAGCTGTCTAAGTTGCCTTTTCTAGTCACAAAAAATAATTTTTTTGGACTAGTGGGAGTCTTTTATAGCAATCTGGGAAATAAACATCAACCGTCTAGTTGCCATTTCTAGGCCCCAAAAATAATTTTTCTGAACTACTGTAAGCTTTTTAGTAGTATGAAAAATAAATGTCATAAAACATCTTGTTGCCATTTGTAGGCACAAAAGATAATTTTTCAGGAGCGCTGTGTGTTTTCCACTACTCTTGCAAATAAATCTACGTTTCTTCCATCTCTTTGTGAGTCGTTTTTAGGAAAACCACTTAAAAAATTAAAAGAGGATCCAATAGGGGACATGGTTATGGTGGTGTTGGTGTTGCTGCTGATGGTGGTGGTGTAGCTGATAAAGAGAGAGGACGTGGTTGTTCTGTATCCGCTATGTACGCAAATACACCTTCCTCTGATGTATGCAGGCAACAGGAAATTTTTTATCCTTTCGTAGGCCCGAATTCCGCTTCACGAATGGTGAGGCCACAAGATGTTGAAAAGGTGTTAGATTGGATGGCTGACAGTCCACTGCAGAAAGTGCACATTTGGCACCCAGGGACCATGGTCATCCGGCTTCCATATCTCTCACTTGCAAATCAGCAAAGCAGTCTGATCTTCAAATTATGCAGCAGTTTCTTCTGCTTTTTGATTACTCAGCTAGCTGTGGTTCCATGGCCCATCAACCCATCCCTGCCCCAGAAGTGCAATAGACTGAGTGCATTGATGCTATGCTATGTTGGAGTATGAGTACGTGGGAGGACTAGCGCACATGGTCAGCAGACCACCGCAGGACATGTCAGATGATGATGAAACTCAGTTGCCAACTTCAGCGTCTTTCTGCAGTTTGCAGACCGACAAGGAGGGCAGGGTTGAGGAGTTGGTGGAAAATGATGAGGGGGATGATGAGTTCCTAGACCCCACATGGGGTGGACCAATACGAATAAGGAAAGTGCCCAATCAGGGTGTAGTAATAGAAAAAAGCTTTATTCTGCCATGTAAAATACAACGTTTAGACCCACAGTGGGTCCTTGTCAAGTATACAATATGATACACAGGGCTGGTTTAAACAGTGTGGAGCCACAACAAGCACTAATCACCATCAAGGCACAGCCCACATTTACATAATAAACACAGATTGCAAATAACATACAACAACTATATACAGGATCTTAGTATATTCCATTCCATATGGTCAATTGTATATTCATGTAAATCGTCAAATCACTGGAGCCGGATGTTCCCTTATATAAAAAACATCATAATGATCCAATCAACTGCACATACAAAAAAGGTGCCTAGTTTCCAATAGGTACGTCAGGGTCACCAATCTATAGTCGTGTCTTAGCATTCGCCGTAGCGTCGCATCTCCAGCAGCCAACCCCATGCAGGCTCTCTATTCGTTACGGAGACGCGATACATACATCACCCGCTGGAGTCACCTGACAAGTCACATGATCTACCCATGGTGCACCGTCCAGGGGCGCATGCTCGTGGCCACTAGCTATGTGGTATTCCGGAAAGGGAATGATGTAACACGTATCTATAGTAACAAAAATAACACAATAAGGCATCCCATGGCACAAAGAGGAGAAATACATATTCATGATCACAGCATTAGGGGGAATCAACTAACAACCACATCCAAGGTAACGTACAATAGAATTACCCACAATTGCCTTTAATATGTATATTATCCCCTTAGATAACAATGTTGACATAAAAAATGGGCACATGCATAAATAAATCTTTCACATATTATGTATATGAATAAAAAAATTATAAGGAAAAAAAGTAAAAAGGCAATCTGAGGACAGAGGGAGAGTGAAAGAGAGAGAAAACAGATGAATGTGGATATACCAGATAAAGAATCCTCTGACTGTGTTGCTCTCCATGTCCCCTGAGCACCACCAATAAAACCCTGAAAAGAAAAATAACATAGAATAAAAATTAAAAAATAAAAACCGATAATGAACGATAGAAAAGGAGCGAGAGAATAGTCTATGTCACACACATAACTAGATTAAGCTTTATATTGAGACCTCTGGGTTGTAGAGAGCCTAGTGTATAAATCCACCTTCATTCTTTTTTCTTCAGTATTTAAAGCCTATCTCCACCCCTCCTCTGTACCGGAACACTGTCAATCACTCTAAAAACCTTAGCTGATTCACTGAGTGCTTCGCATCAGAAAAATGTTTAGGAACTGGCAAATACGTCAACCCAGTCCTGATAGTGCTCTCATGTTTACTGAAGTGAGCCCTGATCTCCATCGTGGTCTTGCCCATATATACCAAACCACAAGGACATACAATCATGTACACTACATAACTAGACATACATGTATATATTTCTCTTATCAGGAACACCGCACTGCACTTACACACTGAGCCAGTGTCTACATTACATCTATCACTTTGACACATTCAACGAATCAATATGTTCTGGAGTACATTTTTTGACAAATAATACTCCAAAAAAGAGTTAAACAAATTTTCAGGGTTAAATTTCTCAGCCATACAGTATTCCATGGTCTCTGGTACATTTCTATGTTCTATAAAACTGAAAAAGCATTAAAAAAATTTGCTGAATTATATTTCTCACCCATACACTACTCCGTGTGTGGGTAGGGGTATATTTCTCTGATGTATAAAACTGAAAAAAAAAAAGTTAAAAAGACTTTCAGGGTTAAATTGCTTAGCTATGCAGTATTCCATGGTCTAGGGTACACTACACTACACTACAAAAAAGCATTTATAAACTTGGCTGGATTGCATTTCTCACCCATACACTATTCTGTGGTGTGGACTACATTTCAGTGATATATAACACTCAAGATAAGTGTTAAAATGTTTTACTGTTTTCAATTAGTCATCCATACAGTGTAATGTGCTTGGTGGGTGACAAAGATGGCAGAATCACGCGAGACTTCTGAGAGAGTGACCGGAGTAATATTGGGGCCAGAGGAAGCTGGTTCAACAGCAGAGGTTGCAGGATCCTGTTGTCCAGATCCAGATGATTTCCCAGAACCACCAAGGCCTAAAACTAGGCCACATCCTTTACTTTTGGGGCTATTGCGGACTGCATATGGGAGAGCCAGGATCCAGGAACTGGTGAACGGACTGCAGGGCCTAGGTTAGTCGGAAAAGACAAGGAGGCGAACCAGGACATCACATATGTGTCATGATTAGTGTTGAGCGATACTGCCCGATATCCTAAAGTATCGGATCGGATTGGATCGGCCCGATACTCAAAAAGTATCGGGTATCGCCAATCCGATACCGGAAACACAATACAAGTCAATGGGACAGAAATATCGAAACTAAAAAAACCCCTTTCTTTCCTTGTAAACACTAGATATACACACAGTCATATAATACATATATATATATATATATATGTCATTGTGACATATATATATACATATATTTATAGTTCATACACTTCTACATAGTAAAATAGCCTCTGATTCAATTGCCGGGTAATGCCGGCTTTTGTGAAAATACAGAAGCACCCGACATGAAATGACACATGGTTTACATAGAGTTAACCATGTCTTTTCATGTAGTTTGATATATGGTTTTCACAAACAATTACATGAGTGTATGTGTGCAAAATTTGACACATGTAGGGGTTAATTAAAGGTGTAAATTCGTTGTAAAAAAGCATTTTTTTGCTACGAATTTACACCTTTAATTAACCCCTACATGTGTCAAATTTTGCACACATACACTCATGTAATTGTTAGTGAAAACAATATATCAAACAACATGAAATGACATGGTTAACTCTATGTAAACCATGTGTCATTTCATGTCGGGTTCTGTATTTTCACAAAAGCCGGCAATTGAATTAGCGGCTATTATACTATGTAGAAGTGTATGAACTATAAATATATATATACAGTACAGACCAAAAGTTTGGACACACCTTCTCATTCAAAGATTCTTCTGTATTTTCATTACTATGAAAATTGTAGAATCACACTGAAGGCATCAAAACTATGAATTAACACATGTGGAATTATACATTACACTTTACAAAAAAGTGTAAAACAACTGAAAATATGTCTTATATTCTAGGTTCTTCAAAGTAGCCACCTTTTGCTTTGATTACTGCTTTGCACACAGAAAAGGAGAACGGATGGACTCTACATACCTGGTTCCCACCGCGAAGCATGGAGGAGGTGGTGTGAAAATGTGCGGGTGCTTTGCTGGTGACACTGTTGGGGATTTATTCAAAATTGAAGGCATACTGAACCAGCATGGCTACCACAGCATCTTGCAGCAGCATGCTATTCCATCCGGTTTGCGTTTAGATGGACCATCTTTTATTTTTCAACAGGGCAATGACCCCAAACACACCTCCAGGCTGTGTAAGGGCTATTTGACCAAGAAGGAGAGTGTTTGGGTGCTACGTCAGATGACCTGGCCTCCACAGTCACCAGACCTGAACCCAATCAAGATGTTTGGGGTGAGCTGAACCGCTCACCGCTTCAATTTTGAATAATCCCCAACAGTGTCACCAGCACCCCCACACCATGACACCACCTGCTCCATGCTTCACGGTGGGAACTAGGCATGTAGATTCCATCCGTTCACCTTTTCTGCGTGCAAAGCAGTAATCAAAGCAAAAGGTGACTTCTTTGAAGAACCTAGAATATAAGACATATTTTCAGTTGTTTCACACTTTTTTGTAAAGTGTAATGTATAATTACACATGTTTTAATTCATAGTTTTGATGCCTTCAGTGTGATTCTACAATTTTCATAGTCATGAAAATACAGAAGAATCTTTGAATGAGAAGGTGTGTCCAAACTTTTGGTCTGTACTGTATATGTGTCACAAATTCAATGACAAGTATATATATATATGAGGTGTAAAATTGTTGAAAAAAAATGCGTGGGCTCCCGCCCTATTTTCTCTACCAGACAGACAAAGCCAGCGAGTGGGGGCAGATAATAATAGCCCAGAGAGGGACCATTATTTTTAGCCCCCCCCTGGCTACTAACATCTGCCCCAGACACCTCAGAAAAGGCAAATCTATAATTAGATTCGCCCTTTCTGGCCCTTTGCCCGTCTATTCCCATTGCCCTGTAGCGGTGGCGAATGGGTTAATAAGGGGTTAAAGCCACCTTGCTATTGAAAGGCGAGTTTAAGCCAGGTTAATAATTGAGAGCTGTCAATTAGACAACTATCAATTATTAATCCTATTGTATGGAATAAAAATAAAACACACACACTTTATTTAAAAATCATTTTAATGAAATAAACACACAGTTTTTGACAAGATTTTATTTTATTGCCATTCCTTGCGAAGCCCTTGTTCACCTGTAATAAAAATAAAATAATAAAGCAACATTATTCTTACCTATCCTATGTTCAGTCAGGTCCCACGCTGCAATCCTCCTGAAAGGGTTAATGTTTACTGCAGAGATCGCAGCTAATGCTGACAGTCTCACAGTAAACCCCCGACTGAATCATCTCCTCTCCTGGCTGACAGGAGAGGAAGTGGTTAGCATAATTGATTGCTTCCCACTTTCACTTCAGGTCAGCCAGGCACACCCACAGCATCAGTGACGTCAGAGGGAATCCCGGCTGACCTGAAGTGAACTGATAAACAAAAATAGGGGATCCCCTCAAAAAAAATGGCGTGGGGTCCCCCCTATTTTTGTTAATCCAGCCTGATAAAGCAGACTACTGAGGTCTGTTTTTCAGGCTGTTAAGGAGCCAATATCCATGGACCTTGCAAGTCTGATAATACCAGGCCACAGCAGTCTGCTTATCTTGGCTGGTTAACAAAAACAGGGGATCCCCTAGAAAAAAAATGGCGTGGAGATCCCCCTATTTTTGTTAACCAGCCAGGTAAAATGCAGACTGCTGCGGCCTGGTATTAAAAGACTGTCAAGGCCCATGGATTTTGGCCCTCAACAGCCTAAAAATACCAGGCTGCAGCAGCCCCACAAATGGCACATCCAAAGATGCGCCAATTGTGGCACTTTACCCGGCTCTTCCCACTTGCCCTGTAGCGGTAGCAAGCGGGGTAATAAGGGGTTAATGTCACCTTTGATTGATCGGTGACAATAAGCCCGGTTAATAATGGAGAGGCGTCAATAAGACACCGATCCATTATTAATCATAGTTTGAAAATTAAAAAAAAAAACACAGCCAGAAAAAAGTCTTTTAATGAAATAAAACACCACACAGTTTTCATTAATTTTATTACACTCTCATTCCTGCGACGCCATCATTCTCCTGTAAAAAAACAAAAATAATAAACCAACACAAATACTCCCTGTCCGACGCACTCCAAAATCACGAGTGTCCCACGACGAGTCCAGCTCTGCTACATCTGGATGACAGGCTGAGCCTGACATCCACATAGAGCAGAGCTGCTTACCGTTGCGGCTTCCCCGGCGGTGACGTCATCCGGACTGGTTTACGGCCAGCTGTCGCGAGAGTACAGCTGGCCGAGATTACCCAGTACCCGGCAGTCACTGCAGTTATCGCAAGATTCTGCACGTGACTGCCAGGGACAGGGTAATGGCGGCCATCCAGGAGGACGTGACCACCAGGGAAGGGGATCTTCTGCCAGATAAGTGCTGACTCTGTGAGTCCTGACACCTGACAGACCCGACCGACACTGACAGTGACACTTTCGGGAAGTTCCTGTGTCACGTACTTCGTTCTGTGACACAGGAACTCCCCATAGACTTACAGGAAAATTCCGATTCCGGTATCCGATATGACAAAAATATCGGAACTCAGAATCGGAATTCCGATACAGCAAATATTGGCCAATACCCGATATTTGCAGTATCGGAATGCTCAACACTAGTCATGATGCAACGATGATATTGTGCCAGGCTAGATAATCAAAAGAAGAGCCTTCAATGCCATTAGGTAAGATGTGATTTTCCGACTCCTGTCCAGCAGCCACTGACCACTGATGGAATGGGACATAAGAATCGATTTTCGCCAACTGTAACCAACAGCCATGCATGCTTGAGGTTATAATCCAGTATTAGTTGTGTAGAGGTGACCATCATTGATAATGACTTCATTATTGGCGTATGTATCGCAGCGACTATTTATATCATTTTTAGTTGTATCTACCTCATCTGATGTTAATTCCCTTTTTCGCCTGTATTACGTCTGGTAAGTTTAAATAAGATTAAGTTCTAATAAGTTCCCTCTCCCAATGAGCAGTGTGTGGATTCAGCTATTCTATTATTGTATACCTCCTCTACATAATTCTTCCATCTGTATGCTCTAAAGGTCAATTAAGTTTATAGCTCCCTACTTTAAAATACAATCTATTTCTGCCACATTCTTCTAACCTAGACTCCGACCTATAGTGGTTATATACAAGAGCAAACATGGCTCATTGTTATCTGAGCATTTTTTATATGCAGGTTTTAGCTCATTGCCATCTTATTTTAATCACCCAGTTGCTTATATGACTTTGATACGTAAATTCCTTTGCTCGATTTTCTCTGCATATTCTGTGCAATGCATTGTATATTGATTAGAAGATATACAGTCAAGGCTGAAAGTGTTGGCACCCTAGAAATAGTTCCAGAAAATGAAGCATTTCTTGCAGAAAACAATTGTAGATACATGTTTTGTTATACACATGTTTATTTCCTTTGATTATATTGGAACAACACAAAAAAGAGGGAAAAAAGGCATATTGACATAGTTTCACACAAAACCCCAAAAATGGGCCAAACAAAATTGTTGGCACTAGAGATGAGCGACTTTGCCTCCGGGAGGGTCGAGTCGAACTAAATCGGCCGACTATCGGCAAAAGTCGAAGGTCCGACTGAAACACGAAACCCAATGCAAGTCAATGGGGAAGCAAAGTCGGCAGGGAGTGGAGGACAGTAAACACACCTACAGTGCCCATTTCAATGCCAACGATATAAATTCTTATTACTTAAGCTTGTCAACCTTAATTTACTTTATAATAATAGTTACGCATTGAAAACTGGTGGTTATTTGGCTAAAGTGGACGGGAGGGGCAGGGCTGGCTCCAGGTTTTCGTGGGCCCCCCGCGAAAGAGTCTCAGTGGGCCCCTTTAACACATACCACAATTCATGATGCTCCGATACGGCAGAGAAATATAGGTATAGTACAATGCCAAATACTTCACTTCTTACGTTACATGACTGATATCTATTTTAAATTCTACAATAGCTCAAAAACCGGACAGTATATTCCTCCATACAGTATTATGGCCACCACATAGTGCGCCATACAGAATAATGAGCCCCATATATTGCTCCATATAGAATAATCGGTCCCATATAATGTTCCATACAGTATATGATGAGCTCCACATAATGCTACAGTATAACAGTATATGATGGTCCCCATATAATGTGCCATACAGTATAGGACGGTCACCATAGAGTATAAGTTGCATATAAAGCTCCATACAGTATATGATGGGCACCATATATTGCTCCATACAGAATGGGCTCCATATAATGCTCCATACAGAATAGGCCCCATATGTGCTCCATATGATGTTCCATACCCTATATGATGCCCCATAAATAATGAACCCCATATGATGCTCCAGTGTATGATGGGCCCCATGGATGATGCTCCAGTGTATGATGGGCCTATATAATGCTTCATATATAATGGGCCCAATATGATGCTCTAGTGTATAATGGGCCCCATATATGATGCTCCAGTGTATGATAGGCCCCATTTATAATGCTCCAGTGTATGATGGACCCCATGGATGATGCTCCAGTGTATGATGGTCCTATAAAATGCTCCATATATAATGGGCCCTATATGATGCTCCAGTATATGATGGGCCCCATGGATGATGCTCCAGTGTATGATGGGCCCCATTTGTAATGCTCCAGTGTATAATGGGCCCCATAGATGATGCTCCAGTGTATGATGGGCCTATATAATGCTCCATATATAATGGGCCCTATATGATGCTCCAGTATATGATGGGCCCCATGGATGATGCTCCAGTGTATGATGGGCCCCATTTATAATGCTACAGTGTATGATGGCCCCATATATTGCTCCATACAGAATGGCTCCATATAATGCTCCATACAGAATAGGCCCCATATGTGCCCTATATGATGCCCCATAAATAATAAACCCCATATGATGCTTCAGTATATGATGGGCCTCATGGATGATGCTCCAGTGTATGATTGGCCTATATAATGCTCCATATATAATGGGCCCCATTTATAATGCTCCACTGTATAATGGGCCCCGTATATCATGCTCCAGTGTATGATGGGCCCCATGGATGATGCTCCAGTGTATGATGGGCCTATATAATGCTCCATATATAATGGCCCCATTTATAATGCTCCACTGTATAATGGGCCCTATCTATGATGCTCAAGTGTATGATGGGCCCCATATATAATTCTCCAGTGTATAATGCTCCCCATATATTGCTCCAAACATTAAAAAAATGAAATACCTCTCCTCGCTGGGCACTGCTCTACTCTGGACTCCTCAGCGTCGCCATCTTCCAGCTCTCTGCACTTGGACTGTTCAGGCAGAGGGCGTACAGACGTGACGTCATCGCGCTCTCTGAACTGAATGTCACTGTCAGGAAACGCGGAAGACGTCACAGCGGTGGAGCAGGGAAAGGTAAGTATTGCAAGTGCTGGGGCTCTGAGTAAGCAGGGGGGCCTACTCGTGGGGACTGCACTGGCACAGAGCCCCTCATAGTACGCCGGTGTCTCTGACGCGAGTGGGCCCATCCACCGTCAGAGACACCGGCGTACTATGAGGGGCCCTGTGCCAGTGCCATCGCCCATGAGTGGGTCCCCCCACCTGCTCAGGCACCGGCACTTGCCCGGGTGCGTCAGATGCTGATGTCGGCCCTGGGGGGGAAACCCAGTTAGGGAGGTGGAAAAACTGGCATATGTTGAGGTGTAGTCTGGACGTTCAGCAGCTGTAAATGGAGGAATTGGACAAGTGGGAGGAAAAGGAGGACAAAGCAAGCCATTTTGCTAGCAACCGATGTGTCATCAGGGGAAGGTGGTACAAAATCCTTTGAAACCCAGGCATGGTTCATTTTAATGAAAGTGAGATCACCAACATTTTGGGTCGACAGCTGGGTCCTTCTTTCTGTCAGGAATGATCCAGCAGCACTGAAGACTCTTTCTGATAGCACACTACCAGCAGGGCAAGCGAGCTCCTGTAAGGCATATTGTGCTAATTCAGGCCAGGTGTCCAGTTTTCAGGCCCAGTAGTCAAAGGGAATGAACTGTAAGGAAGAACATCGATAGGGGAGGAGAGGTAATTTTGAACCATAGTTGACAACTGCTGTCTCCTGTCTGTTGCAATCGATTCAGTATTAACAGTCGTGTGAGCGGTACTCGAGAAATCAGTCCACAACATGGTCATGAAACCCCTGTCTCCAACGCCACTTCGGCTGTGTGCACCATGAACACCTCTTCCATTTTGCCCAGTACGGCTCGTGGTAGAACCTGCACCACTGCCGTGTTCTGGAATGCCTCTAACAAACGGTTTAACAGAGTTGCTTGTTTGTTCACCAATATTAGCTCTAGGTTCTCCTGTGGCATGATGTTCTGTAATTTGGCTTTATAGCGTGGATCAAGGATGCTGGCCAACCATTAGTCGTCATCCTTCATAATTTTGGCAATGTGGGGCCCCATTTTAGGATCCACAAGACATAATCACACATGTGGGCCAATGTTCCAGGTGTCAATGATGCACTGCCAGTGGTGGGTGGAGGAGCACTTTCTGCCAAATCCACATCCCTCCAGTCACGCACAAACCATGTACCTGACCTTGGCAAGCCAACATTTTCTCTTGCCCCCTGAAAAGCATCCTCCTCTCCAAAATAGTCATCCCCTCATCCTCCTCCTCCTCTTCCTCTACTTCCTCCTCCTCGTCCAGGACAGTTCCCTGAGCAGACAATGGCTGACTGTCATCAAGGCTTCCCTTCTCCTCCTCCTCTTCCTCCTCCACTGCAGACGCCTGATCCTTAATGTGCATCAAAGTTTGCATGAGCAGACGCATAAGTGGGATGCTCATGCTTATGATGGCGTCGTCTGCGCTTACCAGCCGTATGCATTCCTCAAAACACTGAAGGACTTTACAGATTTCTTTCAGCTTTGACCACTGCACATCTGACAACTCCATGTCTGCCCTCAAACTGCCTGCCCGTGTATCCTCCCACAAATGCATTACAGCCTGCCTTTGTTTGCACTGCCTCTCAACCATGTGCATGGTGGAGTTCCACCTTGTTGCAAAGTCTATGATTAGGCGGTGCTTGGGGAGGTGGAGCAATCGCTGCAGCCTCTGCATACGACTTGAGTCTACGGGTGAGTGACGGATGTGTGAGCACAGTCTTCGCACCTTATGGAGCAGGGCTGTTAACTCCAGATAATTATTTAGGAAGCACTGTATCACCAGGTTCAAGGTGTGAGCCAGGGAAGGTATGTGTCTGAGTTTTGCCAGGGCTATGGCCACCACAGAATTATGGCCATTATCACTGACTACCTTTCCTCGCCCAAGATGTAGACTGCCCAGCCATGACTCAGTTTCTCGTTGCAAGTAGTCAGCCAGTGCCTCCGCGGTGTGTCTGTTGTCACCCAATGACATCATCTTTAAAACAGCCTGCTGAAGCTTACCACTAGCTGTTCGATAGTGGGACACCTCGTGCGCAACACTGGCAGCTGTGGATGGAGTGCTCGTGCGACTGCGCTCTGTCGACGAGCTTTCGCTTCTGGAGGAGTATGAGGAGGAGGGTCGAACGCCTACAGCCAACTGTTGCCTATACCGTGGGCTAGGCAGGACTGTCCCACCGCCGCTGTCCCCTGTGGACCCTGCATCCACCACATAAACCCAGTGCGCAGTGATGGACACGTAATGGCCCTGGCCATGCCTACTGGCCCATTCATCTGTTGTGAGGTGCACCTTTCCACTCACTGATTGTTTGAGTGCATGGACAATGCGGTCTATTCACATGCAGATGGAGGGCAGGGATGACTTTTCTAGAAAAGAAGTGCCGACTGGGTAGGTCATAGCGTGGGATAGCGTAGGCCATGAGCTCTCGGAACGCTGCGCTTTCAACCAAACGGAACATCATCATCTCTAATGAGATCAGTTTGGCAATGTAGGCGTTCAAAGCCAGTGTACGCGGATGAGAGTATGAGTACTTTCTTGTTCTACTCAGAGTGTCTGCTCGGGTGAGCTGGACTTGAGAGCTGCATATGGGGGAACTAGGGGTGAACATGACTGACTGAGAGGGGTTTGGTGATGGTGATGGTGCTGGGGTGGTGGTGGTGGTGATGGCATAGATTCAGTCTTTCGTTGCTAAAACATTGTGATTCCCTGACTGCATTGGCGACGACACCTCAACATTTCTTGCTGGTGGTGTGCTAACCTGTGGGCTTACAGTGAGGGAAGCGATGGAGCGTTGCAGGCTACCTTCAGTTGGAGCAGGTGCACATGTGCTACTTGAGGTTTTGTAGTCCATCCATGCTTGCAAGTGCATGGTGATTAAATGTCTAAGCATGCAATAGGTATTCAAATTTCGGAGGTTTTTCCCTCGGCTAAAGGTCCTTCCGCACTTCTTACAGATAACCTTTGCCTCATCAATAGGATTTTTGTCAAAAAGTGCCACACTGCAGTCTTCCTACTATGGGATACATTTTCAGGGCTTGCACTCTTTTTGTTTTTTTAACACATTTTTGGACAGCTACGGGCCTGCCAGAAAACTGCTGCTGTGATGTCGATGACTGCTGCGGATCCTTTTCATCTTCTGAGCTATTGCCAGCAGCACCCTCTTCCACCAATGGATGCCAATCCGGGTCAACAACAGGGTCATCCATCACCTCCTCTTCAATTTCATCTGCACCTTCCTCTGTGCCACCGTGTTTTGTCGTATAGTATGCGGGAAGGGGCACCTGAGTTTCATCAGGGTCAGATTCTGGCTCAGTAGACTTGCATTTTTTGAAACTTCAGAAGAGGAGGCGATAGAGATGGAGGCTGTTTCGGCAATGTAAGCCAAAACCTGTTCCTGTTGCTCCGGCTTTCCAGTCCTTCTGGAGCCAGATGATGACGCAGGCTCAACACCTCCCTTAGGTGCTATTGTTCTTTTGGTACTACCAGCAGATGCACCACCACCACCATTAGTACCAGCTGGCCCCACACGCCCTCGCCCGTGGCCTCTTCCACCATAATTCCTCATGTTTTATAAAATGTACCCAAAATATCAGCAGATGTATGGTACTGTATCAGAAGCGTACAGCTGTATACGGTGAAGGGGAAAATTGTAAATCTCCGTATATCTTTCGAGAGTAACACACAGACGCTCACAGGCTCAGTATGGATTAGACCAGAATATAAAAAGCAGAAAAAGGGTACTGTATCAGAAGATACCAGGTGTATATAGTGTTTGGGTAATTTGAAATCTCCATATATATTTCTGGAGTAACACACAGACGCTCACAGGCTCAGTATGGATTAGACCAGAATATAAAAAGCAGAAAAAGGGTACTGTATCAGAAGATACCAGGTGTATATAGTATAGGGGAAAATTGTAAATCTCTGTATATATTTCCGGAGTCACACACAGACGCTCTCAGGCTCAGTATGGATTAGACCAGAATATAAAAAGCAGAAAAAGGTACTGTATCAGTAGCGTACAGCTGAATACAGTGTTGGGGTAATTTTAAATCTCCGTATATATTTCCGGAGTCAGACACAGACGCTCACAGGCTCAGTATGGATTAGACCAGAATATAAAAAGCAGAAAAAGGGTACTGTATCAGAAGCGTACAGCTGTACACAGTGTTGGGGTAATTTTAAATCTCCGTATATATTTCCGGAGTTAGACACAGACGCTCACAGGCTCAGTATGGATTAGACAGAATATAAAAAGCAGAAACAGGGTAATGTATCAGAAGTGTACAGCTGTATTGCGTCTAGGGATAATTGTAAATCTCCATATATATTTGCGGAATCAGACACAGACTCTCACAGGCTCAGTATGGATTAGACCAGAATATAAAAAGCAGAAAAAGGGTACTGTATCAGAAGCGTACAGCTGTACACAGTGTTGGGGTAATTTTAAATCTCCGTATATATTTTGAGAGTAACACACAGACGCTCACAAGCTCAGTATGGATTAGACCAGAATATAAAAAGCAGATAAAGGGTACTGTATCAGAAGATACCAGGTGTATATAGTGTTGGGGTAATTTAAAAGCTCCGTATATATTTTGAGAGTAACACACAGATGCTCACAGGCTCAGCAAGGATTAGAACAGAATATAAAAAGCAGAAAAAGGGTACAGTATCAGAAGATACCTGGTGTATATAGTGTTGGGGTAATTTTAAATCTCGGTATATATTTCCGGAGTCAGACACAGAGGCTCACAGGCTCAGCATGGATAACACCAGAATATAAAAAGCAGAAAAAGGGTAATGTATCAGAAGCGTACAGCTGTATATATAGTTGGGATAATTGTAAATCTCCGTATATATTTCCGGAGTCAGACACAGACTCTCACAGGCTTAGTATGGATTAGACCAGAATATAAAAACAGAAAATGAGTACTGTATCAGAAGATACTGTTATATAGTATAGGGGAAAATTGTAAATATCCGTATATATTTCCGGAGTCACACACAGACACTCTCAGGCTCAGCATGGATTGACAAGAATATAAAAAGCAGAAAAAGGGTACTGTATCAGAAGCGTCCAACTGTATATATAGTTGGGGTGATTTTAAATCTCCGTATATATTTCCGGAGTCAGATACAGATGCTCACAGACTCAGTATGGATTAGACCAGAATATAAAAAGCAGAAAAAGGGTACTGTATCAAAAGATACCAGGTGTATATAGTATAAGGGAAAATTGAAAATCTCCATATATATTCCGGAGTCATACAAAGACGTTCTCAGGCTCAGTATGGATTAGACCAGAATATAAAAAGCAGAAAAAGGGTACTATATCAGAAACGTACAGCTGTACACAGTGTTGGGGTAATTTTAAATCTCCGTATATATTTTGAGAGTAACACACAGACGCTCACAGGCTTAGTATGGATTAGACCAGAATATGAAAAGCAGAAAAAGGGTAATGTATCAGAAGATACCAGGTGTATACAGTGTAGGGGTAATTATAAATCTCCGTATATATTTCGGAGTAAGACACAGACGCTCACAGACTCAGTATGGATTAGACCAGAATTTGAAAATCAGAAAAAGGGTAATGTATCAGAAGCATTCAGCTGTATACAGTCTATTGATAATTGAAAATCTCCGTATATATTTCCAGAGTCAGACACAGACTCTCACAGGCTCAATATGGATTAGACCCGAATATAAAAAGCAGAAAAAGGGAAATGTATCAAAAGCGTACAGCTGTATACAGTCTAGGGATAATTGTAAATCTCCGTTTATATTTCCAGAGTCAGACACAGACTCTCACAAAATCAGTATGGATTACACCAGAATATAAAAAGCAGGAAAAGGGTAATGTATCAGAAGATACCAGATTAGCGGTAATTGTACATTTCCGTATATATTTCCGGAGTCAGACACAGACGCTCACTGTTAGGGATCGAGTTCCTGCTGCTGCACAAGGGGAATCTCGAACCAGTCCCGCTGCGGTCCCCGATCCATCTCCGGCCGCAGAGGAGCCTGCTGTTCGGTCTAATACTGTGCAGAGGCTTGTTGCTGCCTCTTCTGGTTCCTCTATTATAACCAGTGCTGGAGCAGGCAGAGTCCTCGCTTTCTCCATCTGAGCATGCCCAGGGCAAGATATCCCACTGGAGATCAGGGGTCACATGCTCGGTTACAGCAGCGACTTCCATTGGTCGCCAGGAAGGTCCTGAAACTGCTTGTGTTCTGGAACAGTTTCTCATTGGTCCTTTTCTGGAAGGTCCTGTTGCTGCTACTTTTAAAAAGGTGGCATAACCGCACGGCTGTGCGCTAGTATCAAATCTGTTACGTGCTTGTGCCAGTGTGGTCATGTATGCATGTGGTTAGGTCCGGCTGAAATAAGCCCCTAGAATACCGACACCTTCAGTGAGGAGTTTTGTATGTGTATGCACGTGTTCAGGGCTCGGCTGAAAACGCCACTAGAATATCGGCTACTCCGGTGAGGAGATTATTGCTTATGCTCTGATTGCATGACCACAGACTGCAATCTGCTTAGCAGTCATTTGTGTCCCCTGTGAGTCTGACAGGACACAGTCTTTGTCACAGCGGCTCTGTGAATTAACAGAGTCCGCTTATATCGCCATATAGCGCTACAGCATTTTATTTAGCAACTCTGTGGAATAACAGAGTTCGCCCATACCGCCATATAGTGCTACAACATTTACATCTGCGATTCTGCGGGATAACAGAGTTCGCTCATACTGCCTATTTGCGCCATCTTACTAGCAGCAGGCTCTGCCTGCACGGTGGACCCCAGGCTGCGAACGCACCTCTCCTTAACCCCTCTCTGACATTAGACTTACTATCCCGTCCATAAAACCCGTGCCATTCTGACCATGGACGGGATAGTACGTCATGCCCTTTAATGCGACATCGCGACTTAAGTAGCGGTGATCGCATTAAAATTCCGACGCCAGCTTACCTCTTGGAAGTTGGCGTCAGCATCCCGGGCTGCGTCCTCCCCCCTCAGGCCTCCCGATCGCTGTGATTGGCTGTTAAATTCTGAACAGCCAATCACAGCCTTTCTCACTGTTTCA
>JARQOD010000001.1:574102735-574152711 GCA_033576555.1 Oophaga sylvatica
AATGTGACCTCACGAGCTCCAGCTATACAGATATGCATACAGATATGCAAAGCCATTGTGATTGCAAGGTGAAGATTTGCGAGCCCCAGCCATACAGATATGCGACGCCATTGTGATCGCAATGTGACTTCTCACGAGCTCCAGCTATACAGATATGCATACAGATATGCAAAGCCATTGTGATCGCAATGTGACCTCACGAGCTCCAGCTATATACAGATATGCATACACATATGTGAAGCCACTGTGATTTGCAAGGTGAAGATTCTCGAGCCCCAGCCATACAGATATGCGACGCCATTGTGATCGCAATGTGACTACTCACACACTGCAGCTATACAGATATGCATACAGATATGCAAAGCCATTGTGATCGCAATGTGACCCCACGAGCTCCAGCTATACAGATATGCATACACATATGTGAAGCCATTGTGATTTGCAAGGTGAAGATTGTCACGAGCCCCAGCCATAAAGACATGAGACACCATTGTGATCGCCTAGCTTGGAACAGTGGTATTGCGATCGCAACAGCATCTCATATCTGTGCTTGGCTGGCGCATAGCTGCTGCGGTCACTTTTCAATCGCAAAACCGTTTTGCGTCGCGGTGCGGCCGCACGCAACGTGCGCACGCTGTGACGTCATGGCGCTGGCGTCGTCCAATGCGCTGTTGTTTGTAATGGCGGCAATGGCGGCGAGACAGGCGAGACAGCGCGGGCCTAAATGGTCGGACGAGGAGGTCCGTTTTTTAATTAAAAAAACGGACCATTGGGATTATTACTGCAGGCTACCTGTGGCGCATCCAATGCGCCACAAAAGGGTATGCCTGCAGAGAATCCGGCGGGGCCAGGAAAGGCGCTTCAATGTGCGGCGGACCAGAGCACAGATCCGCAAGAAGCTGGCGGACCTGCGATACCGCTCACGCGATAGGGTCGCCAGCATCCGGGCCCAGCTACGAAGGCCTCTGAGTGAGTATTGATGAGGTATCTGGAGAGGTTATGTTTTGTGGGTTAGGCTACTTTCACACTTGGGTTTTTTTTGGCGCATGCGTTGTCTATGTGTCACATTTCTATCATCTCTGTCTCCATCATCTCTGGCTCTACCATCTGTCTCCATCATCTCTGTCTCAATCATCTCTGTCTTTTTTGACCGGAAAAAAAAATGCAATATGTAGCGTCTAGCGCGTATGGGCGCACACCGGGAAAATGCGCAGCGCACGACAAACGCACATGAATGTGTGCAAGCGCTAGACCCTGCGCCCGCCATGTTAAAGATAGGGGAACATTGCGCATGTGTCCGATAGCGCAAGTTGCGCTGCGCAAAAAAACGCAAGTGTGAAAGTAGCCTTATCTACCTATATCAATGCACCCGCAGTGATGGGAGTACCGGCAATGATGGGCCAAGGCAGTGATGGGAGTACCAGTCGTGAGGGGGTTTACAGGCATACAGTCATGGAAAAAAGTTTCGAGACTGACACAAATATTAATTTTTACAAAGTCTACTGCTTCACTTTTTCTAATGGCAATTTGCATATACTCCAGAATGATATAAAGAGTGATCAGCTTAACAGCAATTACTTGCAAAGTCAATATTTGGCTAGAAAATGAACTTTATCCCCCAAAACACATTTCAACATCATTGCAGCCCTGCCTTAAAAGGACCAGCTAACCTCTTTCAGTGATAGCTCCATTAACACAGGTGTGGGTGTTGATGAGGACATGGCTGGAGATCAATCTGTCATGATTAAGTAAGAATGACACCACATTGTCTCTCTTCTGTTAACCATGGTTATCTCTAAAGAAACACATGCAGTCATCATTGCAATGCACAAAAATGGCCTAACAGGAAGAGTATTGCAGCTAGAAAGATTGCACCTCAGTCAACAATCTATCGCATCATCAAGAACTTCAAGGAGAGAGGTTCCATTGTTGCCAAAAAGGCTCCAGGGCGCCCAAGAAAGACCAGCAAGCGCCAGGACCGTCTCTTAAAAGTGTTTCAGCTGCGGGATCGGGCTACCAGCAGTGCAGAGCTTGCTCAGGAATGGCAGCAGGCAGGTGTGAGTGCATCTGCACGCACTGTGAGGCGGAGACTCTTGGAGCAAGGCCTGGTCTCAAGGAGGGCAGGAAAGAAGCCACTTCTCTCCAGAAAAAACATCATGGACAGACTGATATTCTGCAAAAGGTACAGGCAGTGGACTTCTGAGGACTGGGGTAAAGTTATTTTCTCTGATGAATCCCCTTTTCGATTGTTTGGGACATTAGGAAAACGCCTCATTCGGAGAAGACAAGGTGAGCGCTACCACCAGTCTTGTCTCATGCCAACTGTTAAGCATCCTGAAACCATTCATGTGTGGGTTGCTTCTCAGCCAAGGGAATCGGCTCTCTCACAGTCTTGCCTAAAAACACAGCCATGAATAAAGAATGGTACCAGAATGTCCTCCAAGAACAACTTCTCCCAACCCTCCAAGAGCAGTTTGGCGATCAACAATGCCTTTTCCAGCATGATGGAGCACCTTGCCATAATGCAAAGGTGATAACTAAATGGCTTAGGGAACAAAACATAGAGATTTTGGGTCCATGGCCTGGAAACTCCCCAGATCTTAATCCCATTGAGAACTTGTGGTCAATCATCAAGAGACGGGTGGACAAACAAAAACCTAAAAATTCTGACAAAATGAAAGCATTGATTGTGCAAGAATGGACTGCTATCAGTCAGGATTTGGTCCAGAAGTTGATTGAGAGCATGCCAGGGAGAATTGCAGAGGTCCTGAAGAAGAAGGGTCAACACTGCAAATATTGACTTGCTGCATTAACTCATTCTAACTATCAATATAAGCTTTTGTTACTCATATGTTTGCAATTATATTTCTGTCTGTGATAAAAACATCTGTCAAACACACATAAAAACCAGAGGGCAGCAGATCATGGGTAATGTACGATCGCTGGGAAATAAGACGGATGAACTTCTAGCTCTGTGTAAAACCCACTTGGAGTACAAGGAATGCAGTCTCATGTGCTTCACAGAAACCTGGTTACATGGGGATGTTCCTGACTCAAGTGTTTTGATTCCAGGGTTTCACATGGTCCGGGCTGATAGAGACAAAGCTAAGTCTGGTAAGAAGAAGGGTGGTGGAGTGATATTATACATTAATAACAGATGGTGCAATCAGCGTCATATTACTGTTAAAGAAATTCACTGCACTCAAAACATTGAACTCTTAGCAGTTGGCCTCAGGCCCTACTATTTACCTAGAGAATTTTCCATTTGCATTACAGTAGTCCTGTATATCCCTCCATCCGCAAATCAAGAGGCAGCTGGGGAAGTATTGTCAGGGGTGTTAGACCGCATTCAGACAAAGCACCCAAACTCGTTAACTGTAATCTCTGGGGACTTTAACAGAGCCATGATCTCAAAGACTCTTGCAAAGTTCTATCAATATGTAAAATGTGCCACAAGAGACAGCAGTATACTGGATCTCCTCTATGCGAATGTTAAAGATGCCTATTCATCATCTGCACTGCCCCCCCTGGGGAAATCAGACCACAACCTCATACTATTGTCTCCATCATACCAAACTGTTGTCAGTAAACAGCCAGCCACAATAAAATTAATTAGGAAGTGGAATCCAGAGGCAGAAGAGGCTCTACGAGACTGTTTTGACCTCACAGACTGGGAGGTGATTTGCGACAGGGGAGAGCATGATAATGTAAATGATATTGTCGGGCGAGTAACGGATTATATAAATTTTTGTACTGACACTGTTGTACCAGCTAAAAAGATTCGATGTTATGCAAATAACAATCCTTGGATTACAAAAGAATTGAAACACTTACTAAACAAGAAAAAACTGGCATTTAAAATGAAGGATACTAAGAAACTGAAATTGATTCAAAGGGAATTAAAGGGGAAAATTAAGAATGCCCGTGAGGCGTTCCGAATTAAATTAGAAAATAAACTGTCACACAACAATTCCATGGAGGTGTGGTCGGGCATGAAACAGCTAACTGGGTTTAAGGCAAAGTCGGAGCATGGGGAAGTGGATCTGCCCTGGGCTAATGAAATGAATGAGTTTTTCAACAGATTCACCAGCACAAGCACAGCGTCATCAGAAATGGGGGATGGATCTGGGAAAAGATCTGCAGCATTGACATTGGGGGATAAGCTGCCTGCCTTAACTGTCTCCCAAAGCGACGTGAGAAGACAGTTTAGCAGTCTTGTTATTGGCAAAGCAGCTGGGCCTGATGGCCTCAGCCCACGTGTCCTCAGAGCATGTGCCAGCCAACTGTGTACTGTCTTCCAGCACCTGTTTAACTGGAGCCTTCTATCACAGGGGGTACCAGAACTGTGGAAGACCACCTGCCTGGTGCCGGTTCCTAAGACTACTTTTCCAACTTCCCTACAAGACTATCGTCCAGTGGCCTTAACATCGCATGCTATGAAGTCCTTGGAGAGAATAATACTCGCCTACTTGTGCCCGAGGGTGAGGGCCTACACTGACCCCCTGCAGTTTGCGTACCAGCAGAGATTGGGGGTGGATGATGCTGTAGCGGCTCTGCTACATACAATGCATTCGTTCTTGGACAATGATGGAACTGCAGTGCGCGCTATGTTCTTTGACTTCTCTACTGCTTTCAATACCCTACAGCCGCTCTTACTACATAATAAGTTGACTGCTCTGGCGGTAGATGAGGGTATGGTGAACTGGATAAGTGACTACCTGACAGACAGGCCGCAGTTTGTAAGGATGGGGGAGGTGGTATCTGGCAGTGTACGGAGCAGTGTGGGAGCCCCTCAGGGTACAGTGCTGTCACCCTTCCTCTTCTCATTGTATACAGCTGACTTTCAGTATAAATCTGATTTTTGTCACCTCCAAAAATTCTCAGATGACTCCGTGATTGTAGGGGGCATTGTGGGGGGCCGGGGGGAGGAGGAATATAGAAGGGTGGTTTCTGACTTTGTGGATTGGTGTCAGACTAACTGTCTAGAACTAAATGTAAAGAAAACCAAGGAGATGGTGGTGAGTTATAGAAGGAAAAAGGAAGATTACATACCAATCACCATTGCTGGCCAGGAGGTTGCCATTGTTGAGAGCTACAAATATTTGGGGGTTCACCTTGACAGTAAACTCGATTGGAGGTGTCATACAGAAAAGGTTTACAAGAAGGGAATGAGCAGACTGTACTTTCTGCGGAAGCTCAGGTCATTCAATGTGTGCAGTAAAATGCTGGAGATGTTCTACCAGTCCGTTGTAGCAAGCGCCATCTTTTTTGCTATCATTTGCTGGGGCAGTAGTGTGCGAGTAGCTGACGCTAATAAACTCAACAAACTTATCAAGAAGGCAAGCGCAGCTGTTGGCCTCCATCTTGACTCTTTTGAGGAGGTATTGGAGGATAGAATTCAGAAGAAGTGTAGGGCAATAATGAACAATAACACACACACCCACTATACGAGCTGTTCTTGAATCAGAAGAGCACATTCAGCAGCCGTCTAATCCTACTAAGGTGCAAGAAGGAGAAATTCAGGAAATCGTTTGTACCTACTGCTATGGGGATGTATAATAATTTCCTAAGGGTGGTAGAAAATAATGACTGATGGCTGGTGTACTAATGTCAATTAACATTATCTTATATATACCTGAACTACACACTTTTATTTATTATGTAATGTTGGTACACCTGTGCAAGATTTGTGTCCTATTTTATGTATTTTGTGTCCTATTTTATCTAATATTTTATGTACTGCTGTTTGTATTGCTGCTGTAATACTGTAATTTCCCCCCTGGATCAATAAAGTGTATCGTATCGTATCGTATCATGTGAAAATATAATATTTGTGTCATTCTCAAAACTTTTGGCCATGACTGTAGATGGAAGTACTGGCAGTAACGGGAGGACCAGTAGTGATGGGAGTACCAGCAGTGATAGGGCAGGCAGTGAAGGGAGTACCAGTCGTGAGGGGGTTTACAGGCATAGTTGGAAGTACTGGCAGTAACGGGAGGACGAGTAGTGATGGGAGTACCAGTAGTGATGGGGCAGGCAATGAAGGGAGTACCAGTCGTGAGGGGTTTACAGGCATAGATGGAAGTACTGGCAGTAACGGGGTTAGTAGAAGGATTATTTGACTGAATTGTATATTTTATTTACAGCACCACCTTCACCAGCTGCTGCGGCTCCACCGTCCCCAGCTACCCCTCCACCTCCATCTCCTTCCCAGGCTACCCCTCCACCACCATCATCACCACACCTCTCCAACCCTTCAACACCTTCTCCGGCAGCAACCCCCCCTCCTGAATCGGTGGGTTCCAGCCCTTCCCCTGGAAATGGATTCTCTCCAGCATCATCCCGTGACACGGATGCAGGCTCCCCATCAGGTAATTTACGCACATTATATAAGCTTCAGACAAGTTTGAGAACTTTGTAAGGTCTTATGTGTAATGATTGTTGTGATATAATTTTTTTTTCTTTTTTTTCCCTAGCCGGCGGAGCAACAGGTTCTGGGTGGGCGGTCAGCGGTTCCTCTGAGGAAAACCGTAAGTGTTAATTAACATAACATGTACATATTGATGTTGCAACAGAATTCACTATTAACTGTTACCTTTACTTCCACAGAAATCCCAACTGCCCAGGACCTGTTCCTGTCACACCGCCGGCTGATGGCGGCAATGAGCAGCGCTGTGGCAGGCATGCAAACAGCGGTGATAGCGCTGCAAAGTGCCATGGGAGCTCTGCATCAACACGGGGTGATGCTGGAGAGGGCATTTCCTGGACTCCGGGGCCCTCATTAATTTTTTTTTTGTTAATTATTTTTATTTTGTTAATATTTTGTATATAATTTTTTATTTTATTATGTTACTGTTTTTTGTTTTTATTTAAATTTGAGTTATTTAAAATATATATATATATATATGAAAAAAATATGTATTTTCTATTTTACATTAATCTATGCAGGTGTGGTGTATTATTTTTTAGTATAAGGTTTTAGCGCTAGTGTGACCAGGGGCCTTTAAAAGACATGTTAATGTTTGAAATTTTTTTAATTTCATTTTTTCCCTATGATGGAACACCTATGACAGCTGGTAGTCCCATGACCCCGTGTGTGACAAGTAGATGTAATAAAAATAGAACATTTTAATAGTTGACATCACATAAGAAAAGACCACAATTCATTAGATAAATAAGATTTTTATTAAAAAAGGTATCAATGTAAAAAAAATATAAACAGCAAAAAAACTTTTGTAAAACATTTTAAAAACTACAACTGCTGATAAGATGGATCGTAATTGCCATTACCACGCTGCCTCTGCGGTGAATAAAAATAAGGGGGAGCACCAGCGTTTGGGTTTGCAGGATTTTGCCCAATTGGGTTCGGCACAGGATTGTGCGACCATGAGTAGTCCGGGTACTGCGGTCTTGGCATGACGACATATCTGTTATCCAGGTTTCCAAAAGACGCTTGAGTCAGTACCTCAAACATGAGTCTCTCTGCATGAAGCCGCTGAACAGGATCCAGTGTAGGGAGCTTCTCATTAGCGAAGTATGCAAAGCCAGTTATTTTAGTTTGGTCTTTTTCTGCCGTAAGCACTTTTTTCGCAATTTCCACCAATTCAGGAGTAGCCAAGGTGGTGGAGGTGGTGGGAGCCTTCCTTTTCCTTCCTGAAAGTGAAAGCCGGCGCCGCACAGATGAGGATGGTGGCTCGACTACTTCTTCATCTTGGATCAACGCCATGCTGTTTTCTTCAGTTGGAGGTGTGCAGACGGCCTCTTCTGTGTCCTGCATGAACAAAAAACAAATGGTAAATCACAAAGACAAAGAAATTAATCTTCACACTATAACACCCGTATACAGCAAAAATGTGAAAACGACACTTGTAAAGACAAAGAAATTTATCTTCACACTATAACACCCATATACAGCAAAAATGTGAAAACGACACTTGTAAATGTAACGGTAACGGTTCTTGCAGAGCTCCACCAGTTTTTGGTATGCGTCCTTCTTTTTCAACCTGTTACAGTAATCAGCCGACTTTATTTTCCACAGGCACGGCATTGAGCGGTACAGCTCGATAAACTCCCACAAAAATTCCTGCTTATCAGCCATCTGTAATAAAAAAATGATTATGTGAGAACGCCAGAATGGTTAAATAAAATGCTTACATAGCCTACAACATAGAACACAGCAGGGAACATAAAATGGTGGTTGTGGGCGCAGCTGGAGTAAACATTGACAGAGCTGGGATCATAAAATGGTGGTGGTGGGCGTGCCAGAACAAAACAATGGCAAAAAAATAAAAAATCATAGATGAACAATTACGCAAAAAACAGCAGGGATCACAAAATGCCAGAACAAAACAATGGCTAAAAAATAAAAAAATCATAGATGAACAATTGCGCAAAAAACAGCAGGGATCACAAAATGCCAGAACAAAACAATGGCAAAAAAAATAAAAAAATCATAGATGAACAATTACGCAAAAAACAGCAGGGATCACAAAATGCCAGAACAAAACAATGGCAAAAAAAATAAAAAAATCATAGATGAACAATTAGGCCGGCGTCACACTGGCGACAGAATCGGACGACTGCAATGCGATGAAAAATCGCATTGCAGTCGGACCTATGTTAATCTATGGAGCAGCTCCCAGTATCAGATTTTTTGTGGTCCGTTTTAAACGTCCGTGTACAATCGCAGCATGCTGCGATTGTCACCGATTGTCGGTCGACAATCGCCAATGCAAGTCTATGGGAGCGATGAAAAATCTGATTACAAACGGACCGCATGTGTGACTTGCGATGAAATCGCATGGTGTCCTTTAGAAAAGCCGGCAATTCATCCCCGGCTATACTGTAAAATCACACTGACAGCTTTAATAAAGACTAGAAAGAATAGATATATACACATAGAACACATATATATATATATATACATGTCATTGTGACATGTACATATACATATATTTATAGTTCCTAGACTTCTACATACTGTAATAGCCGCTAATTCAATTGCCGGGTTTTGTGAAATCACAGAAGCCGACATGAAATGATACATTGTTTCCACACATTTAACCATGTAATTTCATGTATTTTTATATATGTTTGAAACATACAATTACATGAGTGTATTTGTGCAAAATTTCAGACATGTAGGGGTTAATTAAAGGTGTAATTTCGTTGAAAAAAAATGCGTGGGCTCCCGCTGTATTTTCTCCACCAGACAGACAAAGCAAAGCGAGTGGGGGCAGATAATAATAGCCTAGGGAGGGTACATTTTTTTTGTGCCCCCCCTGGCTACTAACATCTGCCCCCAGACACCCCAGAAAGGGTAAATCTATAATTAGATTCGCCCTTTCTGGCACTTTGCCCGTCTATTCCCATTGCCCTGTAACGGTGGCGAATGGGTTAATCTCACCTTAATGTCACCTTGCAATTGAAAGGTCACCTTAAGGCAGGTTAATAATTGATAGCTGTCAATTAGACAACTATCAATTATTAATCCTATTGAAGTAAATAAAAAAACACACACACTTTAAGAATAAATAATTTTAATGAAATAAAAACACATTTTTTTGACCATATTTTATTTTACACTTAATCCGTGCGAAGCCATTGATCTCCTAAAATAAAGAAAAAGAAATAAAACAACATTATTCTTACCTATTCCGCCGATCTGTCACGTCCCACGCTGTAATCCTTCACAAAGGGTTAACTAGCTTTGAGCCAAGCAGTGCAAGTAATCCTGCATGCTCAGCTCAAAGCTCATGAATGAATAAGTTCCTCTCCTGGCGACAGGAGAGGATGTGTTTCATGAATGAAGCTTAATTGATTGTGTCCACTTTCCCTTTAGGTCAGGTCACTACAGTTAAATTGCCAATAAATCAATTAAGCTCCATTCATGAATCTATTCCTCTACTTTCGCTGGAGAGGAAGTTATTCATTCAGGGGAATACAGGTCTGAGACAGCATTATTAGCTCTCTGCGACCTGTAACCTGTTAACCCTTTCTGATGGATTACACCGTGGGACCTGACTGTACATCGGATTGGTAAGTATAATTTTGCTTTTTTATTTTATTTTTATTACAGGAAATGGTTTTAGCAGGAAAATAAAATATGGTCAAAAACTGTGTGATTATTTAATTAAACTTATTTTTTATTAAACTGTGTGTGTTTGATTTTTCTTTCATACAATAGGATTAATAATTGATAGTTGTCTAATTGACAGCTATCAATTATTAACCTGGCTTAAAGTGACCTTTCAATTGCAAGGTCATTTTAACCCCTTATTAACCCATTCGCCACCGCTACAGGGCAATGGGAATAGACGGGCAAAGTGCCAGAAAGGGCGATTCTAATTATAGATTTGCCCTTTCTGGGGTGTCTGGGGGCAGATGTTAGTAGCCAGGGGGGGCACAAAAAAAATGTACCCTCCCTAGGCTATTATTATCTGCCCCCACTCGCTTGCTTTGTCTGTCTGGTGGAGAAAATACAGCGGGAGCCCACGCATTTTTTTTCAACGAATTTACACCTTTAATTAACCCCTACATGTCTGAAATTTAGCACACATATACTCATGTAATTGTATGTTTCAAACATATATAAAAATTAGTGTTGAGCATTCCGATACCGCAAGTATCGGGTATCGGCCGATATTCGCGTTATCGGAATTCCGATACTTAATTCCGATACTTTTTCCATATCGTATACCGGAATCGGAAGTTCCCATAATTCTTTGAGAGGCAATGTGATTTTAGTCAGCCAATGAGGAATCCTACGAAGTGTGGGCACATCCTGTAATGCTGCGGTCATCTTAACTAATGGCATGGCTGTGATTGGCTGCTGAAATGATGTCAGAATGCACTATAAAAGGCGCCGCCGCCATTTTAGCGTCACTGTGCTGTGAACTCAGTAAGGGACAGAACGCTACTCTGCTCACTCTGAGGGACAGTTAGATATTGCGATTTTGTGTACTACTGTGCTTGAGGCAGGCTAGTTTACCAACCGCTGTGTAAAGCTTCATTTTGCCAGTGTTGTTTTAACAGCTCTGTGCAAGGTGTGTGTGTGACAGTGCAGGTGACGCTGCAGTTTGCTCTGCATCCACCGCTGTTTGTAGGCATCTGCACGTGTCACTTTTTTTTTTTTTTTTTTTTTATTTTATTTAGTGGAATTGGTGCAGCTCCATTATATTAGAAAAAAATCAAATCTATTAGTGTGACGTGCTTCCATCCGTATACAATACATTGGTTGCAAACACTATAGAAGTACAGAAAGGAGCTTTTCACAGATTGTGGACAGTTGTGTTTCAGTGTTCACTTCAGTCTGTGTTTTTTACTTTTTTGAGTGCAGATCACGCTCCAGTTACATGTTCAAGCACTGCTGCTTGTACTCTGCTGAGCGTGTCTCAGTGGCTCATCCTTTTCATTTATCTCCAATTGGTTCTGCTACATTCCATTTAAAATAAATCTAATCTATTAGTGTGACGCGCTTCCATCCGTATACAATACATTGGTTGCAAACACTATAGAAGTACAGAAAGGAGCTTTTCACAGATTGTGGACAGTTGTGTTTCAGTGTTCACTTCAGTCTGTGTTTTTTACTTTTTTGAGTGCAGATCACGCTCCAGTTACATGTTCAAGCACTGCTGCTTGTACTCTGCTGAGCGTGTCTCAGTGGCTCATCCTTTTCATTTATCTCCAATTGGTTCTGCTACATTCCATTTAAAATAAATCTAATCTATTAGTGTGACGCGCTTCCATCCGTATACAATACATTGGTTGCAAACACTATAGAAGTACAGAAAGGAGCTTTTCACAGATTGTGGACAGTTGTGTTTCAGTGTTCACTTCAGTCTGTGTTTTTACTTTTTTGAGTGCAGATCACGCTCCAGTTACATGTTCAAGCACTGCTGCTTGTACTCTGCTGAGCGTGTCTCAGTGGCTCATCCTTTTCATTTATCTCCAATTGGTTCTGCTACATTCCATTTAAAATAAATCTAATCTATTAGTGTGACGCGCTTCCATCCGTATACAATACATTGGTTGCAAACACTATAGAAGTACAGAAAGGAGCTTTTCACAGATTGTGGACAGTTGTGTTTCAGTGTTCACTTCAGTCTGTGTTTTTTACTTTTTTTAGTGCAGATCACGCTCCAGTTACATGTTCAAGCACTGCTGCTTGTACTCTGCTGAGCGTGTCTCAGTGGCTCATCCTTTTCATTTATCTCCAATTGGTTCTGCTACATTCCATTTAAAATAAATCTAATCTATTAGTGTGACGCGCTTCCATCCGTATACAATACATTGGTTGCAAACACTATAGAAGTACAGAAAGGAGCTTTTCACAGATTGTGGACAGTTGTGTTTCAGTGTTCACTTCAGTCTGTGTTTTTTACTTTTTTGAGTGCAGATCACGCTCCAGTTACATGTTCAAGCACTGCTGCTTGTACTCTGCTGAGCGTGTCTCAGTGGCTCATCCTTTTCATTTATCTCCAATTGGTTCTGCTACATTCCATTTAAAATAAATCTAATCTATTAGTGTGACGCGCTTCCATCCGTATACAATACATTGGTTGCAAACAATATAGAAGTACACAAACGGGCCTTTCACAGCTACTGAACATGGGTTTTTAATTTTTAACTAAAATATGTATTTTTTCAAATGACACAAATATAAGTAATGTTGAAGAGGAATAGTCCTACATCCATTGTTTGCACAATATTACAGGTGTACATCATGTCCCTTAATCAACAATGTATTATTATATTTACTTGTATGCTTTTATTTAAAAGCCAAGAACACAGAAGGATAACCTTCGCACTGCAGCTGTTGTCAAAGTTCAACCCACATTATGCACTTCCAACATTGCAGCATTTGAGGCATGATGTGAGTTGGATTGGTCAAAGTTATGGAGTGAGAAGGTTCACCATCAGTACCCTATAGCATAAGTATGCTTTTGTGTTAGCATTTGTGTTAGACATGTGGATATCTGCCATAATATGTCACAATTATTTAGTTACAGATTTGTTACCAACACTAATCATTGAATGGTTTTAAATTTGACGTTTCACTTGTTTACAGCTTAGAAATAAGGGTGTAGCCTGATATCTATGTGTAGCACTAGCCACTTTAACATGTCATGTTTTTTTAAACATGTGTAGCTAGGTAGCAGTAATTTTTGCCGGACACACAGCAGGGGAACAGCAGGCGTTACTGAACCCCACTATCACTATAGCTTGTGTATTGGTCTGTGGACACGACACTTCTGAGCAGCAACTGGCAGTGTTGTAGCCCAGGGAGTATAGCTCAGGTGGTAGAAAGATGAACATAACAGGAGACATGGAAAACGTTGTCAACCAGTTAGTTAATCTGAAACCGGACAGGCAAATTCAGGCGAGATCCATGCCTAGTTCATTTTCAGAAAAGTAAGCCGTTCTACATTATCGTAGGATAGTCGCATGCAACGGTCTGTTAGTACACCACCTGCAGCAGTAAAGACGCGCTCCGATAATACACTGGCAGCAGATCAAGCCAGCACCTCCAATGCATACTGGCTAAGCTCTGGCCATGTATCCAGCTTAGAGACACAAAACTTGAATGGGGAAGAGCCATCTGAGAGTACACTGAGAGGGCAAGACATGTAGTCTGTCACCATCTTACGGAAATGTTGCCTCCTGCTGACTGGAGCCGTCTCGGATGGTGTAGACATTGGTGGCGCTGCCACAAAACTTCGACACATTTGGAACATACTGTTCTTGCCCTGTGCAGAGGCGCTGCTTGTGCTCCCTCTTGTTGCAGAGCTGTCTCCACTGCCTCGACGCACAGAGCTGCTTTGTAAATCAGTAGCAGCAGCAGTGCTCTCGGCTGGAATGGAGAACATTATGGATTGCACCAGTGTGTCTTGGTACTTCCGCATTTTACGCTCCCGGTTCAACGGTGTGATGAGGCTTTGTAAGTTGTCCCGGTAGCGAGGGTCTAGGAGGGTGTACACCCAATAATCAGACGTGGTGTGAATGTGTTCGATGCGGCGGTCGTTTCTCAGCCACTGCAGCATGAAATCAACCATGTGCTGCAGACTCCCAACTGGCCAAGAAACGTTGTCCCCTGCAAGAGGCGTCATCTCCGCCTGCTGTGCATCACCCCACCCTTGGTCTACATACTGACTAGAGCATTGTCTACCTCCCTCTGGAGCGATGTCTTCCTCCTCCATTGACTCCTCCTCATCCTCCTCACAAAGTCCTTCAAATACATATAAATTTACAAAATTTAAAACTCAAAATTTAAAAACTTTGTATCATAATTCTGTAACATCAGTTTATGGAAACACAATAGCATTACAAAAGGATAGACAAAAAATGTACATTATGTGCTTTGTAAATACATTAAAAGTTTGTAATGGTTATGAAAATATAGACAGCGACTCTGGAGGTTCAATTGTTGATACAGCATGGTACTTTGAAAGTCCTCCAGCCCTTTGTGAGGAACCACGTTGCGCTGACTGTCCAGAAGGTGATGGAATTTGTGACTCCTCATCCTCCACCTCTTCCAAAACCTCATGCCTTAGTGCTTGCAGTGTTTTTTGAAGCAGGCAGATAAGGGGGACAGTCAGGCTGACTAGTGCATCATCTGCACTCGCCATCCGCGTTGACTCATCAAACGCACGCAAAACGTGGCAGATATCCTTCATAGAGTTATTCGCCACTCATTACACTGGCAGTGGCTGCCCATTCATTATAGGATCCAATTCTAATTACTGGTTCTCACCAACATAGCTCTCCACAGCGCAGCACCCCCCTACATCTCCTCCCTTATTTATATTTATAGGCCTAACCGACTGCTGCACTCTGCAAACGACCTTCGACTAACCTCTGCACTAATCCGTACCTCCCACTCCCAACTCCAAGACTTCACCCGCGCTGCGCCAATCCTCTGGAATGCTCTACCCCAAGAAATTAGGACTATCCGCAATTTGGATGGTTTCAGGCGCTCCCTCAAAACACATTTGTTCACAGTGGCCTATCACATTCACTAATCAAAGTCATTCTATGTGTAATTCTGTGTGTGTAGCCCATTCACTATCTCCATGCATCCCTCACTTCCTTAAAATGGCTGGACCATCATTGTAAAAACACCATTGTATATAAACACCTGTACTTTGTATCTCCCACACCTCATTGTAGATTGTAAGCTTTCACCAGCAGGGGCGGCTGATTTTGCTTTAATTATTGTATTGTTAACGTTGTTACTTATGACTCGTGTTTTGAAACTGTTAAACTGTAAAGCACTGCGGAATATTATGGCGCTATATAAATAAATAATATTATTATTCTTATTATAGAGGCCCACTCAGTAGTGGTGAAGTGTGAACGCCGCAAATTGCGAGTTGACTGCGCCTGATGCAGCTGATACTCCATTACTGTTGGCTGCTGCTCACACAACCGCTCCAACATATGTAACGAGGAATTCCACCTGGTGGGTACGTCACATATAATGCGATGTTCATGAAGGTGAAATCTGCGTTGCAGAGCTGCAATCAGCGATCTGGCCATGCTGGAACGTCGCAAGTGAGCGCACTCTAGGCGGACCTTGTGCAGCAGTGCATCAAGATCCGGATAGTCCCTCAAAAAACTCTGCACGACCAAGTTGAGCACATATGACAGACATGGTATGTGACTGAGGTTGCCAAGGCCCAGAGCTGACACCAGATTTCGGCCATTGTCACACACTACCAAGCCTGCCTGTAGATTCTCTTCCAAAAACCACACGTCGCTCTCCTGCTTTATGGCATTACAGAGCTCCTGCGCTGTGTGGCTAAGATTCCCCATGGAAATTAATTTCAGGATGGCCTGTTGACATTTGGACACGGCTGTGCTCATATCGGTCGCAACAGGTAAACGTTCACGGGTCCATGTGGAGGTAGACCGTGACGGCTCCTGCAGCGATGATTCTGAGGAACTGGAATAGGAGGAGGAATCAATGTGTACAGACTTGATTCCTGCAATCCTTGGAGTTGGCAGAACACGTACAGCGCCACTCGCAAGATCAGTACCCGGCTGCACAACATTGACCCAATGGGCAGTGAGGGAAAGGTATTGTCCCTGGCCATGGGTGTTAGAACCCTCTTGTTAGGTTTTGTTTCAGTTTGCTGGTCACATGACCTTTTTTCCCTATTTAGTCTGGCTCCGCCCTTCTGGCTTTGCTTGACTTCATTGTATTATCTACTGTTAAGCTAGCCGGGTGCTTAGGTGCCTTAATCTGTGAGTTTTGCTTGATGTTAGGATCACAAAGTATTTATTTTTCTGTTTAATTATCCATGCTACAATTTATGTTAGGAGGTGTCCACCTTTTCTCCCAGTCCCTAGATCTTGTAGGGATTACTCCCTCGCAACTATAGGTCTTCGTTCACACTAGATGAGGACTTTAGCGGGTCTGGTCGCAGGATCAGGTTCCCCGTTACATCGTAGGGATTCAGCTTAGTTGTATTGTAGGGACAGAATTCCCTTCTTTCCTTACTGGTTGTAGCAGATCATAACAATGGGTACTGGTCCACGCATCGGTGGTCAGGTGGACCTTGCTACTGAGGGCTTTTAGTAGCGCATGTTTAATTTTTCCCTCAACATGCTTTTGCAGACCAGGGACGGCTTGCCTGCTGAAATGAAATCGGCTTGGCACATTGTATTGTGGGATTGACAATGATATTCAGTTACGGAAACTGTCTGTCTCCACCAGCCTGAATCACAGCATTTCAAGGGACAGGAGTTTTGCAATGCCAGCATTCAGAGCCTGTGCTCGTGCATGGTTTGCGGAGTATGGCCGTCTTTTATCCCATGCCTGTGCTACCGCTGGCTGTTTTGTGGCCTGGGAGTGTGAGGATGACAGGGAACTTGCTGCTGTGTGTGGAATAACAGTTTGTCTCTGGACAACAGTGGCCGAGGTTCTTCCATGGCGATCCTGTGAGGAAGCATAACCAGCTGTGTGTGAGCTCGATGAAGAGGCTTCAACACAACCTGAAGATGTAGGTGCTGCTGTAGGTTGGCCTACATCTCCAGTGTGTCTTTGTAACTCAACTACGTGCTTTGTCCGCACATGTTTCCACATATTTGTGGTATTGAGGTGACTGACACTTTTAGCTATTTTTAATTTTTGATTACACAGCTTGCATTTCACATAGCAAATATCATGTGCAAGTGTGTGAAAAAAGGACCACGCAGTGCAAGTCCTGGGAGCGCACGTTTTGACTTTTGGAAGACAACTGCTCCGAACAGGTGCCAAACTGGAGGCTACAGGCAACCGAGTCTGCAGCCTAACTCTCCCTCCTGTTTGTACCGTTGGGGCAATGTCTTCCTCTATCTTCCTTCTATCACTAACCATTTCTCTAGGCCTCTCCCAGCTTTCAACCAAAGTACTGGTTCTCACCCACAAAGCTCTCCACAGTGCAGCACCCCTCCTACATCTCCTCCCTCATTTCTATCTATCGGCCTAACCGACTGCTGCGCTCTGCAAACGACTTTCGACTAACCTCTGCACTAATACGTACCTCCCACTCCCGACTCCAAGACTTCTCCTGCTCTACGCCAATCCTCTGGAATGCTGTACCCCAAGAAATTAGGACTATCCACAATTTGCATGGTTTCAGGCGCTCCCTCAAAACACATTTGTTCAGAGCGGCCTATCACATTCACTAATCAAAGTCATTCTATGTATTCTGTGTAAGTGTGTGTGTGTCTCTAGCCCATTCACTATCTCCATCCCTCAGTCCCTTAAGATGGCTGGAACATCATTGTAAATGCACCATTGTATATAAACACCTATACTTTGTATCTCCCCCATCTCATTGTACATTGTAAGCTGTCACGAGCAGGGGCGACTTATTTAGCTTAAATTATTGTATTGTTAACGTTGTTACTTATGACTTGTGTTCTGAAACTGCTAAACTGTAAAGCGCTGCGGAATATGATGGCGCTATATAAATAAATATTATTATTATTCCTCTGAGCTGCTCCCACCACCTTCCTGTTCTTCATGCCATGTTGGGTATTGGACCTCATCATCTCCACTACCCTCTTCCAACACCTGCTGTTGGGTGGTCTGGCCAGCACCATGCTCAACAGAAACTGGCACCTGGGTCTCATCATCATCATCAGATGCGTTCTGCGGTGTGCTGACCATCGGCACTGTCTCACCCGCCTCTTCAGATTCAGAGAGACACAGCTGTTGCGCATCACTGCATACTCCCTCTTCTTCACATTACAGAATGCTGCTTGGCTGGGCCCCTGTTTGCAAGCCAATAGATTCTGAGAACAGAAGCAGACACTCAGCTGGCTCCTGTACAGAACTCTCTGACTGCCTGGGCAATTTGCCAGGCGGTGAAGAGACAGATGGTTGCCCAACAGTGCTGTGGTCCTGAGAGGAGGTGGAAGCAATTGAAGTCGATGCATTGGCTGAGATCCAAACAACAACGGCTTCAATTTGTTCTTCCCGCAGCAGGGGGGTACTCCGAGCTCCTACAAAAGTGCGCATAAAGGAACGCTCACGGCCCGGGGAAAACTGGTGGATGCTGTGTCACTGGGGGCCGCAGCAGCCACAGAATCCCCACGTCCTCTCCCTGAAGAAACTCCACGACCACGTGCCTTACTCCCTGCCTTCTTCATCTTGGTAGATTGATAAAGAAAGTCTGAAAAGTTATAAGGCCTAAGTGTGGTTATTCCGCAGAGACTGCAGTGAACACTGCACACAACTGTTCAGTAGGTGTGAAAGGCCCCTTTGTGTACTTCTATAGTGTTTGCAACCAATGTATTGTATACGGATGGAAGCGCGTCACACTAATAGATTTTATTTATTTGTAATAGAATGGAGCAGCAACAATTAGAGAAAAATTTCAAGGATGTGCCAGTGACACACGCTCAGCAGACTACAACCAGCAGTGGTTGAAGAACTAACTGGAGCGTGATCTGCACTCCAAAAAGGAAAACCTCAGACTACAGTGAACACTGCACACAACTGTTCACTACCCAACGCGTCTCAGCAGGAAGGCAGTCTGTGCGTCAAAACAAAGGCGCAAGCATACATCCACGTACCCTGTTTATAAAGCTATATAAAAAAAAATTATGTAGTAGTGACGCACACTTTATTGAGGTACAGTATTACATCGCCATTCACCATCTGTGGTTATGCAGTGTCATCTATATATACCTTATCTATCCGTTGTCATGCTTGCAAGTCGACAGTCAGGCATAAATAGCAATTTTCACTATGCACTATGCACTTTTTAAAGGTTATGTTTGTTAATAAACATGATTATTGCCACATATTATGAGTATTACATGATGGAAATTGTATAATTTTGTATAAACTGTTTAGTGACATTATTCAGCAAATGTAACATTTTAGTAATGTCACAGATAACTTGTAATGCTGATGATGTTTTGAAGTCAGACATTCATTGTCTATACAATAAAAATGGTGTACATACTGTTACTTATCCATCATTAATGGATTCAGATATGTACTTGTATGCTTTTATGTACAACCGTATAGCAGATTCCTTAACTAATTTATTTTGTGGTTTGCATTGCTGTTCAACATGTTAATGTATGTGTTTATGTTTGTCAATTCTTTATTTATCTAGATATTAGTTTAAATGAAATCATCATCTTATGGTAGTAAAGGTTATCTTTCTCTTGTTTGAAGTATAGACATTTAAAATTGACAGGTAACAAGGAAATTACTTGATCTAGTATTTAAACATCCTCCTTGACCCTGGGCTCCAACACCGCCAGTTGTTGCTCGGAAGTGCTGTTAGCACAGTCAACACTTGCTCCTGTGTTACTGGGGTTCAGTAACGTCAGCTGGTCCTCGGTTGTGCCATTGGCTCTTTTCCTTCTGCTGCCCCTCCGGGTTCCAGCACAGTCAGCTGGTCCTCGTTACTTGCATTGGCTCTTGTACCTTCTGCTACCCGTCCGGGTTCCAGTACCGTCAACTGGTTCTCCGCAGTGCCTTTGGCCTAGGTGCCTCCATCTCGGTATCCGAGTTCCAGCAACGTCTGCTGGTCCTTGGTAGTGCTTTGGAGCACAGGTACCTCCTGCTTAGTAACCGTGTCCCAGTAACGTCAGCTGGTCCTCGGTTGTGCCATTGGCTCTTTTCCTTCTGCTGCCCCTCCGGGTTCCAGTACCGTCAACTGGTTCTCCGCAGTGCCTTTGGTGTAGGTGCCTCCATCTCGGTATCCGAGTTCCAGCAACGTCTGCTGGTCCTTGGTAGTGCTTTGGAGCACAGGTACCTCCTGCTTAGTAACCGTGTCCCAGTAACATCAGCTGGTACAAGATTGTGCTACAAATACAAGATACGGAACAAGAGACACAAGAACAATAAGCAGAAGATCTAAAAGCAGAAGAACATGAAGTATAAGACCAAAATGAAGAGCAAAATATATGCTCTAAATTCTAAGCAGAAGAAGACTAAGCAGTGTATGGGGGTGAGTCCGTTCCTCCTCGTGGTGCCCTGGAAAATGCCTGCTGCTGCAGGCTAAACTGAACACGGACAAATACTGTTGTAATTTAAATCTTTTGTGACAGCAAGAACGGAAGGATGAAAAATTCATACTTTGACAGATTACAAGTACAGGATTCTCTGTCACAAATAAGAATATGATGAAGAAGATGAAGCAGAATATGAATAAGAATAATAGTTTAATAAGAAGAATATGAGTAATGTTAACAAAGATGAATAGCAAGAAGTTTAAGAAGAAGATAAAGAAGGTGAAGATGAAGAATAATTTGATGAAAAAGATGATGCTGCAGAAGATTATGAAGGAGAAAGTGTGTGAAAAGTTAAAAAGGTGAAGATGAAGAGCATGGAAGTTGTGTAATATACATATTTGCCAAAATATAAAAAACGTTAACATTGTCAATTTCTTCGTCAATCCGAACATCTTTAAAAAAAAAAAATTAATGCTATTCCATTGGATTGGGTTAAACATCTATGCCTTTAATGTCTCCTCAACCTCCCCCAATACATTCTACATTACTCTTTCTTGTTTTCCTTCATGTACAATTAACCAACAAGGCAAGAATGGGTTTTTTTTAATTTCGATATTTTGTTCCCATAGACTTACATGGGACTTCCGTATCGGTATCGGGTATCGCCGATATTTTAGTGATATCGGCGATACCATTACGATTCCGATACTTTAGGATATCGGAAAGTATCGCTCAACTCTAATAAAAATACATGAAATTACATGGCTAAATGTGTGGAAACAATGTATCATTTCATGTCGGCTTCTGTGATTTCACTGAAGCCGGCAATTGAATTAGCGGCTATTACAGTATGTAGAAGTGTAAGAATTATAAATATATGTATATATATATGTCACAATGACATATATATATATATATATATATATATATATATAATATATGTGCTCTATGTGTATATATCTATTCTTTCTTTTGGCATTTAAATACTATTCTATTGGATCCATTATATGTCAGTTTTGCAAGCCTGCGAGAAAATCTCGCAAGTCGGATGAAAATCGGATGTTACAAGGTACACACACATGCGATTAAATCGCATCTTTGAAGGAAAATCGGATGCCAGAAGGATGTGTGATGTTTTTATTTTGATCCGATTGTCGACCGTTTAAAACGGACCGTTTTTTTGTGGTTGTGTGTGACACCGGCCTTACGCAAAAAACAGCAGGGATCACAAAATGCCAGAACAAAACAATGGCAAAAAAAATAAAAAAATCATAGATGAACAATTACGCTAAAAACAGCAGGGATCACAAAATGCCAGAACAAAACAATGGCAAAAAAAAATTGATGGATGACAATGGTTAACAACAGCAGAGATCTAAAAATGGATCTGTAAAATTAAAGAAAAAATAAAAATTAAATGTGACAAAAAAAAAATACCTACCTTACAAACTTGGTTGTGATTTTGAACAAAAAAAAGAAAATAGGGAAACAAACTAGCGTCACAAACTGGATCGCAGAGGATATAACGCCACAGACTGGATTGCAAAAACCCCAACGCCGTAGACAGGAACGCAGCAACCTCAATAGTGGCGCAAACTGGATCGCAGTAGCTACAAAGGCTAGCAGGACACACTGGAACGATGCTGGATATTTGAAAGAACCGCTTCTGCTCGAGAGTAATGGAGAGGAGTGCTGATACGTCGTCTTTTATGACGCGGTCATCCAATCACAAAGCGGGAGAGCTGTGATAAATATCTATGAGATAAATAGTGACCACCAATCTGTGATGAGGGGCGTGCAAAACGTTGCGCTCAGTCACGCCTATCGAGGTCGTGATCTTTCACAGTACATGCAGTGTGGCACGTCCCAACGACCTCCAAAGTCGTTAAAGAGATCGCTAACCGCTGATGCGTCGTTAATGAGATCGTCCAGTTTGGCCGCTACTAGCGACCTTAAAACGATCACACCAACGATAGCTTCGTTATCGTGATCGTTAGCGGGAACGTTTAGTGTGGCAGTACCTTTAGCCCCAAATTTTACATTTTCATACTGGTAAAAATGGTACCAAAATTTGTCCCACAATTTCTGCTGAATGTAGAAATACCCCATATGGGGATGTACAGTACTGCTTAGCCATACGGAAAGACGGAGTGCTATTTGCTTCCTGGAATGCAGATTTTCCTAGAATAGTTTGCAGACTCCAGATACAGAGCCCTTAAGTGGTATCAAAGCAGAATCCCCCTCAAGTGACCCCATTTTGGAAATTACAGTTTACCCCTTTGGGAATTTATCTACAGGTGTAATGACAATTTTGACTCCATGGGTGTTTTCCAAAAACAAGCAGCAGTGGATGTTGCTGAGTGAAAATTGCAAATTGCTGTTGTAGTGACCAGTACATTATGCCCAGCCCATGCTTCTGGAGACATGCACCTGTAAATTAGGCAGGTTCGCATCACTACAGAAATGCCAAACATGTGGGCGCTAAATGTGGTTTAGGCACACTGGGGCTCTGTTGGATTTGGGAGCAGAGAATTTGCTGAATTTCTTTTGGGGGAACATGGAAGCCCCTATATTTCCGTTAACAGATGCCGGACCTGAATGAGGGCTTGCTTTTTTGTGGATTGAGTTGAAGCTTTTATTGGGAACATTTTACATAACGTTTGGGATCACATTTTTCCGACGCTCTACGTTGAGCACTTACATCAGGGTTTACATCTAAATTTCTCAGTGACGTGACAGATGAGGATCCACTCACTATAATGAGGCACCAGAGTTACTCTGGACTCCGTCAGTCCTCTGCTCAGCAGTGTCCTTTTCAGAAGTGCATAAAACTGTTTCCGACGGCACTTTGATGCAATCCTAAAAAGACAGACACCACCAGATCACAGGTCATACAGGTCCTATGGCGTCCCGGTGCCTCCATCTGCCTAATTATAGGGAATCTTCTGCCAGAGGTTCCATCTGAATCACGTATTTCAGAGATTTACACAGAAACTCCGGTGTAAGCGCTCATCATAGAGTAGCACAGATAAATGTGCGCCGAGCCTTACTGCAATCTTTAGGAAGCACAATGAAAAAATCAACAGCATGTGAAGAATTGGTTTTAATTATTTTTTACGCCATTCCTTGTACGGTATAAGTGATCAGGCGACTTTATTTGTATCTGCACGATTACAGTGATACCAGATTTATATTTGGTTTTTATGTTTGGCTTCTGTTATACACTAAAAAGCGCATTTAATTGCAAAAACTAGTTTTTCCATCACCACATTTTGAGAGCTATAATTTTTCCATATTTCGGCTGACAGTCATGTTATGGCTTGTTTTTTGCTGGATGAGCTGACATTTTTATTGTTACCATTTTTGGTCACATGACATTTTTTAATCGCTTTCTATTCCAATTTTTGGAACACAGAATGAACAAAAAACAGCATCACTTCCTAACGTCTTCAGTGAGATTCCAAGAACTTAACTATAAAATCATATCAAGATGGTATAAAACACCTGACATATTGAATAAAATAGACAGCTCAATCTCCCCTCTTTGTTCGAGATGTGTGTAGCCCTGGTGTTAGGCACACGCAGTACCCTGGAGAGTGTGTGGCGAGACAGCAGTTTAATGCTCAATACCCATTCACTCAACATACACTAGACACACCCTTAGGGTAGTGTAGTTACTTGTGAGGGAGTGGTCAGGGTGTATGTTTGTTGAGTGATTTAGTAGTCAGTTTCCTGTCCTTAGACAGAGTAGACGTGTCCAGTCTGAGCCTGTTAGCAGTTCAGAAAGTGGAGGCTAGTACAGGTGGTCTAGTTCACCTCAGCCTAGTCAGAGCTGTGCCCCACTGGAAGACAGACTGAGATATCTATCAAGAGTCGAGCAAATCGAAGGGCAAAGTGGAAAGATTATTGAAAAAGTGCTTTTGGCTTGGAGAAGTCCTGCACATTGCTACCGGTCACTGGGGACCGAAGGATCACTATTAGCTACAAGCATAGTGGTAAGAAAACCAGGGATTTACCGGACTTTAGGTCGCGGCAAACATCCCCCAAATAGTCAGTACGTAACCGGAGTCAGGTGGAATAGGGACTTTGAGTCAGGCGCAGACAAAAGTAAGAACCTAGTTTCATCATTTGGAAGGCTCCACCACAGATCTGACTGGGAAGAACAGCTTTGGAATAGCTGGAGTTATAGAGGGAACTACGCTGCAGGCTGGTTGTACTCATCATTATTGGACAGTAAAGGAGGCCCCTAACTTGCTTCACTGTTGCCTCAAAGCTCATCCTCCATCAACCCCATCAGCCTCCCTGGGACCTGCCTTACCATCTTGCAAGTAAAGGTATGGAAAGACGCTGACGGTGTGAGACTGAGTTATTTATTTGCATGCCTGCACAATCCCTACCTAACTACCGACCTGAGGGAAGAGTCCTACCTGTAGGGGACCCGACATCTAGCTGCATCACCATCCCCTCAGAGATCTACAGCAGCGCTGGTACAAATTACCAGAAGACTACAGGTGGCGTCACGAACTGTATATAAATCTATCCCCTGTAAATATTCCCCAACATACGCCAGACCGCCAGGGCCACAGACCGAGCCACCGCTACCTGTGACAATCCCCATAGACTTCTACGGGCTCGGCTCTGAGTACCCCATTGCCCTGGTAACCCACAATTGTGGTGGCGGGTCGACACAAAACTTTGGCGTCACGAACAGGATGCGAAACTCGCAAAATTGCGAGCCCTGTGTGCCTATGGAATTGTTTTTGTGAAAAGGACTGTTTGCACTTTTGGCGCCAAAAATCGCCATCTTTGTCGCCATATTCGCGCCCTCAGGCGCTGGAGAAGAAGGTGGGCGTACCTTCGTGGGCGTCTACCCCCCTGTGGCGCGAAGAAAATGCCTGCCCTCTCAAAGTGCTATTACAACATGCGATCCTGCCCTACAGCAAAGGAGGTCCGCCTCCTCTTCACCTTCCTGCAAAGAGGAGGAGACGCAAACCTCGCCTCCACGGAAGAGACCGGATGTCTCTGGAGGAAGAAGAAAGAATCTTCTGGAACATCATGGAAGCAGGACGTGTGCAGCCGAGCAGGGAAGCGGAGGAAGGCAGGCCCCGTGTCCCAGCCAAGCTGCCACCAGAACCGGAGTCATCCGTGGTCCTGCACCTGCAGCAGGCGTTGCTAGAAATTAAAAGAAGAAAATGCACGCCTGAAGAAGATGATTCGCCACAACCTGGATTTGAAGAGATCGAGAGACGCCGGCGTACCCTGGAGCAGCGGAGGCTGTGGGACACGGTGATCTCTCCCCTCAACGACCCCCCACGATTCCAGTTACCGAAGATTCTGCTGCCCAAGGCGAAGGAGCAACCGGAGGCTGCCCCCGAAAGTACCAATCCTGATCCCACCGGTGAAGCGGTGGAGGCGAAGGAGGTTGAGGAGGTACCGCCAGTTCCGGAACGCCCGCCCGGCCAGGAGGCCGCAGCAGATGATCGATCCCCGACAGGGACACCGGAGGGGTCCTGTCCGTCGTTACCAGACGTCGACTGGGACGAGATGGCGCGCCTGGATGACGTCGCCTACACCGCCCAGTGGGAATATGAGTGGCAGCGTCGTGAGGAGAAGCAGAAACGCCAGCAGGAGGAAGAGCGGGAAGCTCAGCGGAATCGACAGGGGCAACATGCAGAGCTGATCGCGGACAAGGAGAGTGTCCGGAGAGAGAAAGGTACCCTGAGGGAACCGCGGCGGCAGGGGTGTGTGACTGAGTTCCAGCTCCGGAAGGGCTGGGGCTTCATCCGTGAACCGGGCCTCTACCCAGGGGTCTTTGTTAGTCGCAGAGACGTAGAATCTCACCTACCGCAAGGCCATCCCGGGAGGGACTTAGTAATGGAGACATTGTCACGTACACACGGCACTGGGGAATGAAGGGATGGTATGCCCTTAACGTCACCATCGTCCGTGACCCCGTCCCCGACGCAGGTAACGTCACCATACCGCAGCGTCCCCGTCTCCAGCTCAAGCAGCATCCGGCCGTGCCCCAGCATCGCCCCCTGCAAGCTCATCGCAAATTAAAGCAATTTCTACATCGCAACTAGCGACCCAGTCTCAATCGCAATCCATGACACGGTCTCATATCGTTAACTGTGATTGAAACGCAATCGGTGTCTCGTGAGGAGAATGTACCCGTTGCGCCCCTAGTGGTTCGCACAAGCACTGTGGCGACTCAAACCCCAATAGCAGGTCACGACCTGTTAGTTCTGGGATCTAGGGAACACCGCATTGTTCCAGCCCCCGGGGTGGAAAGTGTATGTGAAAATGAATAAATAGTAAAGAAGAATCGGTGAGATCCATATAGGGTCTACCATAAGTAAAGTTGTAGAAAGTTCAAGTATGTTTACAAATTTTTGCACAAGTTGAAGAGTATAACGTATATAATGCATATATATATTTCTACCAGTAGAATGCCCGGCTGGGTAAATAGAGAAAAGTTTGCACTTTAGTATTATTATGATGTGATATTATATCTGTGTCTTCGTTTAACAATGGACTTTGAGGTTGAGGACTGTGCCAGCCCAGAACTTATTTGTATATAGTTGCGCTTCGGTGCTTTATCTTGGTTTTACATAAAACCAGCACAACTACCTCTGAATACAAAACCGTGTGGTGTGGCACTGAGTGAGGTCTGCATTCGGATGTCCTGCAGCCCACCCAGGACCCACGTTGAAGGTTTGGTGCGGGTCCTTCACAAGAATACTGTATATTTATTGAATGCTATTTAATACTTTTGTATTTTTCTATAATGTTATTGTTTTGCAACGTTCAAGATATCCTCACCTCCCGGATGGGACGAATTAATGTTCATGTTTGATGTTTTCATGCATAAACAAAACTGTCTCTTTGTATTTTACAGCCCGGGAGTGCTGTCTTTTACCATGGGGGAATGTGTAGCCCTGGTGTTAGGCACACGCAGTACCCTGGAGAGTGTGTGGCGAGACAGCAGTTTAATGCTCAATACCCATTCACTCAACATACACTAGACACACCCTTAGGGTAGTGTAGTTACTTGTGAGGGAGTGGTCAGGGTGTATGTTTGTTGAGTGATTTAGTAGTCAGTTTCCTGTCCTTAGACAGAGTAGACGTGTCCAGTCTGAGCCTGTTAGCAGTTTAGAAAGTGGAGGCTAGTACAGGTGGTCTAGTTCACCTCAGCCTAGTCAGAGCTGTGCCCCACTGGAAGACAGACTGAGATATCTATCAAGAGTCGAGCAAATCGAAGGGCAAAGTGGAAAGATTATTGAAAAAGTGCTTTTGGCTTGGAGAAGTCCTGCACATTGCTACCGGTCACTGGGGACCGAAGGATCACTATTAGCTACAAGCATAGTGGTAAGAAAACCAGGGATTTACCGGACTTTAGGTCGCGGCAAACAGCCCCAAATAGTCAGTACGTAACCGGAGTCAGGTGGAATAGGGACTTTGAGTCAGGCGCAGACAAAAGTAAGAACCTAGTTTCATCATTTGGAAGGCTCCACCACAGATCTGACTGGGAAGAACAGCTTTGGAATAGCTGGAGTTATAGAGGGAACTACGCTGCAGGCTGGTTGTACTCATCATTATTGGACAGTAAAGGAGGCCCCTAACTTGCTTCACTGTTGCCTCAAAGCTCATCCTCCATCAACCCCATCAGCCTCCCTGGGACCTGCCTTACCATCTTGCAAGTAAAGGTATGGAAAGACGCTGACGGTGTGAGACTGAGTTATTTATTTGCATGCCTGCACAATCCCTACCTAACTACCGACCTGAGGGAAGAGTCCTACCTGTAGGGGACCCGACATCTAGCTGCATCACCATCCCCTCAGAGATCTACAGCAGCGCTGGTACAAATTACCAGAAGACTACAGGTGGCGTCACGAACTGTATATAAATCTATCCCCTGTAAATATTCCCCAACATACGCCAGACCGCCAGGGCCACAGACCGAGCCACCGCTACCTGTGACAATCCCCATAGACTTCTACGGGCTCGGCTCTGAGTACCCCATTGCCCTGGTAACCCACAATTGTGGTGGCGGGTCGACACAGATGCACCAAAGAGAAGGGTTCTCCGTCTCACATTTGGCTGGAATGCACAAAAATTAAAAGTTTTTGGGGAAAAGTTAGAGAGCATATAAAGAAAACCTTAAACGTAGACATCCATTAACGTCAAGTTTCATTCTATTTAATCTGGATCGTTCAAATTTACATTTTAAAAAGGCTCACTGATACCTCACCTGCTCAACACAGCTAAAATAACTATCGCAAGACACTGGAAAGATGTAGAGACCCCTACCTGCAAAGAATGGATAAAAGAATCCAACCAAATCGGTATATACGAGAAAATTAGACTTTCAGGATCTAAAAACCTAAAGACTCTAAACGCATGGATAGCCTGGTTGAACACTTTAGAGGATCACCAAATAAGCACAACCGGTAACGGTAATCCTTAATTTCTTTCTCCCTACAAATTTCTTTTGTTATTACTTTTTTTTTTTTTACATATAGCCTGTTCTGTAATGTTCATGCCTTGATTTGAGTTTGATCTCCCAAATCGCTTAGTTAATCTCTATATTTTAAGCAGGACTTTCTGACTCCCTACCCTCCCCACTGCCCCTTGTTTTTTAAACTCTTCTTACAACCCTTTTGGTTTGCAAAACCGCAGCCTTGTAGTGTTATCATTGAGATTTATTACGAATGTTTTTTCTTTTTTTTCTCTTTCTTTTACTATTTCTGGAAAATATTAACCTTTTTTCCTTTCCTGTTATATGATTGAAATTTTTAAAATAAAGAATATATAATAATATATGTTAATATATATATATATTCAGGAATTGCTTTTTGTTTTGTTTTTTTATACCGTTCCGCGTGTGGTAAAATTGGTAAGGCAGCTTTATTCTTCAGGTCAGTACGATTACAGCGATACCCAATCTATATCGTTTTTTGTGTTTTTGCGCTTTTACACAATAAAAACTCTTTTATAGAAAAAAATAATTATTTTTGCATCGCTTTATTCTGAGAGATATAACTTTTTTATTTTTCTGCAGATGTAGCTGTATGATGACTTGTTTTTGTCTTTTTGATTGCGTTTTATTGCACTTTTTGTTTGTCAGTATGATGATAAAGAATTATTTTTTGCTTCGTTTTTTTTACAGTGTTCACTGAAGGGGTTAACTAGTGGTACAGTTTTATAGAGCGGGTCGTGACGGACACGGCAATACCAAAAATGTGTACTTTTATTGTTTATTTTTTTATTTACATAAATAAATGTATTTATTGGAAAAATATTTGTTTCGTTTTTTTCTTTATTTGGGGATTTAAAAAAAATATATTTTTACACTTTTAATATTTTTTTTTACTTTTTTACATTATCCCATCATGGGACATCACTGTCCCACTGATGCTCTGCAGTGCAGATGCACTGCAGAGTATCACATCAGCATCTGACAGGCACGGAAAGAGGCAGCAGGCGCTCACAAGCCAACTTCCCTGCAGAACTCTGAAGGACCCCACGGCAATCTTGCGGCTGGAGGTCTCTATGTAGACCATCAGGACAGAGCTGACACCCGCACCCAATCGCAGTGGCGCTCAGCGTGAGGCTAAACGATCGGTGTGCAGTATCTGTACTACTTGTTGCGGGAGCGCAGCTCCAGCAGAGCAATACATGTATGGCTCATGTCGGGAAGGGGTTAATAATAGTGATGAGCAAGCACTAAAATGCTCAGGTGCTCGTTGCTCTGGTCGAGCAAATTGGAATGCTCGAGTGCTCAACCCAAGCAAAAGCCCAATGTAAATCTATGAGAAGCCCAAGCTTTTTTGTCACGACCCCTCCCCCGAGGTCTTTTTAGGGAATCAAAACATCGGAAATCTATGGGAACAGTGCACAAATGACATGGGTACATCATGGGGAAGACCCCTGGAAGCATTTCTGATTCCCCAGGTCACTGCTGTGAACAATGTTGTCAGAGTGTTATGCCACTTTTACAGGCACACACTAAAACATACAAAAATTAAACCAAAATAGATTTTCCTGGGAAATATGTTAAGGAACATCCTTTCCAGAGTAATAATTTGTATGTAAGGCAAAATAAATAACCCAAAACAAAAATGTACTTCCAGCATATGGGCTATGTTCACACGTAGCGTGTTGATGCATTTTTCAACTTTAGCATTGCTTTCAACCAAGACAAATGTATTCACTGTGAAATGTCATTTTAACATTTAACAACCTTATCTGGCCATGTGGTGTCTGACACATCATCAGACATCCTGTTTCATTTATGAAGGAGGGACTCTGAAAGTCACAAAGCCTATTTTTATAGAGGCATCAGGTGGCATTAATATTCTTAAAGGGCCAACAGCCGGCTATGCTTTGTTGTTTCCATTATTAAACAGTGGGTCTCCTCTACTGTTATTGCCTTTACAGTGAGTGGTTGGGCTGACAAAAATTAGGATGCACCCCAATACCCCTTTGACGACACGTACAGGAGGGCCTCATGAAAAAATGTTCCCATTATAAGAAAATGGGTCTCACATAGTGTTTGCCTATGCATTGAATGCAAGACCTGCCCTGCCTCAAAGTTACAAGCACCAAAATACTCCTTTGAAGCAAGAAAGTGGATGACCACAAGAAAGCAAAGTTCCCATTATTCTTTATTTGGTACTGCCATACTGTTTGCCTATGCATTGAATGCAAGACCTGCCCTGCCCTAAAGTTACACGCACTCCAATAACCCTTGAACCAACATACTAGATGGCCACATGAAAGCAAAGTACCCATTATTCTTTATTTGGTACTGCCATACTGTTTGCCTACTCATTGAATGCAATGCCTGCCCTGCCCCAACATTGGTAAAATCAAAATTCACAGCACACTCTAATGGAACATCTTTCAGAAAAGGTCAAAATTTATTGGACACAAGATAAGAGAGCAAAAAACTACATACACTGGAAGAGGACGACTGCAAAAAATGACGTTTCGACCCCACTGGAGTCTTAATCATATTGTCGCTGCAAAGTAAGAAGAAACATATCAATTAAATATGAGATATAAGGTGTACACAGAACGTATCATAAGTCAAAAAACAATACATAGTAATACAAAGATATCCCAAGTGGAATATAAATGCACAAATAATTAGAAAATGAAAATAAAATAATGAAATAATGAAATTACATAAAACTGCAACATAACATGGTATTCAAAGGGAAGAGTTAATTAATATAAAAAGGTGCAAAAGTCATTTACCTTTATCCAGGTATGATAAGTGAACAAGGCACAGGTATAGAAATAGGGATCCCTGAGGAATCCACAGAGGCTGCAAGGAATAGTGATAGAGTTAAAGAGTATTCAGGGAGAGTATGATCAGTCTATTGGTAAAATCAAAAATACCTAGTGTGTCAGGTAGTAGTGCCTAGAATGTAAAAACGCAGCCCCCTCTGGCTGGGGACCTGCAAAGTCATGTTATAATATGGATTGAAGGTCATAGAGAGCAGGTGTGGAGTATGGGAGAGCTGGTTACCTTGTTCTGCAGTGTGAGAGCGGCGTCCCGCACCTAGCTGCTGTGGCGTGCCTCCCCTGTGTCCCTGGAGACCTCTAAATAGCAGTGTGTATCGCTGGCCGGAAGTGTTACCTCCAGCCCAGAAGTGACGTTATGCTGCCTTGTAATGGTGATTGCGCATGCGCGGCAGTCGTTAGGGAAGCCAGACACAACTTAGTAATCGGTTATAGGTAGTACGTACTGTAGACATCAGTACAGGACGCTGAGGGAATGTAGCCACAGTTACAAAAGCGGCACTCATTAAGGGAAGTCGGGCCCTGTGCAGGTACAAAATGTTAGCAATGCTACTGCAATATAACCTGAATATGGAATAAATGGCAAGGTTAATCTCATCAATATAATATGTAATATATAAAAAAGGGAGGGAAAACTATTAAGGCGGAGGATCCAAAAAAAAGGCGGGGGATCCGAAAACAGCAGAAAAAACAACTAAAAACAGAAAAAAACTGAAAAAATCAGGGGTAACAGGTAGTCAGGTAGTAGTGCCTAGAATATAAAAAAGCGGCCCGGTATGGCTGGGGACCTGCAAAGAGTCAAGTTACAATATGGAATGAAGGTCATAGAGAGCAGGTGTGGAGCATGGGAGAAGCCAGATGGCTGGTTACCTTGTGCTGCAGTGTGAGAGCGGCGCTCCCGCACCTAGCTGCTGTGGCGTGCCTCCCATTTGTCTCTGGAGACCTCTAAATAGCGGTTTGTATCGCTGGCCGGAAGTGACGTTACTCTGCCTTGTAATGGTGATTGCGCATGCGCGGCTGTCGTTAGGGAAGCCAGACATCACTTAGTAATCAGTTACAGGAAGTACGTGCTGTAGACGTCAGTACAGGATGCTGAGGGAATGTAGCCATAGTTACAAGAGCAGCGCTCATTAAGGGAAGTCGGGTCCTGTGCAGGTACAAAATGTTAGCAATGCTACTGCAATATAAACGGAATATGGAATAAATGGCAAGGTTTATCTCATGAATATAATATGTAATATACAAAGAAGGGAGGGAAAACTATTAAGGTGGAGGGATCTGAAAAAAAGGCGGGGGAATCCGAAGAAAAGACGGGGGACCCGAAAACAACAGAAAAGACAGCTAAAAACAAGAAAAAGCAGTAAAAATCAGGGGAACCCCTATTATTTAGAAATAGGTGAAGGTAAATATAGGCAATTCAGAAGCAATAAATTGAATTAATTGAATTTAAAGGGCAAGTACATGTATTAAAGGGGAGGGTACTAAACTGGAGACATATTAGTAGTGGACTCACCTATATGGGTATGGAGTCAGTGTGTCTGCAATGTAAGGGAAGAATATATTTAGTAAATATCAGGTAACATTCACAAAAGCCAATCAATTTCTCTATTAAAGCCCATAGGCTCTAAGGTATCCAGTGCATAAATCCAGTAGGTTTCTCTTAACTTTTGGATTTTAACATGATTTCCACCCCTCTGTGGTCAAAGGACCTGTTCTATCACCTGGAACTTCAATTGTGCCACAGTGTCTATGTTTAGAAAAATGATCCGGTAAAGGGAGCCAGTTCTTTCCACATCATATGGTAGATTTGAGGCTTGCTATCCTATCTTTTACATGTTGGGTGGTCTCCCCAACATAAAGGAGACCACAAGTGCATTTGAGCAAATAAACCATGAAATTTGAGTCACAAGTGTAGTAGCAGTGAACAGGGTATGTTTTGCCAGTCCTAGGGTGAGTAATGCTGTCCGCACAATAGAGGCAAGGGAATGTACCATGAGGCGGGTACCAAGTAGTCTCTGTGTAGTGGTGGAGCGTGTAGTGCCCATGTTTGCCCGCACAAGTATGTCCCTGATATTTGTGGGTCTCCTGGTGCACATAAGTGTGGGAGTGTTAAGACTCGATGCTAGGGTAAGCTCTTGAGAGGAGCGGCCAGTGCTTTTTGATGATTGAATGAACCTTGGGCCTAAGAGGGTGATATGTTTGCACAAATGACACCCTTTCCCTGGAATGAACAGGTGGAGACGGAGATGTAGGGATTAAGAATTGTGTCCTTTTTTTTCCAATAGTTTTAGTGGATAGTATTAGTCTCTGAATTTGTTAGTCATAGTGTCCAGTCTAATCTTAAGTGTCTCAGGGTCAGAGACAATGAGTGAAAATCTATTAAACTGGGAATGTGGCAAACTGTCTCTGGTGGTTCTAGGGTGACAACTAGAGTAAATTAATAGACTATTGCAGTCTGTTGAAAGGCATCCTTCCGCATTTTTCAGCACCAGGGTATCCAAAAAGGGTACCTGTTCAGTATTGTAAATTGTAGTTCCGGTAGAATGGAATAGAAGCATTGTAGAGAACTAGGTGTCTCTGTCCAGATGAAGAATATGAAAACTAGAATTAGCTTGCACACTGTGAAAATTTATAGACTGAGGTGCTGGTGTAACAAACCATGTAGGTCCAAAACCAATATATTAGAAATTCACCGTACACTCACACACACACGCAGAGTGTGCGGTGAATTTCTCATATACAGATGAAGAATATATCATCAGTATAGCGATAATAACTCGTGGCATGTTGTAGAAATGGTTCACTTGTAAAAATGTTTGCCTATGCATTGAATGCAAGCCCTGCCCTGCCCCAACGTTACACACACTTCAATAACTCTTTGAACCAACATACTGGAAGGCCACATGGAATCAAAATTCCCATAATTCTCTTATTGGTGCTGCCTTACTGTTTGACTATTCATTGAATGCAAGGCCTGCCCTGCCCCAACGTTACACACACTTCAATAACTCTTTGAACCAACATACTGGAAGGCCACATGGAATCAAAATTCCCATAATTCTCTTATTGGTGCTGCCTTACTGTTTGACTATTCATTGAATGCAAGGCCTGCCCTGCCCCAACGTTACACACACTTCAATAACTCTTTGAACCAATGTACTGGATGGCCACATGAAAGCAAAGTTCCTACTATTCTTTATTTGGTACTGCCATACTGTTTACTTATGCATTGAATGCAAAGCCTGCCCTGCTACAGCGTTACACGCACCCCAATAACTCTTTGAACCAAACGTACTGGATGGCCACTTGAAAGTAAAGTTTGCATTATTCTTTATTTGGTACTGCTATACTGTTTACCTATGCATTGAATGCAAGGCCTGTCCTGCCCCAATATTACACACACTCCATTAACCCTTTGAACCAACGTACTGTATGGCCACATGAAGCTAAAGTTCCAATTATTCTTTATTTGGCACTGCCATACTTTTTGCCTATTCATTGAATGCAAGGCTTGCCCTGCCCCAATGTTACACGCACTCCAATAACCCTTTGAACTAATGTACTGGATGGCCACATGAAAGCAAAGTTCCCATTATTCTTTATTTAGTACTGCCATATTGATTGCCTATGCATTGAATGCAAGTCCTGATCTGCCCCAATGTCACACGCATTCCAATAACCCTTTGAACCAATGTACTGGATGGCCACATGAAAGCAAAGTTCCCATTATTCTTTATTTGGTACTGCTATACTGTTTGTCTATTCATTGAATGCAATGCCTGCCCTGCCCCAACGTTACGCGCACTCCAATAACCCTTTGAACTAACGTACTGGATGGCCACATGAAAGCAAAGTTCCCATTATTCTTATTTAGCACTGCCATACTGATTGCCTATGCATTGAATGCAAGGCCTACCCTGCCTTAAAGTTACATATACCTCAATACCCCTTTGAACCAACATACTGGATGGCCACATGAAAGCAAAGTTCCCATTATTCTTTCTTTTGTACTTCCATACTGTTTGCCTATGCATTGAATGCAAGGTTTGCCCTGCCCCAACGTTACACGCACTCCAATAACTATTTGAACCAACGTACTATTTGAAATATTACCCTGGATGGAGGAATGGAAGATTTACTACAAGACCAATATTTCTAATGATACCCGTGGCCTGCTGGGGTAAGTGACGGATTCAGCGACCTTGTGCTCCGTCACAACTGTTAATAGTATGGGTGTCTTGAGAACACTGTTTTTGTTAACAATGTAGCAGATAAGGCAACCCATGATCACACAGGCCCTTCTGGCATTTGCCAGAATTGTCAGATGGCCAGTCGTGCCCTGTCTGAGGTAATTCTTTCTCCTAGAAGTGCAATGGTAGTCTTTCTCATATGAAAACTATTAACTCCCCTTTTAGTGCCAGTCACCTTTTTAAGCAAAGCTGGCAGGGGGAAAGTAGGTAATTCCTTCATCTACAAAATGGCTTCCTCTTCTCAACATGTCCGACCACCGACTGCCACTTCAAATTTAAAACTCTCCACCAGGACTTGGCTCCTCCCCCTTATATGTGACTGTAGAGCTGCAGTCATTGGCTGACTGCCCTGAGGCATTTATTCAGAACCTTCTGAATATTAAAACAGAGCTGGGTCACCTGATCAAGCCGGGGAGGAGAAGATTAATCCTTTTTGTGCTGCCTGTCAGCAGGTCTCACAATGTATTTAAAATGCACAGTCCACATAAAAATTCACAGCATTTATATGAAAATACACTATATATACGGTATCCCATAGAAATGGCAACTTTGTGGGATACCACAGTATCACACAGCAAAAACAGTTGAATGGAGGCCTGAAATACCATAATTTGTAGCCCACAGATAGCGGAGTCATGTGATGGAGATACCACACTGTAAAATATGTGGCCTGTATTTTAGTTTTTTAATAGGAAAATAGTGTCAAGAGCTACAGTAACACACACAGCAAAAATAGTTGAATGGAGGCCAGAAATGACACAATTTGTAGCCCACAGGTAGCTGAGTCGTGTGACGGAGATACCACACTGTAAAATATGTGGCCTGTATTTTTATTTTTTTACAGAAAAATACTGTAAAGAACTAGGGTAATACAGCAAAAACAGTTTAATGGAGGGCTGACATGCCACAATTTGTAGCCCACAGATAGATGAGTTGTTTGACGGAGATACCACACTGTAAAATATGTTGCCTGTATTTTTATTTTTTTACAGGAAAATAGTGTCACTAACTAGGGTAGCACACAGCAAAAACAGTTGAATGGAGACCTTAAATGCCACAATTTGAAGCCCACAGATAGATGAGGCATGTGACGGAGATACCACACTGTAAAATACTGTATGTGGCCTGTATTTTTATTTTTTTATGGAAAAATATTGTAAAGAACTAGGGTAATACACAGCAAAAACAGTTGTAAAATATGTGGCCTGTATTTTATTTTTTACAGCAAAATACTGTCAAGATTTAGGGTAACACACAGCAAAAATAGATGAATGGAGGCCTCAAAAGCCACAATTTTTAGCTTACAGATAGATGAGGGGTATGACGGAGATATCACACTTTTAAATATCTGGCCTGAAATGGCACAATTTTGAGCGCAATAATATACGATCCGTGTGGCGGACAAAACCCATTGTAAAATATCTGCCCTGTAGCTAAATTTTTTTTTGTCAGATAATTATCTTTTTTGGCAGCAAAATCATGTGAAGAAATTGTATAAGACAATTTTACAAAAAATTTTACAGTACCATAAAAATGGCAGACTTTTCTGCACACTCAAATGTGATCGCTGGGACGGGCAAATCCGTTTAAAATTGCTGGATTTTCACGCTGTACTATGAAAAGGATCTGACTGCATTCTGCAGTCCCAAGAAGCAAATGGATAAAAAAAAGTGTGCTCTGGATTGCTTTTGAATTAAATAATCAGGATTAAGATGCACCAAAATTTAGTCCTGGCCACTGATATCTGGGGCTATCTATATACAGTCAATATATGTAATAGGCAGCAGCAGCAGACAGTAATGGAATGAACCCTCTTCATGTATGCAATACAATACACATACAATGCCTGCCTAACTAGCAGTGATATCTATAAACCCACAGTGCCTGCATGCCTTGCACTGATATGTATATACCCACATACACTCCCTGCCTACCAGCACTGTAATTTATATACCACGTAATTAGTCCTTAGAAGGACTGTTGATTTAGCTAGATTTGTGTATTCTATTATGGTATACCAACACTACCTTAGCAACCCCCAAATCTGACCCTATCTCGGCAGCAACTCTCCCTATACTAGCTGAGTCCGGAGCTGACTGCGCCGAGTAGGGCGGCAACAGGTCTGATATAGACCTGATGATGCTGTATGGCCAGCCAATCACTGTAATGCCACAACCAACATGGCTGAGGCATTACAGTGCATGGCACACAATCCCTGCGTGTTGATTGGTGCTCTAAAGAACCGAACTCCCACAGAACAATCCCAGAGATGCTCGGCGCTCGCCGAGCACCACGAGTACAGCGATGCTCGGGCGAGTACCAATTATGCTCGCTCATCACTAGTTAATAACTTATTCTGATATGGTGCTATAACCAATGCATTCTGACCCTCACACAAGTGTTTTTCCAATTCCTGTACTTTTGTTAACATCAGAGAAGCAAGCACCAAGACAGAGAAACTCCTGGAAAATTCACAACACTGCATGGGCATCCCAACATATGCAACACAGTACACGTATAAATACAGGTACCCAAGTTTTTCCTTTTAACTTAGTCATGTTTCTCTGGCCTTATATATTAACTTTGGTGAATTTCCCTGGTATCACTCAGTGCAGCACTGCAAGGGGCACCAAGGACAAAAATATTTGGATCTTAGCTAACAGAAAAAAAGTTTTGATATACCGTTAATGCAAATTTCTTCAACGAAATTCCCATTTTTTGTATGAAAATTTAATTATTTTTTTGAGTTGACTGAAGATGTCTGGTAGAGTTTTGCAAAGGATTTTGTACTGCACAGGAATGTGAAAAAAGGGCAAAAATAGTTGTAACTTGGCAAACAAAAATTCTTTACATTACATGAATGCAATTATCTTGAATTAAGTTCTCAATTTTTGTATAAATGCTTAATGATTTTTTTGGGCATGGTGATGTTGCCTGTTAGAACTCTGAATAGGATTGAGCCATTGCACATGGATGGGCACAAAGGACAAAATGTATTATTAAAAAAATATTGTTGGACCTCAATGAATCCCAATTTCCTTTTGGTCTCAGTTTTTATCCTATTTTTAGCTACATTTATTTAGGGAGGGCACCAGCTATGAAGATTGTTCCCAGTGTGTCCCTGTGCAGGATTGGGCCCCTGCGTAAGACACAAAAGTAAAAATTGTGGTAACTTAGCAAAAAGAAAATTCTTGTATTATATTGATTAGATTTCCTTGAAGAAATTCTCAATTTTTGATTAAATAATTATTTTGTTCTGGGAGGTGGGCGCAGGCGTAGTTCCCTGGTAGAAACCTGGGTTACATTGGGCTTCTTGTAGTGTTTCTTTACTTATACTACTGTACTGTATTCATTAAGAAACAATTATCAGGTAGCTTAGGAGACAGATGGATCCTGTTCAATGCTGTTGGATTGGATCTTCAATAGCAGTCAAAACAATATTAAACAGTTATCTTGAGAAGTCATGACATTGCCAAGTATTTCAGGTTCAGCAGAATATAATCTACATTAGCAGTAACTATCTTCTGGTTATGCAATATCTATTGCCAGTGCATCAGCTACAATATCAAAATTCACCAATACAGATTCATCATGCAACAGTGTCACTGGTTGGCACTAAGTCACATGGATAGAGAGAGTGATCACACAAAGAATCAAAACCTGATTTCCTCTTTCCCATAATCTGGACACCATATTATACATGGAAAGTGACATCAAAAGATGATAAGGCATGCAAACACAGTGTTATTGCCACAAAAATTGATGGCATCATTAATAAAATTCATGACAAATTAGGTTTGACACAGACTAGAGTTGAGCGAAACAGGTCGGTCAGATTCAAAAGTAGGCGACTTTCGCCAAAGTCGGGTTTCGCCTAGCGAAACCCGACCATAACGTGAGGTCGGCCATGCGGTCATCGAACCTAGCACCAAAGTCGGTTTTCCCATAATGCTTGCAGGCGCCTTTTCTCAGTCAATGAGCAAGGACGTACACTGTGGGCAACGAGATGACATGGGCAGCGGCCACCACAATCTTAGAGAAGGGCATTGCAGTGATTGGCTTGCTTTGGGGGGCATCATAGTGTCTATAAAAGCCCTGACCGCCGACCGCCATTTTACTTCTGCCGATCTTAACAGTAGGGAGAGGTTGCTGACGCTGTTTATCAGTAGGGAGAGAGTTAGGCAGGAAAGAAAAGTTATTCTGTGCTTGTGCTGATAGCAATTGTGCTGTACAGTTAGTGTGCAGTGACAGGGGAGGATTTTCTTGTGTGCAGCAGCGCTAGTTATTAGGCTGCCTGCCAGTGACAGGGGAGGATTTTCTTGTGTGCAGCAACGGTGGTTAATAGGCTGCCTGCTAGCTGTACTGCTGTGTGTACACTGCAGTGCAGACTGCTTTTTACACTGCACTAAAACTTTTATTCTTTTTTTCTGCACAGTTACCGAGTGTTCATTTTTTCCCACACCATATAGAGCTCCTCACACACTACCGTGTACGGGCTGGTATCACGGACAAATACATGCTGACTATCTGTGTGTGATTCCGGAAATATATACGGAGATTTACAATTACCCCTAGACTGTATACAGCTGTACGCTTGTGATATAGTACCCTTTTTCTGCTTTTTATATTCTGGTCTAATCCATACTGAGCCTGTGAGCGTCTGTGTCTGACTCCGGAAATATATACGGAGATTTAAAATTACCCCAACACTGTATTCAGCTGTACGCTACTGATACAGTACCCTGTGAGCGTCTGTGTCTGACTCCGGAAATATATACGGAGATTTACAATTACCCCTAGACTGCATACAGCTGTACGCTTCTGATACATTAACCTTTTTCTGCTTTTTATATTCTGGTCTAATCCATACTGAGCCTGTGAGCGTCTGTGTCTCACTCTGGAAATATATACGGAGATTTACAATTATCCCTAGATTGTATACAGCTGTATGCTTGTGATACAGTACCCTTTTTCAGTTTTTTACATTCTGATCTAATCCATACTGAGCCTGTGAGCGTCTGTGTCTGACTCCGGAAATATATACGGAGATTTACAATTACCCCTACACTGTATACACCTGGTAACTTCTGATACAGTACCCTTTTTCTGCTTTTAATATACTTGTCTAATCCATACTGAGCCTGTGAGCGTCTGTGTCTGACTCCGGAAATATATACGGAGATTTACAATTACCCCTAAACTGTATACAGCTGTACGCTTGTGATACAGTACCCTTTTTCTGCTTTTTATAATCTGGTCTAATCCATACTGAGCCTGTGAGCGTCTGTGTCTGACTCTGGAAATATATACGGAGATTTAAATTTTTTCCTATTCTATATACACCTAGTATCTTCTGTTACAGTACCTTTTTTCTGCTTATTATATTCTGGTCTAATCCATACTGAGCCTGTGAGCGTCTGTGTCTGACTCGTGAAACATATACGGAGATTTACAATTACACCTACAATGTAAACACCTGGTATCTTCTGATACAGTACCTTTTTTCTGCTTTTTATATTCTTGTCTAATCCATACTGAGCCTGTGAGCATCTGTGTGTGACTCCGGAAATATATACGGAGATTTACAATTTTCCCCTTCACGGTATACAGCTGTACGCTTCTGATGCAGTACCATATATCTGCTGGTATTTTGGGTACATTTTCCCAAACATGAGGAAGCATGGTAGAAGAGGCCACGGACGTGGGCGTGGGGGGCCAGCAGGTACTGATGGTGGTGGTGCATCTGCTGGAAATACCAAAAGCACAATAGCACCTAAGGCAGGAGGTGTTGAGCCTGCGTCATCGTCTGGCTCCAGAAGGCCTGGAAGACTCCCTTTTCTGGGAGTAGGTAAACCGCTTTTAAAGCATCAGGAACAGGTTTTGGCTTACATGGCCGAAACAGCCCCCAGCTCTATCTCCTCCTCTTCTGAAGTTTCAAAAAATGCAAGCACTGAGTCGTCAGTTCAGACTCCTGGTCAGGAACAACACCTCTCCTTGTATCCTTCACCCCCACCAAAAGTGAGGGATGCGGCAGGCCACACTTCAGATTACTCCATGGAGCTCTTTTCACATACCATGCCTGGGTTATCAAGTCAAATCCTGAATTCCCCAGTCCAACATGAATCTGACATGGAGTGCACTGATGCACAGCCACTGCTAGATGATTCTGCTGGTACATTCACCCAGAGCACTACATTGCCCTCGCAGTCTACTGAGCCAGAATCTGACCCTGATGAAACTCAGGTGCCCCTTCCCGCATATATACCACCTTACACAGTGACACAGAGAAGGTGCAGATGAAATTGAAGAGGAGGTGATGGATGACCCAGTTGTTGACCAGGATTGGCATCCATTGGGGAAGAGGGTGCCGCTGGCAATAGCTCGGAAGAGGAGAAGGATCTGCAGCAGGCATCGACATCACAGCAGTGAAGGTAGCCAGCAACGCTACATCGCTTCCCACACTCTAAGCCCACAAGTTAGCACACCACCAACAAGCAATGTTGAGGTGTCGTCGCAAGGCCAAAGCAGTCAGGGAATATCAAAGTTTTTGCAACGAAAGACTGAATCTAGGCCATCACCACCACCACCACCACCACCATCACCAACCCCCTCTCTGTACGTCATGTCCACCGCTGTTTCCCCCATATGCAGTTCTCAAGTCCAGCTCACCCTAGCAGACACTCTGAGTAGAACAAGAAAGTACTCATCCTCTCATCCGCGTACACTGGCTTTGAACGCCTACATTGCCAAACTGATCTCATTAGAGATGATGCCCTTCCATTTGGATTAAAGCGCCGCGTTCCGAGAGCTCATGGCCTATGCTGTCCCATGCTATGACCTACCCAGTCGGCACTTCTTTTCTAGAAAAGCCATCCCTGCCTTCCACCTGCATGTGAAAGACCGCATTTTCCACGCACTCAAACAATCAGTGAGTGGAAAGGTGCACCTCACAACAGATGCATGGGCCAGTAGGCATGGCCAGGGCCGTTACGAGGTGTCCCACTATCAAACAGCTAGTGGTAAGCGTCAGCAGGCTGTTTTAAAGATGATATCTTTGGGTGACAACAGACACACCGCGGAAGTACTGGCCGACTACTTGAAGTGAGAAACTGAGTCATGGCTGGGCAGTCTACATCTTGCGCCAGGCAAGGTAGTCAGTGTTAACGGACGTAATTTTGTGGCGGCCATAGCCCTGGCAAAACTCAGACACATACCTTGTCTGGCTCACACCTTGAACCTAAATAATTATCTGGAGTTAACAGCCCTACTCCATAAGGTGCGAAGACAGTGCTCGCACATCAGTCGCTCACCCGTAGACTCCATTCGTATGCAGAGGCTGCAGCGATCGCTCCACCTCCCCATGCACCGCCTAATCATAGACGTTTTAACAAGGTGGAACTCCACCATACACATGGTTGAGAGGCTGTGCGAACAGAGGCAGGCTGTAATGCACTTGTGGGAGGATACACGGGCAGGTGTTATGATTTGGTAGCTGAGGAGGACGGGAGCAAAAAAAACAGCCAAGGCAGTCGAACACCCAGAGAGGTTAGGAACTAATGGGTTGCAGATCCCTAAACTAACCGCACAACTAGAAGCAGCCATGGGACGTACCTACGGTGACTTAGACGCCTTGGCACAGCCGGAGAGCTAGCTACACCAAAGATAGAAACAGGAAAGCTAACTGCCCCGGAGTAAAGCCCCAAAGGAATAGGTAGCCCCCACACATATAATGATGGTTAGACAAGACGAAATACAAATGTAGGCAGAAAATAGAGTGAGCAAGCGCAGCGGCCAAATACTGCCTAGAAAGGACAGAACAGGACAGAAAACTATCTGCAACCCAGCAAAACCCGAGAAAAACGTCCAACACTTCTGATTTAAAAAATGCTGAGATCACATGATCTCGCCACCCGCTAAATCAGATCTCAGGTGTGAACAAGAGGCTAACCCGCAGCCACTCAAATAGCAGGGAAAGAGCAACTGAACAACTAAACAGTGGCTACTGAAAAACAGAGAGTAGCACAGGCCCCAGGAGGGGAACCTGGCTAACATCCCACAAAAGTGCAGACAAAAAATGGGAAAGGCAAACACGATAGAAACAAGCAGCAAATAACTTATCTGAAAGTAGCAGACGAAGGCAAGACACCAACTCACTTCCAAATGGACCAGGAAACAACAATTGATCACCGGTGAGGATCATGGAAAGGCAGCTCACTTATATCAGCCCAGTCAGTCTCTGCTGATTACCAGTCATCGCTCGCAGGTGATGGACTTCTACTATTTAACACAGGTTCAATACCCTCAGCAATCACCAGAGGGAGCCCCAACTCAGAAGTCATTTCCAAAACGTTCACAACAGGCAGGCAGTTTGAGGGCAGACATGGAGTTGTCGGGTGTGCAGTGGTCAAAGCTTAAAGACCTCTGTAAAGTTCTTCAGTGTTTTGAGGAATGCACATGGCTGGTAAGCGCAGACAACGCCATCATAAGCATGAGCATCCCACTTATGCGTCTGCTCATGCAAACTTTGACGCACATTAAGGATCAAGCGTCTGCAGCGGAGGAGGAAGAGGATGAGGAGAAAGGAAGCCTTGATGACAGTCAGGCATTGTCTGCTCAGGCAACTGTACTGGGCGAAGTGAAGGAAGAAGAGGAAGAGGAGGAGGAGAATGAGGGGGATGATTATTTTGGGAGGAGGATGCTTCTCAGGGGCAAGAGAAAATATTGGCTTGCCAAGGTCAGGAGCAGGGTTTGTGCGTGACTGGAGGGATGTGGATTTGGCAGAAAGTGCTCCTCCACCCACCACTGGCAGTGCATCATTGATACCTTTACCATTGGCCCACATGTATGATTATGTCTTGTGGATCCTAAAAGGGACCCCCGCTTTGCCAAAATTATGAAGGATGACGACTATTGGTTGGCCAGCATCCTCGATCCACACTATAAAGGCAAATTACAGAACATCATGCCACAGGAGAACCTAGAGCTAATATTAGCGAACAAACAAGCATCTCTGTAAACCGTTTGTTAGAGGAATTCCCAGCACACAGCTGCTGTGCAGGTTCTATCACGAGCCGTACTGGGCCAAATGGAAGAGGTGTTCGTGGTGCACACAGCCGAAGTGGCGTTGGAGACAGGGGTTTCATGACCATGTTGTGGACTGTTTTCTCGAGTACGCTCACACGACTGTTAATACTGAATCCATTGCAACAGACAGGAGACAGCAGTTGTCAACTATGGTTCAAAATTACCTCTCCTCCCTTATCAATGTTCTCCCTCACAGTTCATTCCCCTTTGACTACTGGGCCTGTAAACTGGTCACCTGGCCTGAATTGGCACAATATGCCTTACAGGAGCTCGCTTGCCCTGCTGGTAGTGTGCTATCAGAAAGAGTCTTCAGTGCTGCTGGATCAATCCTGACAGAAAGTGGGACCCGGCTGTCGTCCCAAAATGTTGGTGATCTCACCTTCATTAAAATGAACCATGCCAGGGTTTCAAAGGATTTTGTACCACCTTCCCCTGATGACACATAGGTTGCAAGCAAAATGGCTTGCTTTGTCTCCTCTTCCTCCGACTTCTCCAATTCCTCCATTTGCAGCTGCTGAAAGTCCAGTCTACACCTCAACATATGCCAGTTTTTCCACCTCCCTAACTGGGAACTACCCCCCAGGGCCGGTATCAGCACCTGGCATACCCGGGCAAGTGCCGGTGCCCTGAGCAGGTGGGGAGGCCCATTCATGGGTGATGGCACTGGCACATGGCCCCTGATAGTATGCCATTGTCTCTGACGTTGGGGGGCCCACTCACAGTCAGAGACACAGGCGTACTATGAGGAGCCCTGTGCCAGTGCCGGCGCCCAGGAGTAGGCCCCCCTGCTTGCTCAGGGCCCCAGCACTTGCAATACTTACTTCTCCCTGCTCCACCGCTGTGACGTCTTCCACGTTTCTTGACAGTGACATTCAGGTCAGAGTGCGCAATGACGTCACGTCTGTACGCCCTCTGCCTGAACAGTGCAAGTGCAGAGAGCTGGAAGATGGCGACGCTGAGGAGTCCAGAGGATAGCAGTGCCCAGCAAGGAGAGGTATTTCATTTTTTTAATGTTTGGAGCAATATATGGGAGTATTATACACTGGAGAATTATATATGTGGCCCATCATACTCTTAAGCATCATAGATAGAGCCCATTATACACTGGAGAATTATAAATGGGGCCCATTATATATGGAGCATTATATAGGCCCATCATACACTGGAGCATCATCTATGGGGCCCATCATACACTGGAGCATCATAAATGGGGCTCATCATACACTGGAGAATCATATACGGGGCCCATTATACACTGGAGCATTATAAATGGGGCCCATTATATATGGAGCATTATATAGGCCCATCATACACTGGAGCATCATCCATGGGGTCCATCATATACTAGAACATCATATGGGGTTCATCATGGGGCATCATATAGGGCCATTCATATATGAAGCATCATATGGAGCACATATGGGGCCTATTTTGTATGGAGCATTATATGGAGCCCAATCTGTATGGAGCAATATATGGGGCCCATCATATACTGTATGGAGCTTTATATGCGACTCATTATACAGTATGGAGCAATATGTGGGGCTCATTATACTCTATGGGGACTTTCCTATACAGTATGGCACATTATATGGGGACCATCATATACTGTAGCATTATGTGAAGATCATCATATACTGTATGGAACATTATATGGGACAGATTATTTATGGAGCAATATATGGGGCTTATTATTCTGTATGGCGCACTATGTGGTGGTCATAATACTGTATGGAGGAATATACTGCCTGGTTTTTGAGCTATTGTAGAATTTAAAATAGATATCACTCATGTAATGTAAGAAGTGAAGTATTTGGCATTGCATTATACTATATTTCACTGCCGTATCGGAGCATCATGAATTGTGGTATGTGTTAAAGGGGCCCACTGAGACTCTTTCGCCTGGGGCCCACGAAAACCTGGAGCCAGCTCTGCCCCCCCTCAACTTTAGCCAAATGACCCCCAGTTTTCACTGCATAACTATTATTATAAAGTAAATTAAGGTTGACAAGCTTAAGTACCGTATATACTCGAGTATAAGCCGACCCGAGTATAAGCCGACCCCCCTAATTTTGCCACAAAAAAACTGAGAAAACTTACTGACTTGAGTATAAGCCTAGGGTGGAAAATGAGATTATGCCCTATATGCTGCCCCATGTATTATGCCCCCATAGATGCTCCATAGATTGTGCCCCCATAGATGATCCATAGATTGTGCCCCCATAGATGATCCATAGATTATGCCCCCATAGATGCTCCATAGATTGTTCCCCCATAGATGCTCCATAGATTGTGCCCCCATAGATGCTCCATAGATTGTGCCCCCATAGATGATCTATAGATTATGCCCCCATAGATGCTCCATAGATTGTGCCCCATAGATGCTCCATAGATTGTGCCCCCATAGATGATCCATAGATTGTGCCCCCATAGATAATCCATAGATTATGCCCCATAGATGCTCCATAGATTGTGCCCCCATAGATGATCTATAGATTATGCCCCCATAGATGCTCCATAGATTATGCCCCCATAGGTGCTCCATAGATTGTGCCCCCATATATGATCAATAGATTGTGCCCCCATATATGATCCACAGATTGTGCCCCCCTAGATTATTCCCCCATAGATGCTCCATAGATTGTGCCCCCATATATGATCCATAGATTGTGCCCCATAGATGCTCCATAGATTGTGCCCCCATAGATTATGCCCCATAGATGCCCCATAGTATAAGCCTCATATGCTGCCGCTGCTGCTGCAACTGAAAAAAAAAAAGACATACTCACCTCTTGTCGCTGGGGGCCAGGTGCCGGTGTCCTGAGCAGGCGGGGACACCGGCGCGCTATGGGGGACAGGTGCCGGTGTCACCGCTCTCTCAGGGCCCCGGCACCTGCGATATTTACCTGTCACCGAGTTCACCGCTGCTCGCCGCTGTCTTCCGGGTCCTCCAGCAGTGGATGATCAGGCAGAGGGCGCGGCGCGCAGTAACTACGTCATCGCGCCCTCTGCCTGAACATCGCAAGAGGACCCGAGGACACAGCAGCGCTTTGGTGGAACGGGACAGGTAAATATCCCTTATACTCACCCCTCCTGCCAGCGCGTCTCTGCCTCCTCTTCTCCCACGGTCCCGGCGCCTGTGTTCAGCGGTCACGTGTTACCACTCATTAAAGTCATGAATATGTGCATATTCATGACTTTAATGAGCGGTACCACTGAGGACTGAACACAGGCGCCGGAGACTGTGGGAGAAGAGCAGGGGGGCTGCAGAGACCGCGCCGGCGGAGGGGTGAGTATATAGGACAGCTGCGCTCCGCCGACCCCCTGGTATATGACTCGACTTTCTGCCCTAAAAAATGGGCTTAAAATCTCGGCTTATATTCGAGTATATACGGTAATAAGAATTGATGTCGTTGGCATTAAAATGGGCACTGTAGGTGTGTTTACTGTCCTCCACCCCCTGCTGACTTTGCTTCCCCATTGACTTGCATTTTGTTTCGTGTTTCAGTCGGACCTCCGACTTTTCCCGATAGTCGGCTGATTTCGTTCGACTCGACTTTTGAGAAAGTCGGGTTTCACGAAACCCGACTCAACCCTCCCGGAGGCAAAGTCGCTCATCTCTAGCACAGACCACAGGTCTAGTTAGGTGAATTGGTCCCCATGCAGGAAATTTAATTAGTTCTCATGCATATAAAGAAAATGACAGAACAGGGTGCCTGACATCAAAAGAGTAAGAGGGAAAAGATGAAAAAATATGAAAAATCTGTGCTGTATGTTTTTAAACAGGCTGTTGGTTATCACTATTTACCAACAACTTACCCATAGCCAGATATATTGAATTTACTTGCACATTATTAAAGCCAGGTTTTTCATTAAAGTGCTTAAAAGGTATTCATACACTCCGAGGAGACCTCAGAGTGATGCACACATCTTTTCTGGGCAATTAGAGGCTTTGTAGAATTAATTTGCAGAGAATCAATTTGCTGCAAATAATTTTTTTTAAACTAGAATTTGAATTTCAAAAGATTTGATTATCTCTATGGAGGAAACATAGGTGATGCTCAAATGAAGCACAAGAAGGTAATATTTAAAAAAAAATTATAATGCTGTTTTACATAAGGATGTTAAATGGAATTACGGTAGATCTTAAGAAATCAATAATCTTAGTTAGAGAGATGCTGGGAAATCTTCCCATGGTTGAGGGGGCATTCATCAACACTTTATTGCAAAATTAACACTTGCTCATATATGCATCTGGCAGCTCTGTTTTCGTTTGTGCTTTGTTTATTTTTTTCATTTCTTGCTACAAAAAAGCAACAGAATCAGAGAAAGAAGAAAAAGAATTCATTTGGAGAAGTTATCTGATTATTTACTACGTTAATACAAATGTGAATCCAAGCATGGTTTAAAACAAACTGAAAGGAAGCCCAAGTAGTCTCACAATAATGTGAAAAAGCTTTAGGATTTAAAATATTAGCAGTGCAAAAGGGGAGAAGATGGATCTTTTTCAGGCACTGTTCCAAGAATTCTAAAAGAATGCTTCTCAATTAAGAAGTTGCTTTCTGTGCACAGTGTTTTCCATAAATAGTGTTTTTTGGACCCAAGCCAGATCCTTCTTTCTATTGCAAAACACAATACAGTAAAACGAACAATATCATAATTTAAAAGGGATAAAAGTACTAAACACTGCAGTTTACAAATCATAGAATGTATTTTTACATGTATGTCATATTATCAACAATACGTCTTAAAGACGTTCTCCACTACTTTTGGTCTAGTCTTTGTGATTTTTCAGCTGTTTTCGGTTGCACCTTTTTAAAGCTTGTGTTATATGGGTTCTCCTGTTTTTCCTTATACTCATCATTGTGG
>JARQOD010000001.1:574152811-574163840 GCA_033576555.1 Oophaga sylvatica
GTAGGAGCCTGAATGAATCCTCCGACATCCGTAGATAATTCCGGAAATCCTGCGGATTCTTCTCCTGCAACTCCCTCACTAGATGCATGTGGAGAATTTGGACCTCTGCTCCAGCCATTCTCTGGTCCACATGCGACGCTTTCGCTTGGAGCGCCTCTCTTCCACCCGCGCCTCTTCTTGTCGATCTGCCTCCATAGATAGTGCAACTGCCACAATCACACGCTCCGCGGTGGACAGGTTCATTATGTGCAACCTGTACGGTAAAGAAGAGAAAAGTTAATTACTAATTAATTACTATTAATAAAGTGTTTAAACAAAATAAAATAAAGAATAAAATAAAAAATATATAAAAAAAAATAAATTAAACTTTTCAGTTAACATTTAATATACAGTTTACAAATGTCTAAAATGGTGGGGGGGTGTAAAATAAATAAAGCAGACGAAAAAAAAAAAAAATAAGGTCAGGGGTGTAAAATAAATAAAGCAGACGAAAAAAAAAAAAAAATAAGGTCAGGGGTGTAAAATAAATAAAGCAGACGAAAAAAAAAAAAAAAAAAAGAAGGTCAGGGGTGTAAAATAAATAAAGCAGACAAAAAAAAAAAATAAGGTTAAAAACCATTATCAAACAACATCACAAACAATATTTACCTTGAATCCAAATATCCCGAAGAACCAAATCCAAAAGGGGATGGATGGTGCTCTAGCGACTCAGACAGGATCGCAAAAACACACCACTGCGCCACAAACAGGATCGCAAAACTCCGCCACGCGATACTATCCTCTCAACAACGCACAAAGAGTCACCCATAAAGTGCTCTGGAAACAATGGATGGGGGCGCAGTTATTATAGCTGAGGTGATGTTGTGGTCACCAATCGGAGCTGTAGGGCGTTAACGAAAGAAAACAAAGTCCCGCCTGCGCCGCTGACTAATGCGTCGTCAGCGAGGTCGCACATCGTTCACAAAAGGTGCTAAACACAGCGATTCAGGCTCACCAGCGGGACGCCAATGATCAAAATACGGTCCAGAACTCTAGTGAACGATCAACGAGATCACAGCAGGGGCCACGTCGTTGCTACATGCCACACACAACTACGTCGCTAACGAGATCTCTAAATAGTGACGTATTTTAGCGATCTCGTTAGCGATCTTGTTTAGTGTGGCATACCCTTAACACAATTTTTGTTGTAAAAAATGTAAATTAGTTTTTTCTTCACTTTCCAATAGTATAAAATTCTATGACACACCTGTGCTGTCAATATGATCACTGCACCCTTAGATGAATTCATTGAGAGGTTTAGTTTGTAAAATGCGGTCACTTGTGGGGGGTTCTGATGTTCTGACTCCTCATGGGCTCTGCCAATATGACATGGCACCCTCAAACTAGAGCAGCAAAATTTGCACTGCAATATGGTGCTACTTCCATTCTGAGCTTTGCACTGTGCCTCAAAAGTAGTTTTTGAATACGTATGGGGCATCAGTGAACTCAGTAAAAATTGCAAAACAATTTTTGGGGTCCATTTCCCCTGTTACCCTTGTGAGAATACAAAATTTGGAGTTAAAAAAGATTTTTGCAGGAAAAAAGTTTTTTTTTTTTTTCAACTCTTAACGTTATAAACTTCTGTGAAGCACCTGGGGGTTCAAGGTGTTCAATACACATCTAGAGAAGTTCCCAAGCGGATCTTGTTTCCAAAATGGTGTCACTTGTTGGGGTTTCCACTGTTTAGGCACATCAGTGGCTCTCCAAACGCGACAAGGCATCTGCTAATTTTTCCAGTAAATTTTACATTCAAAAAGTCAAATTGCGCTACTTCCCTTCTAGTCCCTGCCGTGCACCTAAGCAGTTGTTTTCCTCTGCATATTGGGTGTCTGCGCACTCAGAAGAAATTGCACAACAAATTGTATGAAGCAATTTCTCCTTTTACATTTGGAGCAAAAAAAGACTTATCTGGGAAAAATGTGATTTTTTTTCACGGCTTAACGTTATAAATTTCTGTGAAGCACCTGTGGGTTCAAGGTGCTCAATACACATCTAGAAAAGTTTTCTAAGGGGTCAAGTTTCCAAAATGGTGTCCCCTGTTGGGGGTTTCCACTGTTTAGGCACATCAGGGGCTCTCCAAACGTGCCATGGCATCCGCTAATTATTCCAGTAAATTTTACATTCAAAAGGTGAAATGGTGCTCCTTCCCTTCCAACCCCTGACGTGTGCCCAAACAGTAGATTTCCCCCACATATAGAGTATTAGCATGCTCAGTATAAATTGCACAACAAATTGTAAGGTCCATTTTCTCCTGTTACCCTTGCGAAAGTAAAAAAATAGGTCTAAACGAAATTTTTTGTGAAAGAAAAGTAAATGTTTATTTTTTTAATCCACATTCCAAAACTTCCTGTGAAGCACCTAAAGGGTTAATAAACTTCTTGACTGTGGTTTTGAGTACTTTGAGGGTGAAGTTTTAAAAATGGTGTCACCTTTGGGTATTTTCTGTCATATAGGACCCTCAAAGTCACGTCAAATGTGAGGTGATCCCTAAAAAAATGGGTTTGCAAATTTAGTTGGACAAATGAGAAATCGCTAGGTCAAATTTAACCCTTATAACTTGCTAACAAAAAAATGTTTCCAAAATTGTGCTGATTTAAAGTAGACTTGTGTGAAATGTTATTTATTAACTATTTTGTGCAATATGACTGTTAGGGTTGCGAAACGCACTGAATAGAATATTTAATAGAGAGCGTTCGCAACCCAGGGTCCACCGTGCAGAGATGGGAAACTGCAGCTAATCTGCACAATGGCAAACTAAGGTAGCGATCCCCCAGTACACACGGGGCTAAACGTCACCCTGTGGAGTAAGCACGGGTCACCCTGTTCTGATTACTTCTCAGACAGGAGAGCACTGGCCAGGGGAACCAACTCGGCACACTGCTGTGTGGTAGCAAAAAGAAACACTAACTAAAGTGCACAAGCTCAACTGACCGCAGAGCGTTACCAAAAGGTGTGTGCCAGAGCACGTGGGTTGACTGTGCCCTGTAAACAGCCAGTGCTAAGCAGCACACGTTACCAAGACAGGCGCTAGTTTAAGCCGAGTAAAAACCTGCCTCTTTAGATAACACTAGATGATCATACACGCCAACAGTGCGGCAGGTTCTCGGCCCAAACACAAGTGCATACACAAAGTGGTAGCATATCCACTCGCTCATACATAACACAAATGATCTTAGAGCACCGACGGGCACGCCAAAGATCCTTCTATAGTTTCTGTCAATTAGACAGGCCCTTGTTCACTGGCCAATCCAGAGCCAGACCAGGACCTGAGCATGTGACAGGTGACCCCCAATGAGAAGTCGACCCACCGGCATGCTCAGTAGAGCGAAACCTGGACTTAGTCTCAGGAGTGACTGCACGCTGCTTAGATTAGCCAGTTACTATAGCTGAACCTGGAAAGGCAGCAGTAACCAAGCGTACAGCCTGTCTCTGAGCAAGACGCTGGGAACGATTTCTTTGCTCAGCAGCATTCACTGTGGTTGGGACTGAATGGGAAATTGCATTAGAAGACAAGGATTGGGATCCCTACTGTGCAGAGGGAGAATCCCGTGCCTAACAATGACTCTATGATTTAAAGGCATAAAAATTAACAGTTTGAAAATTGCAACATTTTCAAAATTTTTGCCAAATTTCCATTTTTTTCACAAGTAAACACAAGTCAAATCAAATAAATTTTACCACTATCATGAAGTACAACATGTCACTAGAAAACATTCTCAGAATCAGTGGGATCCATTGAAGCATTCCAGAGTTATGACCTCATAAAATGACAGTGGTCAGAATTGTAAAAATTAGCCTGATCAGGAAGGTGAAAATAGGCTTCGGGTAGAAGGGGTTAATGGACAGATGTGATGGATATCAGCATGTTGCAGAAAAAGCTGCCATATGTGTAGCACAGTACACATACAGAAGGAGGTGAGGGAAGGTGAATAAAAAGAAAGTAGCTTTGCCCATAGCCAAAGCCGGAATTGTCACGATCTCCACTCTGTTCCTGTTTGATATGTTTTTTTGTGAATTTGTTGTGCTGGGTTTGTGCTGCAATCATCTGTGTTCACTTTCCTTGATTAGTCTTCTATATAAGCAGGCTAGCTCCTCCATCCAGTGTCAATCGTACACTTGCTGTTGCCTGTGTAACATTGATCCCTCAGTGCTCTGTGCCTGACCCAGCTTGACTTGATTCTTTCCCCAGACTCAGACCCTTTGCTTGTGACCTGACTTCTCTTATGCCTGCTCCCTGTAAACTGTTTTATCTCTCTGGCTTTCCTGACCCTGGCTCATGTATTGGATTTTGTCTCTGATTTCTACTGTTGTACTGCGCCATCTCCTGGACCTGATCTCGGATTGTTTGACCTCCCTTTACTTATTCAGTAAGTAGTATATATTTTTATTATCTGTCATTGCAGTCTTTTGCTCCACTTCTGGGACTAATATTTACTATAGTGACTCGTGTCACAGGAATAGAGTGGAACTTTGATCTGTGGGATGGTCATGTTTGGAATTCAACTGACTCCGAAAACATCACTGATCCCGAGTCTGAGGATGAACATTTCCATGGGAAGAAGGAAATTGATCCTCCTCTTAACCCAGTGAAAGTTCATCCTGTATAACGGAGACGGATTGTAGAGACAGCAACAGGTAAACAGAATGATAATGCGGTAGAGGATTACAGTCAGCAAGAGCTTAATGGCCTTCATGATCGTTTTTATCAAAAGCAAATGAACGCCTGGTAGCTTGGGCAGCCAGATTATGGAAGACGAGGGCTCATGGAGCACAGGTGGATGCTGTGGATTGCCCAAAATTTGTCCAACTCAGTCATGAACCTGTAGTGAAGGAGGTATTCCGTACCTTGATAATCTAGCAACCCCATATGGTGTGTAGCATGCTTGATGTTGTGGCTATGGCATTGCAGCATAAATACCCATCTGAGGCGGACTGGCCTCCCAATGAAAAAACATGATTTATGTTAAAAGATTGTGCTCAGAGGTTGAAGGAGGAGGTCATGAAAAATTATATTTTAGCAAACACCTACAGTATGATAATTATATGCAAGTTGTAAGAGTATCTGTTAGAAATCGTATAATTAGAAATGCCCCTTCAGCTTATAAACATATCATGATGATGACAATGGTAAATCAGACTGGGAAAACAATTGCTAATACATTGGAGGCAATTTGACAGTTAAGGGATCTGGGAGATTGGGGTCCCAAACAAAAGGATAATTTTCCCTCTGAAGAACAGCATGACGATGTCAAGTCATTACAATTCTAGATCCTGTATTACACGGAAATATATTTTAATGGCCTTAATAAAGTATGGCGTCCACAGGGATAAAATAGATGGGATTGGTACTGATGAGATGTGGAAATTGTATCAAAAGAGAGGAATTAATATAAAGCCAGGTGTTTCACATAATAAAAAGGCTACAGTAAAAGATTGTGAATCTCCACAGCGAGGGCGAGACAGGACCCGGGGAGAGAGAGTGCCCACTCCCTCTTTGTCTCTGTCAAAGCCCACAGTACCGGAGTTTGAGGATTTTTATGCTGAAGTCAAATCCTTGATACAGGAATTCAAAGCCCAGCTTAAGGGGCTATCATTTTATCCTACAAAGATGTCTTCATCTGAAATGGAGGATCAATGGGGGTGGAAAAGATAAGAGTGATTGGCTTGTTGGCCACATCCCACAAATGGATAGACACCCCCACTTAGATTTGGTGATTAACTGGAAAAATAAAAACAGGCAACATGTTAAAGCTTTGGTAGATACAGAGGCGGAGGCCAGTTTAATTTACGGAAATCTAAAACAATTCAGTGGGTTCAAGGTTTTAAATACAGAATTAGGAGGAAAGCAAATTGAGACAATTCAGAATTTGTTATAGACTGGTGGATTGTGCCTACTACTACTGAATGGAACAATTCTGTAGTGTGGGGAAAAGTGTTGTGGCAAGATATCTGGGCAATTGTACAAAGAAGTGACTGTTTTCCATGTTGATGCTCATTGTGCTTCAGATATACTGGAAAGACTCTTCAACTCAGTAGCAGATGAACGTTCCAAAATATCAGTCGTTGAATCCATTTCAAAGACTGACACTACTGATGGACTGCTCGTATTGACTCAGTGGGTACACCAGAAGTATGGACACCTGGGAGAAAAAGCTACTTACCAATGGGCACAGACCAGAAGGGTGCCCATCAGGTTAGATTTTATAAAGGATTTTGATCATCACATCCTATCTAGGATTGTGCAAAAATCTGAGTGAAACAATAGGAGGACAAAGGTGGTCCAGAACCTGCTGAAGTAATTGCTCATGCAGCACATAACATACTGATAGTTATGAAACCAGGGCAAGAGAAGTGGGAACATGTATCAACTAACAGGTGTTATCTCAGAGAATATTATATTTTTTTCCTTTAGATCAAAATCTGGAAATGGTGCATCGTTGCAGCCATTGTGTGCATGGTCCTTTCAAATTCCACCACTACCCAAGAGATTTTCAGACCAAAAACCGAGAGTCCAATCATGGAAAATGGGGCTTTATGGAAAACCAAGCAGAATCTATGGATTTAGTTGGCTCAGCTGATGAACACCAGCCATATTTGTACATTAGGACAAAGACTACTACTGCTACCAATATATTAGAAACTTGTCTGGTGGTACGACCCCTTTATAGTTATGGACAAAGCTGATAGGGGTATCTACTCAAGATGAAGACATAGAAGATGTGACCCAAAACTTCACATACAATCCGTATTATACCTGTATGCCATTATTATCTTTATGGCAATCATCCCCTAAAACTGTCCCCTTAGGATATGGTACCTTGTATAAATAATGTATGGCTCAAAATAGCCAAGGGTGGATTGTAGTGTGAACATAAAATTGGATATTTTGAGTCTATATTGAAATATACAGAATGCATTAAGACCATGACAGACCAGCATCACTGGTCATACATTTACAGATTGACAATGCTCATATTAACACAATCTTGAGAACTGTTTACTTCATTGTTTGAAAGCTTTTACCTTACAAATAGTTCTATGGTTTTTATGTTTCTTGTTTGTTATTGTAAAACATGGAGCTTTATTTAGCCTCTGTCTTCTGTGGATTTATGTAATCCTTGTGAGCTTTTGAATTATGTGGGATTATTTCCCCCATTGTCTGATGCTTGCCTATATCTCTGATTCATCTTATCCCAAAAGCTGGCCACTAGAGGGCAAGGGTTGAACCAGAGTTACACATAGTGCAAAGCACTATATAAGGCTAGAGAAATATTACTAAGATAGAAGCAGAAAGTTGGGTACCTGTATTTATACGTGTACAGTGTTGTGATAGCTGCATAAGTGGTGATGCCCATGCAGTGTTGTGAATTTTCCAGGAGTTTATCGGTATTCGTGCTTGCTTCTCTGATATTCCAGATGGATAATGCTTAAAAGCTTCATGGTGATGATGTGAATATATATACTTAATCTTTATATGTACTTAACCTTTGTATATTAAAGTATACAAAAGTGTACGCAATCATACTTTTTCTTTAACTTTGTACTTTGAAATACAATTGCATTATATCTCAAGTTGTAGCCTTCTTTAAAGCTGTATCCTAACCAGGGCCGGCGTCAGCACCCGGCACACCCGGGCAAGTGCCAGGGCCCTGAGCAGGCGGGGGGGCCCACTCGCCGTCTGGCACCCTGGCGCCCGTTAGCGGTGTCAGCGCCGCCACTGGGCCCCCCCCCCTCTTGCTCAGGGCCGGCTCAATACTCACCTCTCCCCGTGCCTCCGCTGCCGCAGCTCCGCCTCCGGGCTCCAGGGGGCACCTGCAGGACGCCGGCGCTTCCTCTCACAGCAGCGCTGCTGAATGACGTCATCATTCAGAGGCCGGCTGTGGCAGTGAGTGCGCGGACGCCGGACAGGTGAGATGTTTGTGTGTGTGCCTGTGATTGTGTCTCTGTGTGTATCTAGTGCGATGCTTTGTATGTGTGTGTGTGTGTGTCTGCTGTATGTGTGATGGTGGTGGGGGGAGGGCAGTGATGATGATGATGGGGAGGCAATGATGATTGATGATGATGGGCAGGCAATGATATTGCTGTGGAGACAATGCTGATTATGGGCAGGCATTAATGATGATAGGCAGGCAGTGATGATGATGGGCAGGCAGTGATGATGATGGGCAGGCAATGATATTGATGGGGAGGCAATGATGATTATGGGCAGGCATTGATGATGATGGGCAGGCAGTGATGATGATGGGCAGACAGTGATGATGATGGGGAGGCAATGATGATTATGGGCAGGCATTGATGATGATGGGCATGCAGTGATGATGATGGGCAGGCAATGATATTGATGGGGAGGCAATGATGATTATGGGCAGGCATTGATGATGATGGGCAGGCAGTGATGATGATGGGGAGGCGATGATGATGATGGGGAGGCAATGATGATGATGGGGAGGCGATGATGATAATGGGCAGGCAATGATGATGATGGGCAGGCAATGATGATGATAATGGGCAGGCAATGATGATGATGGGAGGCTTTCCACGGTGCCCTTTCCTGAGCCGTAACAGTGCAGAACGCAGCACAGCACAGAGGAGAGCTCCATATTTTGTATGGAGCTTTATATGGGGACCAGTATCCTGTATGGAGCATTATATGGGGGATGGAGGGGTGACATCCTGCATGGGGTATTATATGGGTGATGAGGGGGAGACTGTGGTGCCCATAATATTGTATGGAGGACTGTACTGTCCAGTCTGTACTGTGCGCTGTGAGGATTTGGCGGTTTTTGAGCTATTGTACAATTTACTATCAGTCGTAATGGAAGAAGAGAAGTGTTTGGCATTGTGCTATACCCATATTTCTCTGCAGTATCTGTGCATCATGAATCGTGGTCTGTGTTAAAGGGGCCCACTGAGACTCTTTCGCCCGGGGCCCATGAAAACCTGGAGCCGGCCCTGATCCTAACCTTAGTGTTAAAAACTTGGCAATACACATGGCTGTGCAGTATGGAGATGGTGGAGAGTCTATCTGCACTGTTGGAATGCGTGTCTGATTAAAGGAGAGGTTGAGGGCACAGGTGGAGTCCCTAGAGAAGGTAGAGGAGGCAGAATCAGTGGAGGAACTGTTAGATACAGAGGTTTGTCCCGCAAGCCTTGGGGATTCAAATACTTGTGGAGCAGCCCCTTGACCGTCTGCCCCACAGCCACCAGAGTCACGCAATGCCCAGTCAACGAGATTTAACGCCCTGCCCATGTTTGCTCATCCAGGTGTCACTGGTTAAATGCACTCTGGCAGACATAGATTCTTTCAGGGAACAGGTGATGTAGTCGGGACCAGCTGGTTTAGCTCAGGCACAGCTTTCTTTGAGAAGTAACGGTGACTGGGCAACTGGTACTGGGGGACTGCGACTGCCATCAACTTTTGGAAACCGTTTGTATCCACCAGGCGGAAAGGCAGCATTTCGTGACCAACAGATTAGAGATGGTAGAGTTCAAGCTTTTAGCTTTGCCATGTGTAGGAGGAAACATTATTTTACGTCACCACAACTGCTGGACCGAAAGCTGGCTACTGTGCTGAGAGAGGGTGGAGTACGGAGAAGAGGACAAACTGCTGGACTGTGAGTGAGGTGTAGGCGTTGATGTTATGGTGGATTGAGAAAGATGTATTGTGCTAGGTGACACAAAAGCAACAGTCATGTCTACTTCTGTAACAACTGACTGGCTCTCACTCAACCCCAACTGTGGTGGATAAACAATTGTAGTTTCCGCAGCCGGAGACCTGTGCATGAATACTTGGAATGGTGACAGAGGAGAAAGAAGCAGCAGATGGGGTTGATGGGACCCCTGGTCATTGGCGAGGCCCACTAGTCTGCACTTTAGCGCAGTGAGATTCCCACACTAAGGCATTTTGATTGTGCTTATGCCAGTTCATGCATGTAGTTGTCAAATTATTGCAATTTTTACCTCTACTGAGTTTTTTTTTGCAAATTTTACAGATAACGTGTTTTGGGTCATGCTTTTTAGTCTCAAAAAACTCTCAAGATCACCAATCGTTACCGCCCCTGAGAACTGCACACTCGCGACCGGTGTTGGCCACAGGCACAGTTGGAGCTGTGGATGCAGTGCTTGTCATGGTTGCATCATCTTGAATCTGTGTGGGAAGCCACAGCGTAACCTCCTCATCTTCCTCATTTCCACTTCCTCTGCTGAGCTACTCAGCTGCATACCTCTGGGTTCACACCAGGTGGGATCGACAACATCATCATAATTCTCTCTGTTCTCACATTCCTGATCCTTAGAGTCACCCTCCTACTCTTCCTGCCCTGATGCCACAGTACAGTCTATGTATGCCTCTAGTATCTGAGTCTCATCAGGATCACCTCCACCCTTGGATGTTAACGTCTGGTGACGAGGGTCTGGATTCTGCTCGGACCCCGAATCCAACATGAAAAAATGTTGGGCTTTGGTGCAGATGCTATCCTCCTCTGGAATTTTGTGATTCTACGGAGCAGATCTCTGATGTCCATGGAATACAGTGTGTGAGCAGCTCTTCAGATTGGCTCATCTGAGGTTACCCACAGTCATTTTTGACACTGGGGGAAACAAGGGTGATTGGAGTGCCACCTCCGAGTATTGTACAGTGTGTGATGTTATGGTGGAGGAAGAGGAGGAGAGGCCACCTGACGCAGCACTTGCCATCTACTTGTGCCCATGCTCTTTCTGAGCCTTGGCTGCCAAAGAAAGTGAGTCGAGTAGGCCGGCTAGTACACATGTTGTGAGTGGTCTTTGGATATGATGAGACTGTGTTTGTTCAGTTGAGCTTTCATTCACATTAACACCTGACCCACTTACACATTGAACACCAAGCCTATTCCCCCTTCCACCATGACCTTGCTTTTTTCCACTCATGTTGTAAGTATCCTTCCCCTATTATACCCTGCTGTTCCACAACCTTAGACCCACAGCTGTCAGTCACCTGTCACTAAATTAACAA
>JARQOD010000001.1:574163940-574205590 GCA_033576555.1 Oophaga sylvatica
TTTCATCAAGGGCAGGGTCAATGCAGCTAGCTATCAGGAGATTTTGGAGCACTTCATGCTTCCATCAGCTGAAATGCTTTATGGAGATGAAGATTTCAATTTTCAGCACGACCTGGCACCTGCTCACAGTGCCAAAACCACTGGTAAATGGTTTACTGACCATGGTATTACTGTGCTCAATTGGCCTGCCAACTCTCCTGACCTGAACCCCATAGAGAATCTGTGGGATATTGTGAAGAGAAAGTTGAGAGACGCAAGACCCAACACTCTGGATGAGCTTAAGGCCGCTATCGAAGCATCCTGGGCCTCCATAACACCTCAGCCTGTGACACTGCCATGCCGCATTGAAGCAGTCAGTTCTGCAAAAGGATTCCCGACCAAGTATTGAGTGCATAACTGAACATTATTATTTGATGGTTTTTTTGTTTGTTTTGAAAAAACACTTTTATTTTATTGGACGGTTGAAATATGTTAATTTTTTGAGACAGGTTTTTTGGGTTATCAGGAGTTGTATGCCAAAATCATCAGTATTAAAACAATAAAAGACCTGACAAATTTCATTTGGTGTGTAATGAATCTAAAATATATGAAAGTTTAATTGTAATCATTACATTATGGTAAATAATGAAATTTAGCACTATATGCTAATTTTTTGAGAAGGACCTGTATTTCACTGACAAGTCCACTTGCAGCAGCACTAGCTCTAGCACAGGAACGACCTCTCTGCACTGTGACACTGAGCAAATGGCGCCAGCAAAACAAGATGTCCACTTTTTATAAGGCCAGGGACGTGCGACTTCAGCAACAAATCACAGAAGACCTTGTGTGATGACATTGTGGATGGTTTCTGAGTCCCAATTGGTTGCCAGAATCAACACACATAAAGTTAAGTTAAAAAAAAAGTGCTCTCCGCTTCATTAATCTCTTCAGATGCTCCTTTAACCCCTCTACACTCTCTCGACTCATGAAACACGTCCCCCCATTTCCCCACTCATACACCACCACTATTCTAGCCAAAGTAACACAAAAGCATTAGTGGAAACGCGATGATTTACCAAACTGTGACCGATTTTTGCCCATTTTAGTAAAAATGTTTGTGAAAGTGAACACAAATTTGAATGTGCTTCATTTGTGCTGAATTTGAGATTGGCGAACATTCTCCGAACACGTTTGATTATCTCTACTTATAAGCGCCATTAATTCCACAGCGCTTTACAGACATTATCAGCACTGTCCCAATTGAGGTTGCAATCTAAATTCCCTATCAGTGGACTGTGGGAGGAAACCAGAGTACCCGGGGGAAACTCACACAAACACCGGGAGAACATAGAACATCCTTGCTGATGTCCTTGGTGGATTTGAACCCAAGACCCAAGCACTGCTTACCACTGAGTCATAGTGCTGCCCATATACTCACTATTCATGCTATCGACCCATAGCAGTGATAAAAGAGGTCATCACGTTTACGCATTACTTCTCCATTTGCATAGTTGTAATCTTATCTGTTGCAGCGGATAAACCCACAGCAATCATACAGTACATTTATCACCTATTCTGTGGGTAGGTGATAAATCATGTCCAATGGATAGCCATTTAACTAAAGGCTAGTGAAGGAACTGTCACAATGAACTGTACTTGCTCTCCCCGTGTTTGTGTGGGTTTTCTCCCACATTCCAAAAACATACTGACAGGGTTGCCATCAGGGCATTATTGCCCTGACTGGTGTATGGGGCCCGGTGGGCAGAGGGGGCCCGCATCAGACCCCATCTCATCTGCTCACCGGGCCCTAGCGGCCCTGCCAATGCAGTAAGTGAACCTGCGTCCAAGGCACAGGTTCAGTTAAACTCTATTGCCGTGTGGGCCAGCAGCTGACATCAGTGTGCACATTGCGGACTATGACGTCATTGTCAATTGCCGGCGAGTGCGCGCTTTGAACGGCATGGAGTTCCCGAGCATCGCCGCAGGAGTGCTGCCAGGTAAGGAAGAAGGTTTTTTTTAAATTTTTTATTGAAAGCGGCATGGCCGGGAGCAGGATGGGAGACACGGGGGCAGAATGGGAGACATGGGGCTGAATCGGCGACACAGGAGCAGGATGTAGACATGGGGCAGGATGATAATGGAGACATGGGGCAGGATGATGATGGAGACATGGGTCAGAATGGAGACAAGGGGCAGGATGAGGATGGAGACATGGGGCAGAATGGAGACAAGGGGCAGAGTGAGGATGGAGACATGGGGCAGAATGGAGATGTGGGTCAGGATGAGGATGAGACATGGGGAAGAATGGAGACATAGGGCAGGATGAAGATGGAGACATGGGCAGAATGGAGACATAGGGCAGGATAAGGATGGAGACACGATGCAGAATAGAGACATGGTGCAGAATGGAGACATGGTGCAGGATGATGATGGAGACATGGGCAGAATAGAGACATGGGGCAAGATGAGGATGGAGACACAGGGGTAGGATGAAAACACAGGAGGAAGAACGGTGACATGGGTTTGGATGAGGATGGAGACAAGGGGCAGGATGAGGATGGAGACAAGGGGCAGAATGGAGACATGGGGCAGGATGATGATGGAAGAAGGTTTTTTTATTTTTATTAAAAGCAGCATGGTTGGTGGCAGGATGGGAGACAACGGGGCAGGATGGGAGACATGGGGACAGGATGGAAGACACGGAGACAGGATGGGAGATACGGGGCAGAATGGGAGATACGGGCAGAATAGAGACACAGGAGGAAGAATGGAGACATGGGGCAGGATGAGGATGGAGACGGTGCAGAATGGAGACACAGTGCAAGATGGAGACATAGGGGCAGTATAGAGACACAGGGGGCAGGATTGAGGCACAGGGGGCAGGATTGAGGCACAGGGGGAAGTATGGAGACAGAGGGGGCAGGATCATGGGGCCAAGTGGTGCTCTAGATAACTGTGCTATTTCCTGCAGAGACGAGCCCTGGCTGGGAGAAGTGATGGCGGTCTGTGATGGATGAAGATGAAAAGCAAAAATGAAGGACTTCACCTAGAGACATCACTGGTGAGTCAGTGTGTTACCTGTACACTGACACTATACACTGTATACTATATACAGCGGTCCTGAGTACAATGTCACCAGTGATCACTGTATTACCTTTACACTGACACTATATACAGAGCTCCTGTGTATAATGTCATTGATCACTGTATAACCAGTGCAATATATACAGCACTCGTGTGTGTATAATGTTACTGATCACTGTATTACCTGTACACTTATACTGTATACAGAGCTCCTGTGTATAATGTCACTGTTGATCACTGTATTACCTGTACACTATATACAGAGCTCCTGTGTATAATGTCACCGGTAATCACTGTATTACCTATACACAGACACTGCAGACTAAGTACAGATCTCCTGTGTATAATGGCACTTATGGTGATATTAGTATTGTTTTTTTTATTAATGATCAGTATTGTAGTATTCAGTCACTATGTGGTGGTAATATGCTGTCCGGCCATGGTGTGGCAGTATTTGTTCCCTGTATGTACTATTATTTGGTCACTGTGGTGGTAATATGTGGTATGGTCATGGTGTGGTGGTATTTCTCCCTTGCATGTGGTATAATTGGTCACTGAAGTGGTAATATGAGGTCTGAACATGACATGGCAGTGTTTGTTTCTTGTATGTGGTATTATAGGTCACTGTGTGATTGGTGAGAAATGGAGTTTTTCCAAGAGCGAGCTGTGGGACTGTGGACAATTCGAGGGGTGGAGGCAGGCCTGGGGTGGAGCCATGGGGGAGTCTCAAGGGGGCCCCAAAAATTTTGCCAGTATGGGCCCCGAAATTCCTAGTGGCAGCCCTGCATACTGATGAGGAATTTAGATTGTGAGCCCCATCGGGACAGTGCCAATAATGTCTGTAAAGCACTGTGGAATTAATGGGGCTATATAAATGAGTAAAATAAATGCATAAATAAATAAATACTTGTGAAAAATATTTAGACTTGAGAGTCCTCAGTGGTTGATACCTTTTAATGGCTAACTGAAAAGATGGTAACAAATTGCAAGCTTTCGAGACTACTCAGGTCTCTTCATCAGGCTAGACTAAAATACTTGTGTATATTTTTAAGTTAGACAAAGTATTTCAATGCAAAACACGTGTCGGGTGTGGTGGACGCTTGGACCTCCTGTATTCAGAAGGTAATGCATAAGTAACTGATTCTTTTTTTTTTTTTTACTAGGCAGTTTGTAGGTATTCCTGCTTGGCTGTTTTTTTATCCTTTAGTCATATATAGCTGTATATACTATGTTATAACTTGTTATAATATATCTTTGTATATAATACCTAACAAATCATTTAATATCAATTTTGCACTTTATAAGGTATATATGAGTGGTATATTTTGACATTTACATATTTATTTCTGGTTACCCGACTTCTATCTATCCCTTTTGTTTACCATGATGTATGGTTATCAATTTGATGCTATTTGGTACAGCGGGGCATATTATGCTACTACTTGCCAGCTCATAACAATCTGCACATATTTTTAGGTTGAATTTTTCTGCTTATATATAAGTTCTCTCTCGATTTTTCTCTTTATAGGTATATTTTTGAGTAAAATGTAAATTGCTTTTATTCTATAAACTACTGACAAGTCTCTGAATTTCCAAGCAATAAATTTTGTATTTATTTTCAGAAAATGAGAAATGGTCAAAATAACAAAAAAATGCAGTGCTTGCAGACCTCAAATAATGCTCAGAAAACAAGTTCATAATCATTTAGAAACAACAATATGTATGTTTTAACTCAGGAAGAGTTCAGAAATCAATATTTTGGGGAAAAACCATGATTTTTAATCACAGCTTTCATGTGTCTTGGCATGCTTTCCACCAGTCTTTCACACTGCTTTTGTGTGACCTTATGCCACTCCTGGTAAAAAAATTTAAGCAGTTCTTCTTTGTCTGATGGCTTGTGACTATCCATCTTCCTCTTGATTACATTCCAGAGGTTTTCAATGGGGTTCAGGTCTGGGGATTGGGCTGGCCATGACATGGATTTGATGTGGTGGTCCTTCGTCCACACATTGATTGACCTAGCTGTGTGGCATGGCCCATTGTCTTGCTGGTAAAAGCAGTCCTCAGAGTTGGGGAACATTGCCTGAGTAGAAGAAATCAACTGTTTTTCCAGGATAACCTTGTATGCGGCTTGATTCATACGTCCTTCACAAAGATTAACCTGCCCAATTCCAGCCTTGCTGAAGCATCCCCAGATCATCACCGATCCTCCACCAAATTTCACAGTGGTTGCAAGACACTGTGGCTTGTATGCCTCTCCAGGTCTCTGTCTAACCATTAGACGACCAGGTGTTGGTCAAAGCTGAAAATTAGACTCATCAGAGAAGATTACCTTACTCCAGTCTTCTATGGTCCAATCCTTATGGTCTTCAGCCTGGCTCTCCTTCTTTGCTTCTCATTGATGAAAGGCTTTTTTCTAGCTTTACATGATTGAGCTCTGCCTCTAGGAGCCTGTTATGAACTGTTCTTGCCTTGCACGTCACTCCACCTGCCATTCCGTTTGTAGGTCACTTGATGTCATCCTGCAGTTGAGTGACATTCAAATAAGATTACGGTAATCCCGGTCAGTGGAGAGTCATTTTCACCCTCTGCCGGTCTGTATCTTTGTTGTCCCCAATGTCTGCTGCTTGACATCATTGTAATGGACTGCCGTCTTAGAAATTTTAAGGATGGAGGCAACATGACGCTCGCTGTATCTCTCTGCTAGTAAAGCCAGAATTGACCCCTTCTTTTCCTCACTCAAGACTTTTCTTTTGGCATGGTTAAACGTTATTTTTTCATTCCTATTCCTTTTTGGATATTACTAGCACTTGTTTTGCCATCCAGCTTGTTCTATTGAAAGAGGATTGTGAACACCACAGCAGTGTTTGTTATACTTTCCTTTGTTAAATAAGATTTTGTTCAGGTGATCACGTAATCAGAAGCACATTAAGTAGAATGAAGTGTACTCTGGTTGGAATTCAACTGACACTGGAATGGAATGGTTGTCAGCCATGTAGAGAAGATGATTTTTATAAAACTGTCAGTGGTCTCTTAATTTTTGCCAGAGCTGTATGTATGTATGATGTCAATTTATGACTTCTTTTTATGGCCTTTTCAATAAAATGCAGTTTTATACCTTTTTTTGTCTGTACATAAAGTAATTTCTTTTTGGTGTTTATATTAATTATAGTTTAAGACTTCAAGCATAGGATTGTAATTATAGGTGTGTATATTTTAAGTTGGAAATTATCAATCTTGCAAAAGAGCATACCTTGTATATATTTTAGACTAATGAAAATAACTGATATAACCTGTATAACTTTCACCAAGTGTTCAAATGTTACTGATGTATTAATTACAACTAATCTTTCTGTATGGTAATGATATTTGTTCTTGATGAGCCTGTTTCACTTTAGTAATAAAAACAAAAATAGGACTAAACAATCAGTGAGTTATGAGCATGTGCATCTTTCCCTCTCTAATTTTAATGAGTACACTAGGCTGTGTATTACTAGAAACCTTTGTTTTTATTTTTGTTTTCAACACTCTAGAGTCAAATTTTTCTTCCACACTCCATTATACACATTGTATCAAACTGAGATGTAATTTGCTAAATTAGTCGGCGATGTCAGCTTTACCCAGCGTGTGGCTATATAAACAATGCATGACTGTATATAGAATAGGCAGAAATAATATAAACAATTGATGACAAATGTTATTTTACTGGATATGTATATTAGTATGGATTTGCTTGAGCGCTGTTGTGCTGAGAGGTACAGATGTGACCTGTGGTATAGATATTAAAAATTGTTGAATGACTGCTATTTCCAGCTGTAGACTAACTATCTCTTTCCATTGGCAGTAATCAACAGTAAGAGATTTACTAGACAGAAATATGAAAAACCTGCTCTTTGTAATAAAATTAGAGGCTAAACATTTTAAAAATATTTAATTACTTCACCTAATTCAAGTAGTTATCTATGGAATAATTAAAAATTAAGTTTATATTGCTAGCTAAAATAACCTGCATTTATAAGGATATCATAAGGATATTAAAGGAAATCTGTCACCTCACCAGCTTTTGCTACCCCACCTGAGAGCATGATGGTAAAGGGGCAGAGTTGCTGATTGCAGTGAGGGCTGCTTTAAAGCAAAAACAAAAAAATGAGTTGTGGCATATTTTGGTACATATCCCAATTGAGTACACCTTGTTGTGGTGGGATGGCTTTTACACTTGTGTGATCAAAATAGTGTTAACTAAATACCTTATGTTATTTACATGTTCTGTAACTATTCATTTATTTATTACAGAGTATTTGCTCATTTTATTATATTCTTAGGTTCTGTCATCTTCATGAAGCAGCCCAGTAAGTAAAACATTGTTGAAATCAGGGTCTCTCTCTCCAAATTATGTCATTCAAGTAATCTATATATATAAAATTGAATGTGTGTATGTGTGTGTATCACCGACCAATCACGGAGTATCTTACATTTAACCAGAGCTGTTTAAAAGAAGCTGAGCTGTGATTGGTTGCTATGAGCAACAGTTTTCCTTGCAACCAATCTCTAAGCATCTTTCATTTCACCAGAGTTGTTTAATAGAAGCAGAGCTGTGATTTGTTGCTATGAGCAACAGTTTTCTCACTCCACGACAACACCTCAGCTGACACTGACCAAGTGGGAGAAATCTAGCATCCCAGGAACATAAGCTCCCAGCCATTGTCTGCCCCCCAGACAGAAGCAGAGAGCCCATGACAGAAATGAATCACCCGCTCCCGTGCCCATATCCCCATCATACATCCCATAGGCACATCTTCCCTCTTAAAGGGATCTCCGATATGGAAGTCAAGGCAAATCCATCCTGCGCTTTGGTTTGACCCCAGGCCTCTCTTAAAGGGATATCCGGTATGGAAGTTAGGGCCATTCCACTCAGCTCTGTGGTTCTGACCCCAGGGTCTCTTTAAGGGATCATTGGTATGGAAGTTAGGGCAATTCCACTCAGTGCTCTGATTCTGACCCCATTCCTCTCTTAAAGGGATCATTTGTATGGAAGTAAGGGCAAATCCATCCAGCGCTTTGGTTTTGACCCCAGGCCCCTCTTAAAGGATGCCCAGTATGGAAGTTAGGACCGTTCCACTCAGCGCTCTGGTTCTGACCCCAGACTGATGGGATGATGTGGGATATTAGGGGTAGTAGTCTGGCGGCTGTGACGGGATGATGTGGAATATTAGTGGTAGTTGTCCGGTGGCTATGGCTAACGGGATGATGTGGGTTATTAGGGGTAGTTGTCCGGTGACTATGGCTGATAGGATGATGTGGGATATTAGCGGTAGTAGTCTGGCGGCTGTGACGGGACAATGTGGGATATTAGGGGTAGTAGTCCGGTGGCTTTGACGGGATGATGTGGGATATTAGGGGTAGTAGTCCGGTGGCTTTGATGGGATGATGTGGGATATTAGGGGTAGTAGTCCGGTGGCTCTGGCTGACAAAATGATGTGGGACATTAGGGGTAGTAGTCCGGTGGCTCTGGCTGACGGGATGATGTGGGATATTAGGGGTAGTAGTCCGGTGGCTATGGCTGTTGGGATGAGGTGGGATATTAGTAGTCCGGTGGCTTTGGCTGACGAGACGATGTGGGAAATTAGGGGTAGTAGTCCGGTGGCTCTGGCTGATGGGATGATGTGGGATATTAGTAGTCCGGTGGTTCTGACAGGATGATGTGGGATATTAGGGGTAGTAGTCCGGTGGCTCTGGCTGACGGGATGATGTGGGATATTATAGTGAATGTGGCTATGCGGAGAGGGCGGGGCTCTACACTCAACTTTACATATATAGAAATAATTATTATAATTGCTTTTAACTAACCGTAGTTAGTTACTATGCCCGGGCAGCGCTGGGCTCTTCAGCTAGTAAGAAATAAAGATGAAAATTTGCTAAATGGCTGCAAACTTTAACACTTCACTGTTTATTCCAGTGCCATAAAGAAAACATAAAAAACTAATGACAATGTTGGCCCAACCACACAGGGTGAGCAGACCATTTAAAGGTTATGAGAGGGCTCCAGGTAACATCAACTATTGACAGACAGGATCGGGCGAGTTGAGTTACAAAGCTAAATCACTGTTTTCCCACCTCTAACCGAAGTTTATTCTTCCCTGCCTACATATGAGTTACATGCATGTTTCTGTTTGAGGGGAGTTGTGAGAGAAAGCTGCTGGCAGAATAAGGCTTTGTGCACACTTTGCATTTTTGCTGCCTTTCCTCAGCGCAGATTTGTCACAATACTTGAAGGGTTTCCTGATACCAGTTCCTAATTTGTGACTTGCAGATTTGGTGCAGATTTAAATCTGTAAATTTTTTCAGCGGTTTTGCTGCAGTTTTCATCAATACTAATGAGTGGGTAAAAATCTGCACAAAATTGCAGCAAAATTGCTGCTAATACATTTCTCTGCTTTTTTTCCCTCCAAGAGATGCAGAAATTATGCAGACTGCACCAAATACTTTATGTGTGCACTAGAGATGAGCGACTTTGCCTTTTTTACGGTCGAGTCGGGTTTCGTGAAACTCGACTTTCTCAAAAGTCGAGTCAAACGAAGTCGGCCGACTAACGGAAAAGGTTGGGTCGGAGTCGAAAATCTGACCCCAATGCAAGTCAATGGGGAATAAAAGTCGCCAGTGAGTGGAGGACAGTAAACACACCTACAGTGCCCATTTCAATGCCAACGACATCAATTCTTATTACTTAAGCTTGTCAACCTTAATTTACTTTATAATAATAGTTACGCATTGAAAACTGGGGGTTATTTGGCTAAAGTTGTGGGGTGGCAGTGCTGTCTCCAGGTTTTTGTGGGCCCCAGGCGAAAGAGTCTCAGTGGGCCCCGTTAACACATACCACAATTCATGATGCTCCGATACGGCACAGAAATAAAGGTATAGTACAATGCCAAATACTTCACTTCTTACATTACATGACTGATATCTATTTTAAATTCTACAATAGCTCAAAAAACGGACAGTATAGTCCTCCATACAGTATTATGGCCACCACAGTGTGCCATAAAGAATAATGAGCCCCATATATTGCTCTATACAGAATAATGAGCCCATATATTGCTCCATACAGAATGGGCTCCATATAATGCTCCATACAGAATAGGCCCCATATGTGCTCCATATGATGCTGCATATATAAAGGGCCCTATATGATGCCCCATAAATAATGAACCCCATATGATGCTCTAGTATATGATGGGCCCCATTTATAATGCTCTAGTGTGTGATGAGCCAATATAATGCTCCAAATATAATGGTCCCATATATAATGCTCCATATATAATGGTCACCATGTGATGCTCCATATATAATGTGCCCCATATGATGCACCATATATAATGGGCCCCATATGATGCTCCAGTATATGATGTGCCCCATGGATGATGCTCCAGTGTATAATGGGCCCTATCTATGATGCTCAAGTGTATGATGGGCCCCATATATAATTCTCCAGTGTATAATGCTTCCCATACACTGTGTTCCAAATTATTATGCAAATAATATTTTCTCAGATTTTCCCAAATTACCTATATGAATTGCAGTCATTGTAATTTTCCAGTCAAATAACTATTAGAGTACAATTGAAAGGTTTTTGTACAAACTGCCTATGATAACAGTATATTTTTTAAAAAATAAAACACTCAAACTGCACTCAAAATGCATGTTCCAAATTATTATGCACAGCAGAGTTTTCAACCTTTTCATTTTAATAAAGAACAAAAAAATGGTCATTTTTGAAATTATAAGCATTAGCAGGTTTTTACAAACTGAAATCAAACAGTTTTCAACTCAAAACTTTATTCTAGGTGATGTTACATTTGCACATAGGACCCCTTGTTCGAAAGGAGCTTCTGAACTCTCTCGTCCATTGAATTTGTCAGGTTTTGGATGGTTTCTGCTTCAATTGTTTTGCATGAGGACAGAATACCCTCCCAGAGCTGTTGCTTAGATGTGAACTGCCTCCCGCCATCATAGACACTCCTTTTGATGAAGCTCCAGAGGTTCTCAATGGGGTTGAGGTCAGGGGAGCATGGGGGCACACCATAAGTTTGTCCCCTTTTATGCCCATAGCAGCCAGAGATGCAGATGTGTTATGTGCAGCATGAGACGGTGCATTATCATGCATGAAAATTATCTTGCTGCGGTTCTTCTTCTTGAACCATGGCAGGAAGTGCTGTTTGAGAAACTCAACATACACTATGGAGTTCATCTTTACCCCTTCAGGGATCCTAAAGGGGCCGACAATCTCTCTCCCCATGATTCCAGCCCAAAACATTACTCCACCTCCTCCTTGTTGGCGCCGTAGCCCTGTTTGCATGGGGTGTCCATCAACCAGCCATCCTCCACTCCATCCATCTGGACCATCGAGCGTTGCATGGCACTCATCGGTGAACAAAACAGTTTTGAAGTCAGTCTTCATGTATTGTTTGGCCCACTGGAGCCGTTTCTGCTTGTGTGCAGTGGATAGAGGAGGTCGACAGGATGGCTTACGCACAGCTGCTAACCTCTGAAGGACCCTGCATCTTGTTGTTCGGGGGACGTTAGAGGCACGAGCAGCTTCAAAAACTTGTTTGCTGCTATGACAAGGCTTTTTTGCCACTGTTCTTTTAACCTGACGTAATTGCCTGTAGGAAAGAGTCCTCAATTTTCCCTTATCAGCAACCACACGTGTGTACTGTGAATCAGTTACATACTTCTTGATTGTGCGATGATCACGATGAAGTGTCTTGGCAATGTTGATTGTAGTCATGCCTTGACCTAAACACTCCACAATTTGTTGCTTCTCAGCAGCCGACACATCCTTTTTCTTTCCCATTTTGGCAGAAAATGTAGGCTGCTTAATAAAGTGGGACAGCCTTCTTAAGTAGTCTTGTCTTTCATTGGACATACCTGCCAAAATAATTAGCACAGGTGTCTGCAATTGCTTACAGTGATATAAAGAGCCCTGACACACATCTGTTATGATTTGGTAGCTGAGGAGTGCAGGTAAAAAAGGAAATACACCAGAGCAGTTGGAATCTATGAGATTGCAGTACCCTGACTAACCACCACAACTAGAGGCAGCTGTGGAGCGTTCCTACGTTGGTCCTAGACATCTCGTCACAGCCTGAGAAACTAACTATACCTAAAGATAGAAAGAGGAAAGCTATCTGCCCCGGAGCAGATCCCCAAAGAACATAGAAAGCCCCCAAACATGTAATGGCGGTTAGACAAGAAGAAATACTGACACAGACAGAAAATAGTATGAGCAAACGTTGGGGCCCAAACTATCTAAATAGAAAAGGATAGGAAGGGCACTTACTGCAATCCCAAAAAACCCTGAAAAGCACCAACTCTACTAATTTCAAAAACACCTGAGATCACACGACCTCTACCACCTAAATTAGTTCTCTGGTGTAACAAAATAAAAACAGCAGCCACTGAAAAAACTGGAAAAAGCAAATGTACAAAACATCAGTGGCTGAACTAAACTGAGAGGGCAAAAGCCCCCGGAGGGGACCCAGAAGGCCCCCACAGAAGTGCAGGACAAAATGCAAAAATCAAGCACAAAAACAAAAAGAAGAAAATGTCTTATCTGTAAGCAGGAGATGCAGACACGACACAGCAGGCTACAAAGGAAACAGGAATCAAAGATTGAGACCAGAACAATTGATCACCGGCAACCCTGATGGGAAGGCGACTCCCTTAAATAAGACCAGTCAGTAACACCTGATTCCCAATCCTCACAATCTTCACTGGACAGTCCAGTACCGCTTGTAACCACCAGAGGGAGCCCCGCTCAGAACTCACCTCAAGTCCATTCACAACAGTACCCCCCCTTGAGGAGGGGTCACCGAACCCTCAATTGAGCAACCAGGTCGGTCAGGATGAGTTCTATGATACGCACGGATGAGTCTCCTAGCATGGATGTCCGAAGCAAACACCCAAGAATTGTCTTCCTGACCATAACCTCTCCACTTAACCAAATACTGGAGTTTCCGTCTAGAAAAACGAGAATTCAATATTTTCTCAACCACAAACTTAATATTGCCCTCAACCAGAACAGGGTCAGGAGGCAAAGCAGTAGGAACCACTGGCTCAACAAACTTCTTCAACAAGGACTTGTGGAACACGTTATGGATCTTAAATGTCCCTGGAAGAAGCAAACGAAAAGAAACAGGATTAAGAATCTCCATGATCTTATAAGGTCCAATGAACCTAGGCTTAAATTTAGGAGATGCCACTCTCATAGGAATATTTTTTGAGGACAACCAGACCAAGTCCCCCACTTTAAACCGAGGACCATCAGTCCTATGCCGGTTAGCAAACCGCTGGGCCCTCTCCTGAGAGAGGGACAACCTCTCCACTACCTGGTCCCAAATCTTTTGCATACGCTCCACAACAGAGTCAACACCTGGACAAGCAGAAGCCTCCGTCTGTCATGAAGAAAATCGAGGGTGAAACCCAGAATTACAGAAAAATGGAGACATCAAAGTGGCAGAGCTAGCCCTATTATTAAGAGCAAACTCAGGCCAAAGGCAAAAAAGAGACCCAGTCATCCTGATCAGCAGACACAAAGCATCTTAGATAAGTCTCCAATGTCTGGTTTGTTCTCTCAGTTTGACCATTGGTCTGAGGATGAAACGCCGAGGAGAAAGACAACTGAACACCAAGTTTAGAACAAAAGGTCCTCCAAAATCTGGAAACAAACTGGACTCCTCTGTCAGACACAATGTTCTCAGGAATGCCGTGTAAACGAACCACGTGCTGAAGGAACAAAGGCACCAATTCAGAGGAAGAAGGCAACTTAGGTAATGGCACAAGATGTATCATCTTGGAAAACCTATCACAAATCACCCAGATGACGGTCATTCTCTGAGAAACAGGGAGGTCGGAAATGAAATCCATAGAGATATGGGTCCATGGTCTCTTGGGCACAGGCAATGGCATCAACAAACCACTAGAGCGAGAGCAAGGCTTGGAGCGAGAGCAAGTCCCGCAGGACTGCACAAATTCCCTGACATCACGAGACAAGGTAGGCCACCAAAAGGACCGACTAACCAAGTCTCTGGTACCAAAAATTCCGGGATGACCGGCCAACGCGGAACAATGAATCTCAGACATCACACTCTTTTTCCACTGGTCCGGGACAAACAATTTCCCAACAGGGCAGCGCTCGGGCCTATCCTCCTGACACCCCTCCAGAGCCAGTCTCAAATTGGGCGAGATGGCGGAAAGAACTACACCTTCTTTCAAAATAACAGAAGGATCAGATACCTCAGGAGAGTCCGCAAGGAAACTCCTCGAGAGGGCATCCGCCTTAACATTCTTAGTGCCAGGAAGAAAGGAAACCACAAAATTAAAACGTGTGAAAAACAAGGCCCACCTGGCCTGTCTAGGATTAAGTCGCTTGGCAGATTCCGGATAAACCAGATTCTTATGGTCAGTAAGGACCACCACCTGATGTTTGGCTCCCTCCAGCCAATGTCTCCACTCTTCAAAAGCCCACTTCATGGCCAATAACTCCGATTACCCACGTCATAATTACGTTCAGTAGGAGAAAATTTTCGAGAGAAAAAGGCACAAGGGTTACTTTTAGAGGTCTCTGGATCTCTTTGGGACAAAACGGCACCTGCCCCAATTTCAGAGGCATCAACCTCCACCTGAAATGGCAGAGAAACATCAGGCTGCCGTAGAACAGGAGCAGAAGTGAATCTCTGCTTAAGTTCCTGAAATGCAGAGACTGCCTCAGGAGGCCAATTCACCACATTAGAACCCTTTTTGGTCAAATCAGTTAATGGTTTAACAATAACCGAGAAATTACCAATAAATTTACGATAAAAATTGGCAAAACCCAAAAATCTTTGAAGAGCCTTTAATGAAGTAGGTTGGACCCAATCACAGATGGCCTGAACCTTGACCGGGTCCATTTCAATAACAGATGGGGACAAAATGAATCCCAAAAATGAGATCCTCTGTACGCCAAAAATACACTTTGATCCCTTCACATACAGAGCATTCTCTCTCAAAATCTGGAATACAGTTCGAACATGTTTCACATGAGAGTCCCAGTCATTAGAAAAAATCAAGATATCATCAAATAAACAATCAGAAATTTATCCACAAAATCCCTGAAAATGTCATTCATGAAGGACTGGAAGACAGAAGGAGCATTAGTGAGCCCAAAGGGCATCACAAGGTACTCAAAATGCCCCTCAGGGGTGTTAAATGCCGTCTTCCATTCATCCCCGTGCTTAATGCGAATAAGGTTATATGCCCCCCTGAGGTCAAGCTTGGTAAACCAAGTAGCGTTTTTCACCCTGGAAAACAGGTCAGAAATCAAGGGTAACGGATATTGATATTTCACAGTAATATTGTTCAAAAGACGATAATCAATACACGGCCTTAATGAACCATCCTTTTTGGCCACAAAGAAAAAACCGGCACCTAAGGGTGAAGAGGATGGTCTGATATGACCCTTCTCCAATGACTCCTTGATATAAGACCGCATAGCGTCATGTTCAGGTACAGACAAGTTAAAAAGGCGACCTTTAGGGAATTTACTACCAGGCACTAATTCAATAGCGCAGTCATAGCTCCTATGGGGAGGCAAGGATGCAGATTTACTTTCGCTAAACACATCAGAAAAATCAATCAAAAAGTCAGGAACATCCTGAGCCTGGGGGGAGGCAGAAAAAACAGGAGTGTTGGTATTAACACATTGGCAGCCCCAACTGGTTACAGACACAGATTTCCAATCCAAAACAGGATTATGAGACTGTAACCAAGGGAAAGCCCAGCACGATAATGTCATGCAGATTATACAGAACCAAAAATTTGCAGCTCTCCTGATGATCAGGTTCAACCCTCATTATCACCTGAGTAGAGAACTGAGGTTTATTCTCAGCCAAAGGGTAGAATCGATCCCCAGTAGGGGAATAGACTTCTGTAGGGGTATCAAGGGAAACCCGCAACGTTTAGCAAAATCAAAATCCATCAGGTTAATAGCTGCTTTCGAATCAACGAAAGCCTGAGCAGAAAATGAGGACAGAGAGCATATCAGAGTAACAGTTAATAAAAACTTAGTCTGAACACTACCCAAGACAACTGAGCGTGCAAAACGTCTTCCCCGCTTAGGGCAGACTGAAATAGCATGAGAGGCATCACCACAGTAGAAACATAACCCATTGCGCTTTCGAAACTCATGACGCTGCGCCCCAGAAACCACTCTATCACACTGCATGGGTTCAGAATCAGGTTCACAAGGCAACACTATTCCACGCATACTTCTCCGCTCACGCAAACGTCTGTCAATTTGAATCGCTAATGACATAGAATCATTGAGACCAGAGGGGACAGGGAATCCCACCATAACATCCTTTACATTATCTGACAGACCCTTCCGAAAAAGGGCTGCCAAAGCGTCGTCATTCCATTTGGTCAGGACTGCCCACCTGCGGAATCTCTGACAGTATAACTCAGCGTCATCAAGCCCCTGATTTAATGCCAACAAGGCTTTTTCAGCTTGATCAGTGACATTAGGCTCATCGTACAATAACCCCAAGGCCTGAAAAAATGCATCAACATCACTCAAAACAGGATCCCCAGGTGTCAGGGAAAAAGCCCAATCCTGAGGATCGCCGCGCAGGAGAGAGATGACAATTTGAACCTGCTGCGCTGCGTTCCCTGAGGACTTAGATTTTAAGGCAAAAAACAATTTACAATTATTTTTGAAATTCAGAAACTTGGCTCGATCCCCCAAAAACAAATCTGGCATGGGAATCCTAGGTTCCACATCAGGCAACCTAGCAAGATAGGTAGCAATACTCCGAACCTCAGTGGCAAGCTGATCCACACGGCCAGACAACTGTGCAAACTCCATTGAGAGAAAAAAAAAAAAAAAATCCTCCCCAGCACCCAGAGATACAGAGGGAAAAAAAAATGCAACAAACAGAAAAATATCTCTGACAACTCTGACAACCTTTTTTTTTTTTTTTTTTTTTTTCTTTCACAATATTTTTCCCTTCTGTGAGTACCATATAATTTTCAGTTTAGGCCGGTGATACTGTTATGATTTGGTAGCTGAGGAGTGCAGGTAAAAAGGAAATACACCAGAGCAGTTGGAATCTATGAGATTGCAGTACCCTGACTAACCACCACAACTAGAGGCATCCGTGGAGCGTTCCTACGATGGTCCTAGACGCCTCGTCACAGCCTGAGAAACTAACTATACCTAAAGATAGAAAGAGGAAAGCTATCTGCCCGGAGCAGATCCCCAAAGAACATAGAAAGCCCCCAAACATGTAATGGCGGTTAGACAAGAAGAAATACTGACACAGACAGAAAATAGTATGAGCAAACGTTGGGGCCCAAACTATCTAAATAGAAAAGGATAGGAAGGGCACTTACTGCAATCCCAAAAAACCCTGAAAAGCACCAACTCTACTAATTTCAAAAACACCTGAGATCACACGACCTCTACCACCTAAATTAGTTCTCTGGTGTAACAAAATAAAAACAGCAGCCACTGAAAAAACTGGAAAAAGCAAATGTACAAAACATCAGTGGCTGAACTAAACTGAGAGGGCAAAAGCCCACGGAGGGGACACAGAAGGCCCCCACAGAAGTGCAGGACAAAATGCAAAAATCAAGCACAAAAACAAAAAGAAGAAAATGTCTTATCTGTAAGCAGGAGATGCAGACACGACACAGCAGGCTACAAAGGAAACAGGAATCAAGGATTGAGACCAGAACAATTGATCACCGGCAACCCTGATGGGAAGGCGACTCCCTTAAATAAGACCAGTCAGTAACACCTGATTCCCAATCCTCACAATCTTCACTGGACAGTCCAGTACCGCTTGTAACCACCAGAGGGAGCCCCCGCTCAGAACTCACCTCAAGTCCATTCACAACACACATCACCATCAATGAGTTTAACTGACAAACAAAAAAATTCTTACCTTATCACTCCTAAACAATTTTTCCATAATAACATGGAACACAGTGTATATTGCTCCAACCATTAAAAAAAATGAAATACCTCTCCTGGCTGTGCACTGCTCTACTCTGGACTCCTCAACGTCGCCATCTTCCAGCTCTCTGCACTGTGACTGTTCAGGCAGAGGGCGCACAGACGTGACATCATCGCGCTCTCTGACCTGAATGTCACTGTCAGGAAACGCGGAAGACATCACAACGGTGGAGCAGGGAGAGGTAAGTATTGCAAGTGCTGGGGCCTTGAGCAAGCAGGGAGGGCAAACTCATGGGCACCTGTGTCTCTGATGGCGAGTAGGCCCTCCCATCTGCTCAGGGCCCCGGCACTTGCCCGGGTGCGCCACGTGCTGACGCCGACCCTGGGGGGGGACAGCCCAGTTAGGGAGGTAGAAAAAGTGGCATATGTTGAGGTGTAGACTGGACATTGAGCAGCTGCAAATGGAGGAATTGGAGAACTCGAAGGAAGAGGAGGACAAAGCGAGCCATTTTGCTGGCAACCTATGTGTCATCAGGGGAAGGTGGTACAAAATCCTTTGAAACCCAGGCATGGTTCATTTTAATGAAGCTGAGATCACCTACATTTTGGTTCGACAGCCGGGTCCTTCTTTCTGTCAGGATTGATCCAGCAGCACTGAAGACTCTTTCTGATAGCACACTACCAGCAGGGCAAGCGAGCTCCTGGAAGGCATATTGTGCCAATTCAAGCCAGGTGTCAAGTTTACAGGCCCAGTAGTCAAAGGGTAATGAACTGTGAGGGAGAACATCGATAGGGGAGGAGAGGTAATTTTGAACCATAGTTGACAACTGTTGTCTCCTGTCTGTTGCAATCAATTAAGTATTACCAGTCATGTGAGCGTTACTCAAGAAATCAGACCACAACATGGTCATGAAACCCCTGTCTCCAACGCCACTTAGGCTGTGTGCACCACAAACACTTCTTCCATTTGGCCCAGTACGGCTCGTGGTAGAACCTGCACCGCTGCTGTGTGCTGGGAATGCCTCTAACAAACGGTTTACCAGAGTTGCTTGTTTGTTCGCCAATATTAGCTCTAGGTTCTCCTGTACAATGATGTTCTGTAATTCGCCTTTATAGCGTGGATCGAGGATGCTGGTCTACCAGTAGTCATCATCCTTCATAATTTTGGCAATGCGGGGATCCCTTTTTAGGATCCGCAAGACATAATCACACATGTGGTCCAATGTTCCAGGTGTCAATGATGCACTGCGAGTGGTGGGTGGAGGAGCACTTTCTGCCAAATCCACATCCCTCCAGTCACGCACAAACCCTGTAGCTGACCTTGGCAAGCCAACATTTTCTCTTTCCCCCTGAGAAGTAGCATCCTTCCCAAAATAATCATCCCCCTCATCCTCATCCTCTTCCTCCTCTTCCTCTTCTTCCTCCACCTCATCCAGGACAGTTCCCTGAGCAGACAATGCCTGACTGTCATGAAGGCTTCACTCCTCCTCCTCCTCCGCTGCAGACGCCTGATCCTTAATGTGCGTCAAAGTTTGCATGAGCAGACTCATAAGTGGGATGCTCATGCTTTTGATGGCATCGTCTGCGCTTACCAGCCGTGTGCATTCCTCAAAACACTGAAGGACTTTACAGAGGTCATTCAGCTTTGACCACTGCACACCCGACAACCCCATGTCCGCCCTCAAACTGCCTGCCCGTGTATCCTCCCACAAATGAATTACAGCCTGCCTCTGTTCATACAGCCTCTCAACCATGTGCATGGCGGAGTTCCACCTTGTTGCAACGTCTATGATTAGGTGGTGCATGGGGAGGTGGAGCGATCGCTGCAGCCTCTGCATACGACTGGAGTCTACGGGCGAGCGACGGATGTGCGAGCACAGTCTTTGCACATTATGGAGCAGGGCTGGTAACTCAGGATAATTATTTATAAAGCACTGCACCACCAGGTTCGGGTGTGAGCCAGGCAAGGTATGTGTCTGAGTTTTGCCAGGGCTATGGCCGCAACAAAATTACAGCCGTTATCACTGACTACCTTGCCTGGCTCAAGATGTAGACTGCCCAGCCATGACTCAGTTTCTCACTGCAAGTAGTCGGCCAGTACCTCCGCGGTGTGTCTGTTGTCATCCAAAGATATCATCTTTAAAACAGCCTGCTGACGCTTACCACTAGCTAATCTATAGTGGGACACCTCGTGTGCAACACTGGCAGCTGCGAATGGAGTGCTCGTGTGACTGCGCTCTGTCAACAAGCTTTTGCTTCTGGAGGAAGAGGAGGGTCGAACGCCTACAGCCAACTGTTGCCTATACCGTGGGCTAGGCAGCACTGTCCCACCACCGCTGTCCCCTGTGGACCCTGCATCCACCACGATAACCCAGTGCGCAGTGATGGACACGTAACGTCCCTGGCCATGCCTACTGGCATGCAACTGGTATTCAATTTTCCGAGATTTTTCCCTTGTCTAAATGTCCTTCCACAGATAACCTTTGCCTCATCAATAGGATTTTGGTCAAAAAAGTGCCACACTGCACTCTTCCTACTATGGGCTAAATTTTCAAGGCTTGCACCCTGTGCTAATTTGACCGTCTGGCCAAGCTGTCCTGCAACTCTTTTTGTTTTTTTAACACATTTTTGGACTGCTACGGGCTTGCCAGATAACCGCAGCTGCGATGTCGATGCCTGCCGCGGATCCTCCTCCTCTTCTGAGCTATTGCCAGCGGCACCATCTTCCCCCAATGGATGCCAATCCGGGTCAACAACTGGGTCATCCATCACCTCCTCTTCAATTTCATCTGCACCTTCCTCTGTGTCACCGTGTAAGGTGGTATCGTATGCGGGAAGGGGCACCTGAGTTTCATCAGGGTCAGATTCTGGCTCAGTAGACTGCGAGGGCAATGCATTGCTCTGAGTGAATGTACCAGCAGAATCAGATAGCAGTGGCTGTGCATCAGTGCACTCCATGTCATATTCATCTTGGACTGGGGAATTCAGGATTTGACTTGATAACCCAGGCATGGTATGTGAAAAGGCTCCATGAATTAATGTGAAGTGTGGCCTGCCACATCCTTCACTTTTGGTGGGAGTGAAGGACACAAGGAACGGTGATGTTCCTGACCAGGAGCCTGCACTGACGACTACTTGCATTTTTTGAAACTTCAGAACAGGAGGCGATAGATGGAGGCTGTTTCAGCAATGGAAGCCAAAACCTGTTTCCGATGATCCGGGTTTAAAAGCGGTTTACCTACTCCCAGAAAAGGGAGCCTTCCCGGCCTTCTGGAGCCAGACGATGACGTCGGCTCAACACCTCCTGCCTTAGGTGCTATTGAGCTTTTGGCACTTCCATCAGATGCACCACCGCCACCACCATCATTCCCAGTTGGCCATCCACGCCCATGTCCGCAGCCTCTTCCACCATACTTCCTCATGTTTGGGAAAATGTACCAAAAATATCAGCAGATATATGGTGCTGTATGAGGAGCGTACAGCTGTATATTGCGTAGGGGAAAATTTAAATCTCCGTATATATTTCCGGAGTACACACAGACGCTCACTCAGTATGGATTTGACCGTAATACAAAGAGCAGATATACGGTACTGTATCAGAAGCGGACTGCTGTTTACGGTGTAGGGAAAATTGCAATCTCCGTATATATTTCCGGAGTCACACACAGACGCTCACTCAGTATGGATTTGACCGTAATACAAAGTGCAGATATACGGTACTGTATCAGAAGCGGACAGCTGTATACGGTTTGGGGAAAAATTTAAATCTCCGTATATATTTCCGGAGTCACATGCAGACGATCACTCAGTATGGATTTGAAAGTAATACAAAGAGCAGATATACGGTACTGTCTCAAAAGCATACAGCATACAGTAGGGGAAAATTGCAATCACCGTATATATTTCCGGAATCACACACAGACGCTCACTCAGTATGGATTTGACCGTAATACAAAGAGCAGATATACGGTACTGTCTCAGAAGCGTACAGCTGTATAAAGTGTAGGGGAAAATTGCAATCTCCGTATATATTTCCAGAGACACACACAGATAGTCAGCATGTATTTGTCCGTGATACCAGCCGGTACATGGTAGTGTGTGATTAGCGTACAGCTCTATACGGTGTGGGAAAAAAATGAACGGTCGGTAAGTGTGCAGAAAAAAAGAATAAAAGTATTAGTGCTGTGTAAAAAGCAGTCTGCACAGCAGTGTACACACAGCAATACAGCTATCAGGCAGCCTAATAACCAGCGCTGCTGCACACAAGAAAATCCTCCCCTGTCACTGCACACTAAATATACAGCACAATTGCTATCAGCACAAGCACAGAAGAACTTCTCTTTCCTGCCCTAACTCTCTCCCTACTGATAAACAGCGTCAGCAACCTCTCCCTACTGTTAATATCGGCAGAAGTAAAATGGAGGTCGGCGCTCAAGGCTTTTATAGACACTATGACGCCCCCCAAAGCAAGCCAATCACTGCAATGCCCTTCTCTAAGATGGTGGTGGACGCTGCCCATGTCATCTCGTTGCCCACAGTGTGCGCCCTTGCTCATTGGCTGAAAAAAGGCACCTGCAAGCATTATGGGAAAACCGACTTGGGAGCTGGAGTCGACAACCGTATGGCCGACTGCTCGCTATGGTCGGGTTTCGGCCAACGAAACCCGACTTTGGTGAAAGTCGGCGACTTTTGAATCTGACCGACCTGTTTCGCTCAACTCTAGTGTGCACATAGCGTGAGTGTCCAACCAACAGCTATGTAAGCTATACAGGTGCTTCTCACAATATTAGAATATCATCAAAAAGTTAATTTATTTCCTCAAGGTCTTTGTTCCGACCAGGTCATTGTTAAATACATTGTAGATGACGTTTATGATCCTGGTTTTGCGGGTTCAACATTCACAGCCCCAGGAGAAGTTGCCAGCATCCAACCTCACAGCATGGTATTTCTTGTTCCCGTCGTGGATTCTCACAGTGTGAATACGATGAGGACTGATCTTTGTGTTGGCACCAGGGCAGACAAGCTCATACTTCCTCTTCTTGTGGTAGAGCTTCCTTTTGCCTCCAGTCTTGCGGCACTTGTGCCAGTTATCCTTTGACATACCCATTCTCAGGCGCTGGCAGGAAACTGCATTATTCTGCTAGACAGCACCCCCTACAGACAGTGGTATGAAGTTCACTACGCCACACCGCTTGGACACAATAAGGGAGCCAAGCTGACCCAAAAGAGGAGGAAATCCTGAACAAGAAAAGATCCAAGAAGACCCTGAAGAAATACGAAAAAATACAGCGAAGATCAGTACTCTGCTGGAGGAGCAGTTCCAGCAGGTAAAACTCCTTGCCTGTATAGCCTACAGACCAGGCAAGTGCGGCAGAGTCAATGAATATGTCCTTGAGGGCAAGGAACAAGGAATTGGCATTCTACCTGAGGAAAAAAGAAAAGGCAAATAAACGTTGTTAGGGTCTGCGGAACGCACCTAATAGATATTGTAGAGAGGTGCGTTCGCAGCCCAGGGTCCACCGTGCAGGCGAAGCCCGCTGCTAGTAAGATGGCGAAAGTAGCGAACTCTGTTATCCCGCAGAATCGCTAAAATAAACGCCGTAGCGCGCTGTGGCAGTTAGTGCGAACTCTGTTAATCCCCAGAGCCGCTAACGGGAATGCCACAGCGCTATATGGCGATAAGTACGAACTCACTTAACTTGAGCCGCAAAGTAAAACGCTAGGGCGCTGAACCAGTGTTATAAAGCGAACCCTGTTGCGTCACAGAGCCGCTGAGAAAAAGACTGTGTCCTGTTAGACTCACAGGGAACACAGATGACTGCTAAGCGGATTGCAGTCTGATGTCATGCAGTCAGAACACAAGCAACAATCTCCTCACCGGAGTAGCCGGTATTCTAATGGCGTTTTCAGCCGAGCCCTGAACACGTGCACACAATCTCCTCACCGGAGGTGCCGGTATTCTAGGGGCTTATTTCAGCCAGACCTAACCACATGCATACATGACCTCACTAGCGCAAGCACATAACAGATTTGATACTAGCGCATGGCGGTCCAGCCATGCCACCCTTTTATAGTAACAGCTACAGGACCTGCCAGAAAAAGGACCAATGAGAAACTGTTCCAAAACACATGTAGTTTCAGGACCTTCCTGGCGGACCAATAGGAGCTGCTGCAGTACCTGAACATGTGACCCTGATCTCCAATGAGAGATCTTACCCTGGGCATGCTCAGAAGGGGAAACGCAGGACTTCGTCCTAAAGAGTCTGCTCCAGCACTGGCTATAATAGAAGATCCAGGAGGGGCAGCAGCAAGTCTCTGCACAGTATTGGAATGGGCAAGACGCTGGGACCGACGTCTAAGCTGAGCAGGCTCCACTGCGGCCGGAGACGGATGGGAGACCACAGCGGGAATGGCTCGAGATTCCCCTTGTGCAGCATTGGGAACTCAAACCCTAACATTACCCCCCTCCTAGGGCCCCCCTTCTCTGGATCTCGCTGCGCTCAAAGGCTGCGATGAGCTGCGAAGCGTGAACATGCTCGGCAGGCTCCCAAGACCTATCCTCAGGCCCATAGCCCCTCCAATCCACCAAATAAAACTTTTTGCCCTGTACCACCTTACACCCTACGATGGCGTTCACCTCATGGTCGTCCGTAGACGAACCCGATTTCCCGGCAGATGACTCGGAAAACCGGGACATGAGCACGGGTTTCAGGAGGGATACGTGAAAGGTGTCGGAGATACCCAGGCGTGGTGGAAAAGCCAAACGGTATACCACAGAGTTAACCTGCTCGAGGACTTTGAAAGGACCCAGGTAGCGGGGTGCCAACTTAGTGGACTCAACTCGCAGCCTAATGTTACGGGCGGAGAGCCACACCAAGTCCCCAGGAGTAAATGTTGGAGCGGGGCGCCGATGTGCGTCGGCGGAGGACCTCATCCTCTCCTTGGATGCCTGAATGGCATGCTGGGTATGGTCCCAAATGTCCCATGCCTCCACAGCCCTGTCTGCCACCCTGGAGTCGGCGGAAGACACGGGCATGGGCACCAGAACCCGCGGATGCTGACCGTAGTTTAGGAGGAATGTAGTCTGTCCGGTGGAGTCAGCCACAGCATTGTTTAGTGCAAACTCAGCCCACGGTAGCAAGGATGCCCAGTCATCCTGCCTGGCTGAGACAAAATGTCGTAGATAGGTGACCAAGGTCTGGTTGGCCCTCTCTACCAACCCATTCGTCTTGGATGATATGCTGAAGAGAGATTTAGCTCAATACTGAGTAGACGACAAAGCTCTCTCCAGAACCGAGACGCAAACTGGGGACCTCGGTCACTGACAATTTTGTCCGGCATGCCATGTAGACGGAAGATGTGCCTAACGAACAACGCTGCCAGAGCCCGTGCAGAAGGTAACCGTGGTAGCAGCACCAGGTGTACCATTTTGGAAAAATGGTCGGTGATTACCCAAATGATGGTGCAACCCCGAGACTTGGGTAAGCCCACCACAAACTCCATCCCAACCATCTCCCAGTTTCTGTCTGACATCGGCAAAGAGTAAAGTAACCCAGCTGGCCGTTGTTGGGGAGACTTATTCTTGGCGCAGGAGACACACGCCCGAACATAGTCCACAACGTCACGGAACATATGCGGCCACCAGTATGTCCTCGCCAGCAACTCAGATGTCCTCTTTGCCCCAAAGTGTCCACCCACCCTGGACGAATGTGCTCAAGAGAGTACCTCCGGTCGAAAACTGGTAGGCACAAAAGTCTTGCCCGGGGGCACAGACTCTAGCGAAACCGGGGCCACTGTTCTCTGGCTCTCTGTGGGGACAATAACCCGAGGCTCCTCCTCCTCAGAGGACACCACATAGCGAGAGAGAGCATCGGCACGGATGTTCTTCTCTCCCGAGAGAAAATGTAGGGTGAAGTGAAACTGGAGAAGAACAAGGACCATCTGGCCTGGCGAGAATTAAGCCGCTGGGCTGTCTGAAGATATACCAAATTCTTGTGGTCGGTGAAGACTTGGAAGGGAAAGCGAGCCCCCTCCAACAGATGTCTCCACTCAGAGAAAGCCAACTTCATTGCTAGCAACTCCCTGTCCCCGATGGAATAATTCCTCTCCGCTGGTGTGAATGTCTTGGAGAAGAAGAAGCAAGGATGCTTCCGACCTTGAGTATCCTTTTGAAAGAGGACTGCTCCAGCACCAACGGATGAGGCATCCACCTCCAATATAACTGGCTTATCAACATCAGGGCGGTGTAGGATGGGAGAGCTAGCAAAATGAGACTTAATTGAGGTGAAAGTCTTGGAGACTTCTTCGGACCACAATTTGGGATTTGCTTCCTTCTTGGTGAGGGCTACCAAGGGAGCTACCAAAGTTGAGAAATGGGGAATGAACTGGCGATAATAATTAATGAACCCCATAAAGCGCTGCACCACTTTAAGGGAATAAGGATTCTTGCCAGTCCATCACAGCCTGTAATTTGGCAGGATCCATAGCCAATCCCTGGGAGGAGATGATATAGCCCAGGAATGGTAAATACTCCTGCTCAAACACGCATTTCTCCAACTTTGCATAAAGGGAATTTGCCCGCAAGAGGTCGAAGACTCTGCAGACATCTTTCCAGTGGGAGTCAATATCTGGAGAGAAGATGAGAATATCATCCAGATAGACCATGACTGAGGTGGAAAGCATATCCCGGAAGATGTTGACAAAGTCTTGGAAAACGGCTGGGGCATTACAGAGCCCAAAGGGCATCACCAGATATTCATAGTGCCCATCCCTGGTATTAAAAGCCGTCTTCCACTCGTCCCCCTCGCGGATGCGAATCAGGTTGTAAGCACCCCGCAGGTCTAATTTGGTAAATACCCTTGCTCCCCGGAGCCTATCAAAGAGCTCAGAAATTAAAGGCAGCGGGTATTTATTCTTAACGGTAATGGCATTAAGACCCCTGTAATCTATGCAGGGACGTAATTCTCCGGTCTTCTTTTGCACAAAGAAGAACCCTGCCCCAGCAGGTGACACTGACTTCCTAATGAACCCTCTTGCCAGATTCTCCTGAATGTATTGGGACATAGCCCCTGTCTCTGGGAGAGAGAGAGGATAGACCCTTCCCCGGGGAGGTTCTGCTCCAGGCAAGAGGTCAATAGGACAGTCATAGGGGCGGTGAGGCGGAAGCGTCTCCGCAGCCTTTTTGGAGAACACGTTCACACAGGACCAATAGCACTTGGGCAGGGAAGTGAGATCTGCGGATATCCCTGTAGTAGCAACCTGAACACATTCCCTCACACATCTACCTCTACAAGACTCACTCCAACCCCGTATCTTCCCAGAGGACCACTCAATATGTGGGGAGTGAAGACGAAGCAAGGGTACTACCAGCAGAGCCTCATCTATACCCTCAGGAAGGACAAGGAAAGAAATAATCTCCTGATGGGAAGGAGACATAGCTAATGTGAGAGGGATTGTCTGATGTGTGATCTGTGAGGGCAGTTTGGAGCCATTCACCACTCGAACAGTCACCGGTTTGGCGAGCATCACCTGAGGTATTGTGTGGAGGAGAGCAAAAGCAGAGGACATAAAGGTCCCCTCTGCTCCAGAATCCACACAAAGCTCAACTGTTAGAGTGGATGGACCAAAAGAGATTGTCCCTTTAAAGGACAGCTTGGAGGCGAATGCTGCTGATTCTAGTGAACCTCCTCCCATGGTCACTAGACGCGATCGTGTTCCCGATCGCTGGGGACATCTATTGGCATAATGTCCTAACTGCTGACAATTCTTACAAACCACGGGCCGAGACTTAGGTCCCGTTCGAACAACCTCCATGACCTACGGGGAGTCGGGCACCTGAATGGGAGATTCTAGAGGTTTGGAAAAGGTGGGAGCTAGCCGAAACCTCCGTCTACACTGGGCCCGCTCCAACCTCCGCTCGTGAAAGCGAAGGTCGATGCGGGTAGATATGGAGATAAGCATTTCCTCAAAAATGATTTTTTAACCCACTATTTTTTATTTTCACAAGGGTAACAGGAGAAATTGGACCATAAAAGTTGTTGTGCAATTTGTCCTGAGTACACCGATACTTCATATGTGGGGGGAACCACTGTTTTGGCACATGGGAGAGCTCAGAAGTGAAGGAGCACCATTTTGGAATGCAGACTTGATGGAATGTTCTGCGGGCGTCATGTTGTGTTTGCAGAGCACCTGATGTGCCTAAATAGTAGAAACCCCCCACAAGTGACCAAATTTTGGAAACTAGAACCCCAAGGAGCTTATCTAGATGTGTAGTGAGCACTTTGAACCCCAAGGTGCTTCACAGAAGTTAATAAATGCAGAGCAGTGAAAATAAAGAAATCATTTTTTTTTCCTCAAAAATGATTTTTAGCCGGCTATTTTTTATTTTCCCAAGGGTAACAGGATAAATTGGACCCCAAATGTTGTTGTCCAGTGTGTCCTGAGTATGCTGGTACCCCATATGTGGGGGGAACTACTGTTTGGGCACATGTCAGGGCTCGGAAGGGATGTAGCGACGCTTTGAAATGCCAACTTGATGGAATGGTCTGCGGGCATCTTGTTACGTTTGCAGAGCCCCTGATGTGCCTAAACAGTAGAAACCCCCCACAAGTGACACCACTTTGGAAAATAAACCCTCTAAGGAACTTATCTAGATCTGTGGTGAGCACTTTGAATCTCCAAGTTCTTCACAGAAGTTTATAACGCAGAGGTGTGAAAACAAAAAATCATTTTTTTCCACAAAAATAATTTTTTTAGTCCCCAATTTTTTATTTTCCCAAGGGTAACAGGAGAATTTAGACCCCAAAGTTGTTGTGCAATTTTTCCTGAGTACGCTGATAACCCATATGTGGGGGTAAACCACTGTTTGGGCACACGTCGGGGCTCGGAATGGAGGGAGCACTGTTTGACTTTTTGAACGCAAAATTGGCTGAAATAAATGGTGGCGCTATGTCGTGTTTGGAGACCCTCTGATGTGCCTAAATAGTGGAAACCCCTCAATTCAAATTCCAACCCTAACTCCAACACACCCCTAACCACAACCCTAACCACAACACACCCCTAACCCTAATCCCAACCCTAACCATAACCCTAACCACAAGCCAAACCCTAATCCCAACCCTAACCCCAACACACCCCTAACCCTAACCACAATCCTAACCCTAATCCCAATGCTAACCCTAATTCCAACCCTAACCCTAATTCCAACCCTAACCCTAATTCTAACACTAGCCCTAATGCTAACCCTAGTGCTAACTGTTATGAATGTTTTAGAAATGAATTCTGAGCAGAAGCTCCCTCTGGTGGTTACAAACAGTACTGAACTATTCAATGAGGATTGGCAATCAGGAATTACAGACTGGCTGGATATAAGGGAGGTTTCCCCCCATCATGGTTGCTGGTGATCAATTGTTCTTGTCTCAACTGTGGTTCCTGGTTCACTTGGAAGTTTGCTGAGTCTTGCCTCTTCTCCTGCTCTCAGATAAGATATTTTCTGTTTTTTGTTTATGTGCTTTCCATTTGCATTTTTCTCTGCATTTCTGTGAGGTTGGCCAGGTTCCCCTCCCTGGGGGGCTTGGTCTCCTCTCGGTTCCTCTGGAGCCACTGTTGTTTGTTCATTTGCCTTTTCCAGTTTTTTCTGTGGCTGCGGCTTAGTTTTGTTACACCAGAGAACTAATTTAGGTGGTAGAGGTCGTGTGATCTCAGGTGTTTTTGCAATTAGTAGCGTTGGCTTTTTTTATGGTTTTTTGGAATTGCAGTAAGTATCCTTCCTATCCTTTTCTGTCTAGGCAGATTGGGCCCCAGCGTTTGCTCATACTATTTTCTGTCTGTGTCTGTATTTCCTCTTGTCTAACCGCCATTACATGTTTGGGGGCTTCCTATGTTCTTTGGGGATCTGCTCCGGGGCAGATAGCTTTCCTCTTTCTATCTTTAGGTGTAGTTAGCCTCTCAGGCTGTGACGAGGCGTCTAGGACCAACGTAGGAACGCTCCACGGCTGCCTTTAGTTGTGGTGGTTAGTCAGGGTACTGCAATCCAGTAGATTACAACCTCTCTGGTGTATTGCCGTTTTTGCCTGCTCTCCTCAGCTACCAAAACATAACAGCTAACCCTAACCCTATTGCTAACCCTAATTCTAATTCTAACCTAATGCTAACCCTAATGGAAAAATAAAAAATATTTTCTTTATTTTATTACTTGTCTCTACCTATGGGGGTGACAAAGGGAGAGTTTATTTACTTTTTTTTTATTTTGATCACTGTGAGAGTTTATCACAGGGATCAAAATAAATTAATGGAATCTGCCGGCCGGCGGGCGCACTGCGCATGCGCCCGCCATTTTCCAAGATGGCGGCTCCCATGACGTATCCCAGAGGGACACCGGGACGGCCACAGGGACTTCGCAGACATCGGGGAGGTGAGGGGGATCGGAAGGTGGGGGGAGCGGAGAGAAGTGGGAGGGGAGCAGATAGTGATAGCGGCGACCGATCGCTGCCATCAATCCGTTGCGGGGGCCGATTGCCGCTGTCACTCGGTGTGAGGGGAGTCGGATCTCGGTCTCCAGCCATGGCAGATGCTATTGCAGCATCGTCCATGGCTGGATTGTAATATTTCACCAAATTTCATTGGTTAAATATTACAAATCGCTCTGATTGGCTATTTCACATTTAACAGCCAATCAGAGCGATCGCATCCACGGGGTGGTTAAGCCACCCCTCCTATGGTAAAGTACAAAGGGTCTGTGCTGAGGGTCGGTGACCTTTCAGTGACCCCGGTCACCCAACCCGCAGGAACGCGATCTATACCATGACGCAGCATATGTGTCACAGGTCGGATTGGCACTGACTTTCATGACACATACGCTGTGTCAAAGGTCGGGAAGGGGTTAATGCAAAAAAAAGTTAATTATTTTAGTTCTATAATACAAAAAGTGAAGCTCATATATTATATAGAGTAATTACAAACAAAGTGATTTATTTCAAGTCTTTATGTTGATGATTTATGGCTTACAGCCAATGAAAACCCAAAAGTCATTATCTCAGTACATTAGAATAATTTATGACACCAGCTTGAAAAATTATTTAAAAAACCAAAATGTTGGCCTACTGAAATGTATGTTCAGTAAATGCACTCAATACTTGGTCTGGGCTCCTTTTGCATCAATTACTGCATCAATGCAGCGTGACATGCAGGCAATCAGCCTGTGGCACTGCTGAGGTGTTATGGAAGCCCAGGTTGCTTTGATTGCAGCCTTCAGCTCGTCTGCATTGTTGGATCTGGTGTTCCTCATCTTCCTCTTGACAATACCTCATAGATTGCCATGGGGTTAAGGTCAGGCGAGTTTGCTGGCCAATCAAGCACAGTGATACTGTTGTTTTTAAACCAGGTATTGGTACTTTTGGCAGTGTGGACTGGTGCCAAGCACTGCTGGAGAATGAAATTTGCATCTCCAAAAAAGCAGGTCGGCAGAGGGAAGCACGAAGTGCTCTAAAATTTCCTGGTAGAAGGCTGCGCTGACTTTGGTCTTGATAAACATAGTGGACCTATACCAGCAGATGACATGGCTCCCCAAACCATCACTGATTGTGGAAACTTCACACCAGACCTCAAGCAGCTTGGATTATGTGCCTCTCTTCCTCCAGACTCTGGGACTTTGATTTCCAAATGAAATCCAACCATCTGTAAACACCTTGGCCCAGGTAAGACGCCTCTGACATTGTCTATTTGATAATGAGTAGCTTGAGATTGACACAAGGAATGCGACACTTGTAGCCCATGTCCTGGATATGTCTGTGTGTGGTGGCTCTTGAAGCATTGACTCCAGCAGCAGTCCACTCCTTTTGAGTCTCTCCCAAATTTTTGAATGGCCTTTTCTTAACAATCCTTTCAAGGGTGCAGTTATCCCGGTTTCTTGTGCACCTTTTTCTACCACATTTTTTCCTTCCACTCAACTTTCTATTAATATGCTTGGATACAGAACTCTGCGAACAGCCAGCTTCTTTAGCAATGACCTTTTGTGGCTTACCCTCCTTGTGGAATGTGTCAGTGACTGCCTCCTGGACATCTGTCAAGTCAGCAGTCTTCTCCATGATTGATATGAGCCGCACACACCAGGGTTATGGGGTACTCGGCACCGAGCCCGTTGATGTCTATGGGAAACGTCACGGGTAGCACAGCTCGGTCCGTGCCCTGGGCGCTCACTTTAAATGTGGGATATTTACAGGGGATGATAGAATGTTCGTGTAGTTTGTCGTGACGCCACCTGTGGTATCTGATCAGAATGACCAGCGCTGCTATGCAGATCCACTGGAGGGTTAATAATGTGCAGCTAGATGTTAAGCCTTCCACAAGTAAGGCTGATTCCTCCAAGGCAGATAGATGTATAAGAATGCAGGACAGATGGGGACCCGGCAGTCAGGGAAATTAAGGGAGACACACACATAAGTCAGTTTGGTACCTTTACTGTAGATGTTGCAGGCACTTCCCGGAGTACTGTAGGGTGAAGGATGCACATCGAGATTCCTCCACTGGTAGGTGTATGGCCTCCTGACCTCTGCCTTTTAGTAGTGAAGTCCTGACCTGCTTGTAGCTGAGTCTAACTTGGTCTCCGTCTTGCACCGGGCTGATCTTGTGATTGGACCTTCTCACTGAAAGTACACAGTCTCTGCTCACAGCGTCCTGCTTGCCAGACTCTGTCCTCCTGATCCTGCTACGTATCAGCTCTGTGGTACTCCTGGGACTTGTAGTCCTCCAGGAACTCCGGTGTTCTCCTAATGGGTCGTGGAGATCCCTATAGGCTCGGACCCCGGTGTCCGGTGATACTTGCTGAGACGGGCTATTAAGGTCCCTTTGTCTCATTAACTTCCACTCGCCTTCGGCCTACCTGGATCCTTACACGATCACACACGCTGGCAGTTGGTAGGCTGCCTCTTCGCCGCTCTTTAAGCGTCGGCACGCTTTCCACAGAGCTACACTTCTAAATTCAGCTCTGACTAGGCTGGAGTGACTTCTCTTTCACTCTTACTAGACTCCACTTACTTGGAACTGAATAGCCCTGCAGACTCACTTCCTCAGCTCTGCACGTCACTTTCTGCAGGCTGACTGAGCTCTCTGAGATGGCTGCTCAGACTCTGTCTCAGACTCAGAGACGACTCCCTAGAAACTGAAACTAAACTTCTTTTTATATGCCTAACACAGCTCCCTCTGATGGTCTTTAGGGTAGCTGTACGTGTGTGTGTATGTGCATAATGACCTCTAGTGGTATCCTCTTTCAGTGCACCCTTCTGGGAGATGTGGATTCAGTCACAGCTGGGCTCCACATTCCCCCCTAGTAGAACTCAGCACTCTGGGGCTGAAATACAAAAACAGATAACAATAAACATTGTATAAATAACTCTTCCTTTACAGGAGGTAAGGCACTCTTGAACGGTTGCATAACGGTAAATAAACAACTATATACATTAACACAATGAGGAATTGAGCAACCATAAAAGTCCCAGTCTCTTTTGGAAAAGGATGCTCAAAAGGGAAGAGAAAACAAGTAAAAAATAATGTCCATTCACTTGTTTCAGTATCAAAAGAGAAAAACAGATTAATAAATAACAATATAATAAAGCATAGTATAAGCAAAAATATATACATTTATGTACAGTGGTTCTTGATAATTATGTACATGTGTTAGGCCCTACTCTCTGTACCTAACAGGTATTTGCCCCCTTGTTGTGCGTACTGACCTACGTGGTGCAGTAACCTGTGAGGTAGCAGTTTCCCTGTTTGGTCTGCGTGAAAGTGAATTATAGAATTGCCTTAACCTCGCGACTGGACTGGCAAGCACGCCGTGAGCTGGGTGAACCAGCTCGACTTCTGCAGGGGATCCTTCTTCCTGAGATTCAACTTCTTGGGATTCTGCTTCTTGGGGTTCCACTTGTTGAGGTTCTGCTGGGGCAGGTTCCTCTGGTACTGACTCTACTGCAACAACTGGTGCAACTGGATGTAGAGGTTCTTCTTGTGGTTGATAGAATTGAAGCACGGGAACGATTACGGCTTCTCCAATTCTGGGCCAATCCGCGGGGAAATCTCCTAAGTCTGTATGTATGACTGCTTCATCACGCTCTTCCTGATTAACAACAGATTCTTTTTCCTGAAGCTTTAATGGGTCCGGACACAACTTTAGGTGATCTCGGGATACAGTTGCAGTCGTTCTTCCTCCATCCTTGCTAATTATGCACGTTTTCTTGTTGTCAAACCTTGAATTTTGTATGATGTAGGGCTCTCTTTCCATTGATCGTCAAGTTTGTGTATCCTCCTCTTTCTTTTCAGTACGACTTCACCAGGTGCGAAAGGTTCAGCTGGCGCACTTTTGTTGTAGCGATCTTCTTGTTTATCCCTTACTCGATTGAGACTTTCTTCAACGCAGGCTTGTACTTTTCTGTACTGTTCCTGTCTGTTTGTGTCCCAGTCTTCAGTAGTCACATCTGCTTCCGGTTCTACAACACCAAGCTCCAGATCCATGGGCAGCTTTCCTGGTCTTGCCCGCATGAGGTAGGCTGGGGTGCAGTTGGTGGAACTCACAGGTATGTGATTGTACAGGTCTACCAGGTCAGGTAGTAAGTCTGGCCACCGATTCCTCTCTTCAAGTGGTACAGTCTTCAGTAGGTCAATGACGATGTGATTCATCTTTTCACAGAGACCATTAGTTTGGGGGTGTTACGGTGTGGTTCTTATCTTCCTACACCCGTACAAGTGACAGAACTCTTTGAATAATTCGGCCTCGAAGGCTGGGCCTTGGTCAGTTAGCACCTGCTCAGGATATCCGTGTGGTCTGCAGAAACACGCTTGGAACGTCTTTGCTGCTGTCTCTGCCGTCAGATCTTTGACAGGGGCGACCACCAGGAACCTGGAGTAGTGGTCCACCATAGTCAGGGCATAGGAATATCCTGACCGGCTGGGTGACAACTTGACATGGTCCAGGGCCACGATCTCCAAGGGACGAGTCGTCCTGATGGGTTGCAGGGGTGCCTTCTGACTACCGTAGTCCTTTCTTCTGAGGCCACAGGGCCCACAGTTCTGGCACCACCTCTCGATGGAGCTGCGCATTCCCACCCAGTAGAAATGACACTTCAACAGGGTCTCCAGCTTCTTCCAGCCAAAGTGTCCCGCTTGATCGTGGTAGGCTTCTAACACCATCTGGACGTCTGCTCTGGGAACTACTATCTGCCATACCATCTCATGAGTCCTTGGGTTGACGTACCTCCCGCACAGCTTCTCATGGTAGATGAACAACCGGCTCCTCTCATTCCACAGCTGCTTTGCTTGTTGAGGCGCATCCTTCTCCAAGGAGGAACCTTCTTGAGTTATCAGCTCCTTGATTCGGCTGACAACTGGATCGCTGTCCTGAGTCTCCTTCCAGCTGTGGTGATTAAAGGATTCAACGTCTTACCACGCGATCTCCTGCTGGCTTGTTGCTCATGGATCATCCCATTCCTGTGAAAGGCAGGTAGTTCGATCTCTTCCAGATCATCCACTTCTTCCTCTGTGTCCGATTCATGAGGCATCCTGGATAGGGCATCAGCGTTGGCATTCTTGCGGCCCGCTCGGTACTTGATTGTGAATTGGTAATTTGACAGTCGAGCCATCCATCGTTGTTCCATGGCTCCCAGCTTAGCTGTTTCAAGATGCGTCAAGGGGTTGTTATCGGTGAAGGCAGTGAACTTGCTGGAGGCTAGGTAGTGCTTAAACCTCTCCGTGATGGCCCAGACCAGTGCCAGGAACTCCAACTTGAAGCTGCTATAGTTCTCTGGGTTCCTCTCGGTCGGGCGGAGCTTCCTGCTAGCATAGGCGATGACTTTCTCCAGGCCATTTTGCTTCTGACTGAGGACTGCTCCCAATCCTTCATTGCTGGCATCAGTATACAGCAGGAACGGCTGGCTGTAATCAGGGTAGGCTAGGATCTCATCACCTGTCAGGATCTCCTTCATTTCCTTGAATGCTTCTGCCTGTTCTTTACCCCAGTGAAATGGAGAATTTCTGCTCTTGAGGGACTGTCCCACCAGGAGGTCTTGCAGAGGCGCTGCTTTCTTAGTGTAGTCCTTCACAAACCTCCGGTAGTACCCGGTCAGTCCCAGGAACTGTCGCACCTCCTTAAGATTTTTCGGCTCCGGCCATTTCTGGATGGCAGTGATCTACTCAGGGTCTGGCGCTACTCCTTCTGAGCTGACAATATGTCCCAGGTACTGTACCTTTTGTTTAAGCAGATGGCACTTTGAAGGCTTCAGTTTCATCCCATACTTGGACAGTGACTCGAATACCTCCGCCAGGTGCTTCAAGTGATCTTCATACGTTTTGGAGTATACGATGACGTCATCCAGGTACAGCAACACAGTTTCGAAGTTAAGATGTCCCAGGCAGCTCTCCATCACCCTCTGGAACGTTCCAGGGGCACTGCTGAGTCCAAACGGCATTCTGTCAAACTCGCAGAGTCCCATCGGGGTGGTGAAAGCCGTCTTCTCCCGATCCTCCTCAGCCACAGCTACTTGCCAGTACCCGCTAGTGAGGTCAAGGGTGGAAAAGTAGTTAGCAGTTTTTAAGGCAGCTAAGGATTCTTCAATGCGTGGTAAAGGGTATGCATCTTTATGTGTAATGCGATTTACTTGTCTGTAATCTACACACATTCTCATGCTTCCATCCTTTTTCCTGACTAGGACTAGAGGAGCTGCCCAGGGACTACAACTATCCCTTATCACCCCTGCTTCCTTCATATCACGCAACATTTCCTTGGCTTTCTGGTAGTGTGCTGGAGGTATATGCCTGTACCGTTCTTTAATGGGAGGATGATTGCCTGTGGGGATGTGATGTTGAACCCCTTTAATTTTCCCAAAGTCGAGTGGGTGTTTGCTGAACACCTGTGCATACTCCTGAACTACTCGATATACTCCTTGTTTCTGGTGGGCTGGAGTGGTGTCTGTCCCAACATGGAGCTGCTGACACCAATCCTCCACCTGAGTGGTCGGACCGTTATCCTCCACTGGTTGTGGGGAGGTTAAGGGCTCCGTCGGGTGAATGGAGTTATTATCCACAGCATGTAACTTAGCAACAGTGGCATAACGTGGTAATTTGACTTCATCCTCTCCCCAGTTGAGAAGACGCACTGGCACCCTCCCATTATGTACATCCACTACCCCTCTGGCAGTCAAGAGTGTAGGTCTGTGTTCTGAACAATGGGGCTCTACTACTGCTTGGTAGTTCTGTCCTCTCAGACCTATTGCTGCTCTACACCAAATAAGCATTTCACTCATAGGGAGTATCACAATGGGGTTCGGGTCTGTTACCCGTACATTACCAATCTCACCACCGGTCAGTTTCACTTGTTGCTGGCACATCAGGGTCCGAATCTCCTTCCGGCGAGCTGTCGGAGTAAAAACACAACCTCCTCCAAACAGTTACTAATAATGTTAGTGCCTAAAACCACATTCAACCCATTTTCCTCATTAACAGTCTTTACCACAAGAAGTCCCTGATTCTTTAGCTCTACTCTCCCCACTTTTACATCTACATTTTTAGCCCCCAATAAGTCAAGAGGGAGGCCATTAGAGGCGTATACAGCAAAGTCAGGGTTTGGGGGTTGGAGACCGTCACTGGACCAGTATCTATTGTAGAGAACATCAGGTATGACGGTTACCTGAGATCCAGTGTCCAGCAGGGCAGGGATTGCGATCCCGTCCAGTATGATGGACAGGAAAGGTCTTCCTCCCACGAACCTGCGGTTCCAGTCTGAGGGGCCTGAGGAGTCTATTCCTGGATGTTGGCCCTCGGACCCAGGATTTGCTCGTTTAAAGGACACCGACGTGCTGGGTGACCTTCTCTGTGGCAGCGGTAGCAGATGATCTCTCGGCGGGGATGATGCTGGTCGCGGGTCCTTCCTGGGGATGGCGTTGTCCTCCCTCTCCTCCGGCGCATCCAAGGGACATCCTCTGGGCAGTCAGCTAGCAGGATCTTTCCTTCTTCCTCCGTCGGCAGTCGCAGGGCACTCATTACAGTGGCCAGGTTTTTGGTTAACTGGCGCACTACTGAGCGCAAACAGTCCAGCTCAGTAGGGGGCGCCACCTGCGTTTTGGCTTCCGCCACCAGCGGGGAAAAGGTGGATGCTGCTGGCTTTAGAGTGGCTTCACTCGGGTGACACTGGGTTGCCATCTCGGGTGTTTACAGGGGACGCAGTCCTTTTATAGCCATGTCCTTGAGAGCATCAAAAGTAGCATCAGGATGATCCAAGGACCACCAGTGCACAGTCCGGCTTTCAGCTTGGGACCTCAGTCCCCGTACAAATTGTTCCTTCAACATTTATTTTCGTTGGAGACACTCATGGGGTTAACTTGTTTGAGTGCTCGCAGGGCTCCTTGTAGTCGGCAGGCAAAGTCCCTAATGCTGTCATCTGGTTTCTGGGAGCATCGGTAAAATATCATCCGGAGATCTGTTTCAGTGCGGTCCTCAAAGATAGCCTGCAGCTTTAAGAAAATTGCATGCACTGATTCCTGGTCTGCAGCTGTCCAAGTCTCTACTTCTCTCTCGGCAGCACCAGTTAATTGTCCCACTACCACTGCAGCTCTCTGCTTTTCTGTCATAGGGTACATGTCCATTATGCTGCATATTTTTCGCTTGAACCCTGACAGGGTGTCTGGCTTGCCGCTGTACTGAGGGAGCCACTTTGTTCCAGGCATGTATGGCAGCGTTAGCGGTACTATTTGGGCCACAGGACCAGGTGAGGGGCCAGCATTTCCAACCTGTGCGGCAGCGCCAAGGGGTAAGTCATTAAGGCCGTCGGCCTGGGCCGCGCTGTCGGCTTGCTGCTGCGACATGTCTGCGTCCCCCTAGTTAATCGTAGCCTACCTTCTCTGAAGGCTGCAGCTCCGCAGAGCACAGCGATGTGTAGGAGGACCTGTGTCGCTGGCGCTCTGACGTCAGAGCGTTCACTGTAACTCTTCACAGGACCTGCCGCCGCGTCAGCGTTGGTGGCGTGTCCAGGACTCAGCGCGCTTTTGCAGGTACGCCCACTAGTTTTCGCACCGTGGCGCTGTAATTGGCGGGCAATGGCGGGCAAATGGCGGGAAATCTTCACCACATACAAAACACAGTCTTTTAGTGAGGCACACAGTACCCGGTGGCAACGGGCACAAGTTACTCCGTTGCTGCAGGGCACGCGATCCTGTTCGTGACGCCAAGGAAATGAGCCGCACACACCAGGGTTATGGGGTACTCGGCACTGAGCCCGTTGATGTCTATGGGAAACGTCACGGGTAGCACAGCTCGGTCCGTGCCCTGGGCGCTCACTTTAAATGTGGAATATTTACAGGGGATGATAGAATGTTCGTGTAGTTTGTCGTGACGCCACCTGTGGTATCTGATCAGAATGACCAGCGCTGCTATGCAGATCCACTGGAGGGTTAATAATGTGCAGCTAGATGTTAAGCCTTCCACAAGTAAGGCTGATTCCTCCAAGGCAGATAGATGTATAAGAATGCAGGACAGATGGGGACCCGGCAGTCAGGGAAATTAAGGGAGACACACACATAAGTCAGTTTGGTACCTATACTGTAGATGTTGCAGGCACTTCCTGGAGTACTGTAGGGTGAAGGATGCACATCGAGATTCCTCCACTGGTAGGTGTATGGCCTCCTGACCTCTGCCTTTTAGTAGTGAAGTCCTGACCTGCTTGTAGCTGGGTCTAACTTGGTCTCCGTCTTGCACCGGGCTGATCTTGTGATTGGACCTTCTCACTGAAAGTACACAGTCTCTGCTCACAGCGTCCTGCTTGCCAGACTCTGTCCTCCTGATCCTGCTACGTATCAGCTCTGTGGTACTCCTGGGACTTGTAGTCCTCCAGGAACTCCGGTGTTCTCCTAATGGGTCGTGGAGATCCCTACAGGCTCGGACCCCGGTGTCCGGTGATACTTGCTGAGACAGGCTATTAAGGTCCCTTTGTCTCATTAACTTCCACTCGCCTTCGGCCTACCTGGATCCTTACACGATCACACACGCTGGCAGTTGGTAGGCTGCCTCTTCGCCGCTCTTTAAGCGTCGGCACACTTTCCACAGAGCTACACTTCTAAATTCAGCTCTGACTAGGCTGGAGTGACTTCTCTTTCACTCTTACTAGACTCCACTTACTTGGAACTGAATAGCCCTGCAGACTCACTTCCTCAGTTCTGCACGTCACTTTCTGCAGGCTGACTGAGCTCTTTGAGATGGCTGCTCAGACTCTGTCTCAGACTCAGAGACGACTCCCTAGAAACTGAAACTAAACTTCTTTTTATATGCCTAACACAGCTCCCTCTGATGGTCTTTAGGGTAGCTGTACGTGTGTGTATGTGCATAATGACCTCTAGTGGTATCCTCTTTCAGTGCACCCTTCTGGGAGATGTGGATTCAGTCACAGCTGGGCTCCACAGTAGAGACTACTGAAACAGTCTTAAGGACCTTTATAAACACTTAGGAAGCATTTTCATGTATTTTTTGTTAATTATTCTGATTTACTGAGATAATGACTTTTGGGCTTTCATTGGCTGTAAGCCATAATAATCAACATTAACAGAAATAAACACTTGAAATAGATCACTCTGTTAGTAATGAAGCTATATAATATATGAGGATCACTTTTTGTATTGAAGAACTGAAATAAATTAACGTTTTGATGATATTCTAATTTTGTGAGAAGTACTTGTATATCCTAATGCTAACGTAAATGACTTAAAACATATGAGTGTGTGAAACCAGATGGACAGAAGAATTTTTTTCATGAACTTTATTTAGTACCCGTTTACTGAAGAGAGCTTTTAGATTTTGAACATGATGAGAGGGCCAACATTTCACATGATAGTAAACCTCTTTGATTCCATGCCCGATGGGGTAAAGACACTGACGAGGACAAGCTATGGGCCAATTTAGATTTAATAATACATACAGTATTTGGCATTTCAATAAATTGGAAACTGTGAATTAAATAACATTGGCTCTGATTCATCAAAGCTTTTACGCCATAAAACTCTCGTAACAAGCTTTGAAAAGTTGCAAACTTTTTGTTCAACTTGGGTCAAGACATAGGCATGACGAGATGTGATGCCACAGCATGTCTTATGCATGACATGCTGTGGCATTCCTTATTACAGAAATCATACTCCAGTCACTAAATGGAATAGGATTTGTGGTGATATGCATTGTGGTGCATGCCAATTGTCATTCACTAAGGGGCTTGCACAATTAAATGAATCTGGAACGTCTGGCTCCATCACACCCCCTCATAAAGACTGGCATGAACAATTTTAGTCTTGATGAATCAGGGCCCATGTTTGATAATCATGATATCTATTTTCTTACGGGTTTTGCTGTCCCTGCATTTAAGTATATAAATTAAATGAATTCAGACCGTCCTGTGCTAAAAACCACAATGCACAATGTTTTCCTATTTCACACCAGAATATCTGGATGACATTATAATGTTTATTATCGTCTGATAAGAGACGATTCGGAAAAGATCAAATAGCTTTGAGACACAGAAAGATTCAGGATTTCAGTTACGGGAGCGAACTTTTTTCTTTTAAATCTGAAACATTA
>JARQOD010000001.1:574205690-574246619 GCA_033576555.1 Oophaga sylvatica
CAGGTCTTGGTTGGAGCTCAGCTTGCATTCCTGCTTTCATTCAGATAAGTGATTTGCTGTTTTATTTTCCTCTGGTTGGATTTTCCTTGCTGGTTTGCTGCCTTGCAGTGTATTTCAGCCTGGTCCCCTTTTCGGGCCTGGTGCTGCATTTGTGCTCAGTTTGTGTTTGCACTTTTGCTCTGTTCCTGTGTCACTTTTTATTTGCTGAATTGCTGTGTGTTACACCAGAGATCTGATTTAGGTGGCTGAGATCGTGTGATTTCAGGTTTTTTGTTAATCAGAAGTGTTGGTATTTTTGTCAGGGTTTTTTGGGTTGCAGTCAGAATTCTTTCCTATACTTTTCTATCTAGACAGTATTGGGCCCCAGCGTTTGCTCATTCTATTTTCTGTCTGTGTTCATATTTTCTTATTGTCTAACCGCCATTACATGTTTGGGGGCTTCCTATTTCTTTAGGGGTTCTGCTACGGGGCAGTTAGCTTTCATCTTTCTGCCTTTAGGTGTAGCTATCTCTCCGGCTGTGACGAGGCGTCTAGGATCACCGTAGGTACGCTCCATGGCTACTTCTAGTGTTGCGGTTAGTTTAGGGTTCTGCAACCCAGTAGTTTCCAGCCTCTCTGGTGTATTGCTACTTTGGCTATTTTTGCTATTTCTCAGCTACCGAAACATAACAGTATTACCGGCCACACTGAAAATTATATGGTACTCAACAGAAGGGAAAAATAGTAAAAAGTAAAAAAAAAGGGAGTTGTCAGGAATTTTTTTTTTTTTTCTGTTTGTTGCTTTTTTCCCTCTTTTTCTCTGGGTGCTGAGGAGGAATTATTCTTTGTCCTCAATGGAGTTTACAAAGTTGTCTGGCCGTGTGGAGCGGCTTGCCGCTGAGGTTCAGAAGATTACTGCCTATCTTGCTGGGTTGCCGGTTGTGGAACCTAGGATCCCCATGCCAGATTTATTCTTGGTGGATCGGTATAAATTTCTGAATTTTAAAAATAACTGCTAAGTCCTCAGGGAACGTAGCACAGCAGGTTCAAATTGTAATCTCTCTGCTGCGCGGCGACCCTTAGGATTGGGCTTTTTCCCTGACACCTGGGGATCCTGTTTTGAATGATGTTGATGTATTTTTTCAGGCTCTGGGGTAATTGTACGATGAACCTAATGTCACTGATCAAGCTGAAAAAACCTTGTTGGCATTAAATCAGGTCTTGAAGACGCTGAGTTGTACTGTCAGAAATTCCAAAGGTGGGCAGTCCTGACCAAATGGAATGATGATGCTTTGGCAGCCCTTTTTCGGAAGGGTCTGTCAGAGAATTTAAAGGACGTTATGGTGGGATTTCCTGTTCCTTCTGGTCTCAATGATTCTATGTCTTTGGCTATCCAAATTGACAGACGTTTGAGTGAGCGCAGAGGTATGCGTGAGGTGGTGTTGCCTTGTGAGCCAGTTCCTGAGTCCATGCAGTGTGATGGAGTGACTTCTGGGGCACAGAATCGTGAGTTTCGAAAGCGCAATGGGTTGTGTTTCTACTGTGGTGACGCTTCTCATGCTAATTCAGTCTGCCCTAAGCGGGGAGGACGTTTTGCGCGCTCGGTTGTCTTGGGTAGTGTTCAGACTAAATTTCTGTTGACTGCTACCCTGATTCTCTCCATGTCCACATTTTCAGCTCAGGCTTTTGTTGATTCAGGAGCAGCTATTAACCTGATGGATTTTGACTTTGCCAAATGTTGTGGGTTTCCCATGATACCCCTGCGGAAGTCTATTCCTTTGCTGGGCATTGATTCTTCCCCTTTGGCGGAGAATAAACCCCAGTTTTCTACTCAGGTGATAATGAGGGTTGAACCAGATCATCAGGAGAGTTGCAAATTTCTGGTATTGCATAATCTGCATGACATTATTATACTGGGTTTCCCTTGGTTACAGACTCATAATCCAGTTTTGGATTGGAAATCTGTGTCTGTGACCAGTTGGGGTTGCCAATGTGTTAGTACTGACACTCCTGTTTTTTCTGCCTCTCCCCAGTCTCAGGATGTCCCTGACTTTTTGACTGATTTTTCTGATGTGTTTAGTGAGAGTAAGTCTGCATCCTTGCCTCCTCACAGGAGTTATGATTGCGCTATTGAGTTGGTGCCTGGTGGCAAATTTCCTAAAGGTCGCCTTTTTAATTTATCTGTACCTGAACATGATGCTATGCGATCTTATATCAAGGAGTCTTTGGAGAGGGGTCATATTAGACCATCCTCTTCACCCTTAGGCGCCGGCTTTATCTTTGTGGCCAAAAAGGATGGTTCATTGAGGCCGTGTATTGACTATCGCCTTCTGAATAAAATCACTGTTAAATATCAGTATCCGTTACCCTTGATTTCTGACCTATTTTCCTGAGTGAAAAGTGCTAGTTGGTTTACCAAGCTTGCCCTCAGGGGGGCGTATAACTTTATTCGCATTAAGCACGGGGATGAATGGAAGACGGCGTTTAATACCCCAGAGGGGCATTTTGAGTACCGAGTGATGCCTTTTGGGCTTACTAATGCCCCTTCCGTCTTCCAGTCCTTTATGAATTATATTTTCAGGGATTTTGTGGATAAATTTCTGATCGTTTATTTGGATGATATCTTGATTTTTTCCAACGACTTAGACTCTCATGTGAAACATGTTCAGACTGTGTTCCAGATTTTGAGAGAGAATGCACTATATGTGAAGGGATCAAAGTGTCTTTTTGGCATACAGAAGGTTTCATTTCTGGGATTGATTTTGTCTCTGTCTGTTATTGAAATGGACCCGGTCAAGGTTCAGGCCATCTGTGATTGGGTTCAACCTACTACTTTGAAGGCTCTTCAGAGATTTTTGGGTTTTGCCAATTTTTATGGTAAATTTATTGGTAATTTCTCCGGTATTGTTAAACCATTGACTGATTTGACCAAAAAGGGTTCTGATGTGGTGAATTGGCCTCCTGAGGCAGTTTCTGCATTTCAGGAACTTAAGCAGAGATTCATTTCTGCTCCTGTTCTACGGCAGCCTGATGTTTCTCTACAGTTTCAGGTGGAGGTTGATGCTTCTGAGATTGGGGTAGGTGCCGTTTTGTCCCAAAGAGATCCGGAGACCTCTAAGAATAACCCTTGTGCCTTCTTCTCTGAAAAATTTTCTCCAACTGAACATAATTATGACGTGGGTAATCGGGAGTTATTGGCCATGAAGTGGGCCTTTGAAGAGTGGAGACATTGGCTGGAAGGAGCCAAACATCAGGTGGTGGTTCTCACGGACCATAACAACCCGGTTTATCTCGAATCAGCCAAGCGACTTAATCCTAGATAGGCCAGGTGGGCCTTGTTTTTAACACATTTTAATTTTGTGGTTTCTTTTCTTCCGGGCACTAAGAATGTTAAGGCGGATGCCTTCTCAAGGAGTTTCTTTGCGGATTCTCCTGAGGTAACTGAGCCTGCTGTTATTCTGAAAGTGGGTATAGTTCTTTCCGCCATCTCGCCCAATTTGAGACTGGCTCTGGAGGGTGTCAGGAGGATAAACCTGAACGCTGCCCTGTTGGGAAATTGTTTGTCCCAGACCAGTGGAAGAAGAGTGTGATGTCTGAGATTCATTGTTCCGTGTTGGCTGGCCATCCTGGTATTTTTGGTACCAGAAACTTGGTAGGTCGGTCCTTTTGGTGGCCTACTTTGTCTCGTGACGTCAGGGACTTTGTGCAGTCCTGTGGGACTTGCTCTCGTTCCAAACCTTGTTCTTGCTCTAGTGGTTTGTTAATGCCATTACCTGTGCCCAAGAGGCCATGGACCCATATCGCTATGGATTTTATTTCCGACCTCCCTGTCTCTCAGAGAATGACCGTTATCTGGGTAATCTGTGATAGGTTTTCCAAGATGATACATCTTGTGCCATTAGCTAAATTGCCTTCCTCCTCCGAAATGGTGCCTTTGTTTTTTCAGCACGTGGTTCGGTTACACGGCATTCAGGAGAACATTCTGTCTGACAGAGGAGTCCAGTTTGTTTCCAGATTTTGGAGGACATTTTGTTCTAAACTTGGTGTTCAGTTATCTTTCTCCTCTGCATTTCACCCTCAGACCAATGGACAAACCGAGAGAACAAACCAGATCTTGGAGACTTATTTGAGATGTTTTGTGTCTGCTGATCAAGATGACTGGGTCTCTTTTTTGCCTTTGGCTGAGTTTGCTCTTAATAATAGGGCTAGCTCTGCCACCTTGATGTCTCCATTTTTCTGCAATTCTGGGTTTCACCCCCGATTTTCTTCAGGACAGGCGGAGACTTCTGTCTGTCCGGGGTTGACTCTATTTTGGAGCGAATGCAGCAGATTTGGGACCAGGTAGTGGAGAGGTTGTCTCTCTCTCAAGAGAAGGCCCAGTGGTTTGCCAACCGGCATAGGACTGATGGTCCTCATTTTAAAGTAGGGGACTTGGTTTGGTTGTCCTCAAGAAATATCCCTATGAAGGTTGCATCTCCAAAATTTAAGCCAAGGTTCATTGGACCTTATAAGATCATGGAAATTCTTAATCCGGTTTCCTTCCATTTGCTTCTTCCAGGGACATTTAAGATCCATAACGTGTTCCATAAGTCCTTATTAAGATGTTTGTCGAGCCAGTGGTTCCTATGGCTGCGCCTCCCGACCCTGTTTTGGTTGAGGGCAATTTGGAGTATGTGGTTGAGAAAATATTGGATTCTCGTTTTGCTAGACGGAAACTCCAGTATTTGGTTAAGTTGAGAGGTTACGGCCGGGAGGACAATTCTTGGGTGTTTGCTACGGACATCCATGTTAGGAGACTGATCCGTGCCTATCATCGAGCTCATCCTGATCGGCCTGGTTGCGCAGGTGAGGGTTCGGTGACCCCTCCTCAAGGGGGGGTACTGTTGTGAACACGTTGGAGGCGACTTCTGAGCTGGGGCTCCCTCCGGTGGTTGCTGAGGGTAATGAACCAATTGCTGAATGGCTTTCAGCTGGGTCCGAATGGTCTGATATAAGTGACCTGAACTCCCATCAGCCTTGCCGGTAATTAATTGTTCTTTCAGGTCTTGATTGGAGCTCAGCTTGCATTCCTGCTTTCATTCAGATAAGTGATTTGCTGTTTTTTTTTCCTCTGGTTGGATTTTCCTAGCTGGTTTGCTACCTTGCAGTGGACTTCAGCCTGGTCCCCTTTTGGGGCCTGGTGCTGCATTTGTGCTCAGTTTGTGTTTGCACTTTTGCTCTGTTCCTGTGTCACTTTTTATTTGCTGAATTGCTGTGTGTTACACCAGAGATCTGATTTAGGTGGCTGAGATCGTGTGATCTCAGGTTTTTTTGTTAATCAGAAGTGTTGGTATTTTGTAAGGGTTTTTTGGGTTGAAGTCAGAATTCTTTCCTATACTTTTCTATCTAGACAGTATTGGGCCCCAGCGTTTGCTCATTCTATTTTCTGTCTGTGTTCGTATTTTCTTCTTGTCTAACCGCCATTACATGTTTGGGGGCTTCCTATTTCTTTGGGGGTTCTGCTACGGGGCAGTTAGCTTTCATCTTTCTGCCTTTAGGTGTAGCTATCTCTCCGATTGTGACGAGGCGTCTAGGATCACCGTAGTTACGCTCCACGGCTACTTCTAGTGTTGCGGTTAGTTTAGGGTTCTGCAACCCAGTAGTTTCCAGCCTCTCTGGTGTATTGCTACTTTGGCTATTTTTGCTATTTCTCCTCAGCTACTGAAACATAACACTGGAGCATATGTTGACTGTGCAGATGGCACTTCTGAGCAGCAACTGGGGGTGTTGGAGCCCAGAGATAACAGTAGAAACAGAGTGAAGCCAGAGGCCTAATTAGAGCAAGTAAAAAATCTTATGTTGTGTGAATGTGGAGGGAGCAGGAGACATTGCCAGACACACAGCTGGGGATCAGCTGACATTACTGAACCCCAACAACACTGGAGCATATGTTGACTGTGCATACGGCACTTCTGAGTAGCAATTGGCGGTGTTGGAGCACAGGGATTACAGTAGAAACAGAGTGTAGCCAGAGGCTTAATTGGAGCAAGTTTAAAATTTGATGTTGTGTGAATGTGGAGGGAGCAGAAGACATTGCCGGACACACAGCTGGGGATCAGCTGACATTACTGAACCCCAATAACACTGGAGCATATGTTGACTGTGCAGACGGCACTTCTGAGCAGCAACTGGCGGTGTTGGAGCCCAGTTATTACAGTAGAAACAGAGTGTAGCCAGAGGCCTAATTGGAGCAAGTTTAAAATCTGTAGTTGTGTGAGTGTGGACAGAGCAGGAGAAATTGCCGGACACAGCTGGGGATCAGCTGACATTACTGAACCCCAATAACACTGGAGCATATGTTGACTGTGCAGACGGCACTTCTGAGCAGCAACTGGCAGTGTTGGAGCACAGGGATTACAGTAGAAACAGAGTGTAGCCAGAGGCCTAATTGGAGCAAGTTTAAAAACTGATGTTGTGTGAATGTGGAGGGAGCAGGAGACCTCTGAAAGCCGGAGGAGTGTCTGCTCCAGTAAGGGGGTAATTAGGAGAGCAGGGCAGGCCAGACAGGTGCTGGTAGTGGGGGACTCAATTATTAGGGGAACAGATAGGGCAATCTGTCACAAAGACAGGATCGTCGAACAGTGTGCTGCCTACCTGGCGCTCGAGTCCGACACATTGCTGATCGGGTTGACAGATTACTGGGAGGGGCTGGTGAGGACCCAACGGTCATGGTGCACATTGGCACAAATGACAAAGTTAGAGGTAGGTGGAAGGTCCTTAAAGACGATTTCAGGGAATTAGGCTGCAAGCTTAAAGCAAGGACCTCCAATGTGGTATTTTCTGAAATACTGCCTGTACCACGTACCACACCAGAGAGGCAACAGGAGATTAGGGAGGTTAATAAGTGGCTCAAGAATTGGTGTAGGAAGGAGGGGTTTGGGTTCCTGGAGAACTGGGCCGACTTCTCAGTTGGCTACAGGTTCTATGCTAGGGACGGGCTGCACCTCAATAGGGAGGGTGCAGCTGTGCTGGGGGAGAAAATGGCTAGAATGGTTGGAGGAGTCTTTAAACTAGGAACTAGGGGGGAGGGTATTCAGTTTATAGGAGGGGAAGGTAGTGCAGATAGAGACCTGGGCACAAATAATGAAATTGGGGGTGGGGGCGGCATGGGGGGTGGGGTTAGAACAGTTAATAATTTAACAAAGAATAGAGGTTCAGAGAGATACATAAAGTGCATGTATACTAATGCCAGAAGTCTCACCAACAAAATGGCGGAATTAGAATTAATTTTGTTGGAACATAATTATGACATGGTGGGGATATCTGAGACTTGGCTGGATGAGAGCCACGACTGGGCAGTTAATTTACAGGGCTATAGTCTGTTTAGAAATGACCATAAAATTAAGCAAGGTGGGATGTGTGTTTATATGTAAAATCATCCTTAACCCCCTTCACCCCCAAGGGTGGTTTGCACGTTAATGACCGGGCCAATTTTTACAATTCTGACCACTGTCTCTTTATGAGGTTATAACTCTGGAACGCTTCAACGGATATTCGCGATTCTGAGACTGTTTTATCGTGACATATTGTACTTCACGTTAGAAGTAAAATTTCTTCGATATAACTTAAGTTTATTTTTGAAAAAAAAAACGCAAATATGGCGAAAATTTTTAAAATTTTTGCAATTTTCAAATTGAATTTTTATTCTCTTAAAACAGAGAAATATATCACACACAATAGTTAAGAAATAACATTTTCCACATGTCTACTTTACATCAGCACAATTTTGGAACCAAAATTTTTTTTTTGTTAGGAAGTTATAAGGGTTAAAAGTTGACCAGCGATTTCTCATTTTTACAACAAAATTTACAAAGCCATTTTTTTTAGGGACCACCTCACATTTGAAGTCACTTTGAGGGGTCTATATGGCAGAAAATACCCAAAAGTGACACCATTCTAAAAACTGAACCCCTCAAGGTACTCAAAACCACATTCAAGAAGTTTATTAACCCTTCAGGTGCTTCACAGGAACTAAAGCAACGTGGAAGGAAAAAATGAATATTTAACTTTTTAGCCACAAAAATGATATTTTACAAACTTTTTTTTTATTTTCACAAGGGTAAAAGGAGAAAATGGACAGATAAGGTTGTTATGTAATTTCTCCTGAGTACGCCAATACCCAATATGTGGGGGAAAACCACTGTTTGGGCACACGGCAGAGCTCGTAAGGAAGGAGCGCCGTTTGACTTTTTCAAACTAAAATTGGCTGGAATTGAGATTGGACGCCATGTCGCGTTTGGAGAACCTCTGATGCACCTAAACAGTGGAAACCCCCACAAGTGACACTATTTTGGAAACTAGACCCCCTAAGGTACTTATCTAGATCTGTTGTGAGCACTTTGAACCCCCAAGTGTTTCACAAAAGTTTATAATGCCTGGGTGTGAAAAAAAAAAAAAAACAATTTCCACAAAAATTATTTTTTAGTCCCAAATTTTTGAATTTTCCCAAGGAAATTGGACCCCAAAAGTTGTTGTCCAATTTGTCCTGAGTACGCTGATACCCCATATGTGGGGGGGAAACTGTTTGGGCGCACGGCAGGGCTTGGAAAGGAAGTAGTAACGTTTTGGAATGCAGACGTTGATGGGGGTCATGTTCCGTTTGCAGTGCCCCAGATGAGCCTAAACAGTGGAAACCCCCCACGAGTGACCCCATTTTGGAAGCTAGACCCCCTAAGGAACTTTTCTAGATCTTTGGTGAGCACTTTGAAGCCCCAAGTGCTTCACACAAGTTTATAATGCCCGGGTATGAAAATAAAAAATCCTATTTTTTTCCCACAAAAATTATCTTTTAGTCACTAATTTTTTATTTTCCCAAGGGTAACAGGAGAAATTGGACCACAAAAGTTGTTGTCCAATTTGTCCTGAGTACGCTGATACCCCATATGTGGGGGGGAACCACTGTTTGGGCGCACGGCAGAGATCGGAAGGGAAGGAGCACCATTTGACTTTTTCCAACCAAAATTGGCTGGAATTGAGATTGGATGCCATGTTGGATTTGGAGAGCGCCTGATGTGCCTAAACAGTGGAAACCCCCCACAAATGACCCCATTTGGGAAACTAGACCCCCTAAAGAACTTATCTAGATCTTTGGTGAGCAATTTGAACCCCAAGTGCTTCACACAAGTTTATAACGTAGAGCCGTAAAATTTAAAAATCATATTTTTTCCACAAAAAAGATCTTTTCACCCCAATTTTTATTTTTCCAAGGGTAACAAGACTCAAAAAGTTATTGTGCAATTTGTCCTGAGTGCGCTGATACCCCATATGTGGGAGTAAACCACTGTTTGGGTGCATGGCAGAGTTTGGAAGGGAAGGAGCGCCGTCTGACTTTTTCAACGCAGAATTGGCTGGACGCCATGTCGTGTTTGGAGAGCCCCTGATGCACCTAAACAGTGGAAACCCCCCACAAGTGACCCCATTTTGGCAAATAGACCCCAAAAAGGAACTTATCTAGATGTGTGGTGAGCACTTTGAACCCCGAAGTGCTTCACAGAAGTTTATAACGTACAGCCGTAATAATAAAAAAATCCTTTTTTTTTTTTTTACAAAAATGATTTTTTCGCCCCCAATATTTTATTTTCACAAGGGTAACAGGAGAAATTGGACCCCAAAAGTTGTTGTCCAATTTGTCCTGAGTACGCTGATACCCAATATGTGGGAGAAAACTACTGTATGGGCGCACGTCGGGGCTCGGAAGGGAAGTAGTGACGTTTTGGATTGCAGACTTTGATGGAATGGTCTGGGGCGTCATGTCGCATTTGGAGAGCCCCTGATGCGCCTAAACAGTGGAAACCCCCCACAAGTGACCACATTTTGGAAAATAGACCCCACAAGGAACTTATCTAGATGTGTGGTGAGCACTTTAAACCCCGAAGTGCTTCACAGAAGTTTATAACGCACAGCCGTAAAAATAAAAAATCCTTTTTTTTTTGCAAAAATGATTTTTTTCGCCCCAATATTTTATTTTCACAAGGGTAACAGGAGAAATTGGACCCCAATAGTTGTTGTCCAATTTGTCCTGAGTACGCTGATACACAATATGTGGGAGAAAACTACTGTATGGGTACACGTTGGGGCTCGGAAGGGAAGTAGTGACGTTTTGGATTGCAGACTTTGATGGAATGGTCTGGTGGCGTCATGTCGCATTTGGAGAGCCCCTGATGCGCCTAAACAGTGGAAATCCCCAACAAGTAACCCCATTTTGGAAAATAGACCCCACAAGGAACTTATCTAGATGTGTGGTGAGCGCTATGAAGCCCCAAGTGCTTCACATAAGTTTATAATGTACAGCCGTAAAAACAAAAAAATCATTTTTTTTTTACAAAAATTATATTTTCGCCCCCAGTTTTTTATTTTCCCAAGGGTAACAGAAGAAATAGGACAAATTGCACAATAACGCTTGGGGTCCAGAGTACGCTGATACCCCATATGTGGGAATAAATTACTGTTTGGACGCATGGCAGAGCTCAGAAGTGAAGGAGCACCGTTTGACTTTTTCAACGCAGAATTGGCTGGAATTGAGATCAGACGCCATGTCACATTTGGAGAGCCCCTGATGTGCCTAAACAGCGGAAACCCCCCAATTCTAACGCCAACCCTAACCCCAACACACCCCTAACCCTAGTCCCAACCCTAAGACAAACCTAACCCTAACACACCCCTAATCCCAACCCTAACCCTAATCCTAACTTTAGCGCCAACCCTATCCCTAACTTTAGCCGCAACCCTAACCCTAACGGGAAAATGGAAATAAATACATTTTTTTTATTTTATTATTTTTCCCTAACTAAGGGGGTGATAAAGGGGGGTTTGATTTTCCATTTATAGCGGGTTTTTATGATTGGCAGCTGTCACGCTAAAAGACACTTTTTATTGCAAAAAATAGTTTTTTGCATCGCCACATTTTGAGAGCTATAATTTTTGCATATTTTGGCCCACAGAGTCATGTGAGGTCTGATTTTTTGTGGGACGAGGTGACGTTTTTATTGGTACCATTTTTGAGCACGTGACATTTTTTGATCGCTTTTTATTTCGATTTTTGGGAGGTTAGAATGAACAAAAATCAGCAATTCATGAATTTCTTTTGGGGGAGGCGTTTTTATCGTTCCGCGTGTGGTAAAATTGATAAAGCAGTCTTATTCTTCGGGTCAGTACGATTATGGCGATACCTCATTTATATCATTTTTTTATATTTTGGCGCTTTTATAGAATAAAAACAATTTTATATGAAAAATCATTATTTTTGCATCGTTTTATTCTGCAAGCTATAACTTTTTTATTTTTTCACTGATGATGCTGTATTGCGGCTCGTTTTTTGCGGGACAAGATGACGTTTTCAGCGGTACCATGTTTATTTATATCGGTCTTTTTGATCGCGTGTTATTCCACTTTTTGTTCGGCGGTATGATGATAAAGCATTGATTTTTTGCTTTGTTTTTTTTTTTTTTTTTAAGGGGTTCACTAAAGGGGTTAACTAGTGGGACAGTTTTATAGGGGGGGTCGTTACAGACGCGGCGATACCAAATATGTGTACTTTTATTGTTTTGTTTTTTTTATTTACAGGAAGAAATGAATTTATTGGGGAATATTTTTTTTTTTTATTTATTTTGGATTTTTTTTTAAAAAAGTGATGGGACATCACTGTATTTTATCAGATCGCTGGTGTGACAGTGTGCACAGCACTCTGTCACACCAGCGATCGCACTGGCATAGCTGCAGGCTTCTCAGTGCCTGCTCTCAGCAGGCACTGAGGAAGCCGCCTCCCTCCAGGACCCCGGCGCCATCTTGGATCCGGGTCCTGGGAGGGAGGAAGCCCTCAGAACAGCGCGATCACATCGCACTGGTCTGAGGGTCTCAGGGGGGCGTGCAGGGAGCCCCCTCCCTGCGCGATGCTTCCCTGTGCCCCCAGTACACCGCGATCATGTTTGATCGCGGTGTGCTAGGGTTAATGTGCCGGGAGCGGTCCGTGACCTCTCCTGACACACAGTCCCGGGTGTCAGCTGTGATAATCGCAGCTAATCGCCTATGACGTACTATCCCGCCCATGGTCAGATTGGCACGGGTTTCATGGACGGGATAGTACGTCTAATGTCAGAGAGGGGTTAAAACCCATCCTGCGTGATATCTGTGAATCTAATGAAGATGTAGAGTCTCTGTGGGTGGAGATTAGGGGAGGGGGGAAAAATAATAAATTACTGATAGGGGTTTGTTATAAGTCCACAAGGAAAGAAACGTTCCAGCTGCCTTGATGAAGATCATTTGATCGAAACTCGTCGCTGTATGTGGCTTTCGTTCATGGAGCATATACCACCCTGTATTTTTTGCTTCTAATGGATGAATAAAATTTTCGAATTTTTAAGGAGCTGGAACGTTTCTTTCCTTGTGGACCTTCCTGGACGTTTCGTCAGACGTTGTTCCGTGCACCTGTGGTTGTAGTTGGTGAGCTGGCTTGCTTTTTTTCTCTATGTTTGTTATAAGTCTCCTAAAATAATGGAAGCAACAGAGAATATCCTCGTAAAGCAAATAGATTGTCACGTTACTGGCGATACTGGACTGGAGGTCAGTAGCCAGAGCAGAAGTGTTCAGATGACCGGACCGTGGAAAGACTTCTGGAAGTGCAGTATATGGCAGTGGTAGTTCACTATGTCGGCAGATGCCGGAGCCCGCCCGAGCATGGGCCGGCCGAGATCACACACAAGCACCAAGTCCGTTTAGGTGATAGAAGTTCGAGTAAGAACAGCAGGGTTTCCACAAAAGACAGGGAGACGCCAGCAGAACACCTTCCAGATCAGGAGCTCAGATAATTTTTTTTTTTTCTCCCTCAGATGGGAAGTTCCACAGTCAGATAACCAAAACTATAAGGAACTCGACTCCCAAACAGCGTGTACACTTACATAATGCAGCAGCTGTTCCCATCATCATCGGAAAACCAACTTTATTTACAAGCACAAAAAAACACAAAACTAAGACACATTAACAAGGTGTTTCCACTTTTTAACTTTCCAAATTCCCTCTGCGTCCTCCTCCCCCCTCTTTCTCTTATCACACACAAAACAAAAATACAATTTTCCCAAAACAATTTTTAAACAATTTTTAACCTCAATCTGCTTCCTCTTAAACACATACACGTTCCTCACGTCCCACAACACCTCTTTTATACATGCAAGCATCAACCACAACACTCTCTCCTTTTCTCCACACATACCCAACCCAAACATAAATAACTCAAATGTCAAAAAATTCACATCACACAACTCCTTACACAACGGGCCCAAACCTGAAATCACATTTCTAGCATACTGACAATTCCAAAACAAATGCACCACACTCTCTCTCCCACCACATCCCCTCCTCGGACACATCTCACTCCTCACTAAACCCCGATTTCTCTGGAACTCTCTCACCGGTAACACCTCATGCAATGACTGCCACACAATCTCGCTCTGTCTATTTGTCATACCATCCAAACGTAATTTCTTCCATACCTTCTGCACATCACTTCCTCTCACCATATTGATACCACATTCCATCTCTCTACACTCAATCATCCTATATACCGCTTTCTTCTTCTCTAACAACCTCACATCCACATCACACAGTTCATACTTCATCAAAAATTTGTAAACCCACACATACCACACAGGCACATCAAAAGCCACTGGGCACCTTAGATCCCTTTCCCGCCACTTCAAACGGAACAGAAAACTTCCAAACAAATACCTGCACATACATGCACACTTCCCATCCATCCTAATCACACCCAATACAAACACCATAATATTCACGCCAAAAAATACATTCAAATTGGGGAATCCCAGCCCCCCTTATCCATTCTCTTCATCACAACCTCTCTCCTTGCACGCTCCATACTTGAACGCCAAAAGAATACGAACAAAACCCTATTTAATCTTCTAACACACATATAACCTGGTGGAAAAACCACCGCAACATGCAAAAAAATTGGTAACACCACACTCTTAATAACTAAAATTTTACCAAAAAACGTCAGATCTCTCATCTTCCAAAAATTTAACTTGCGCTCCACTCTCTCTCTCACATCCACCCAACTTTCCTCTCCATCCAACTTCTCTGAAAATTTCACACCCAGCACCTTTATCGGTCCACTCACCACATTCACCCCAATATCATTGCTCAGAGTCCTCCCACCAAAAATCTTACATTCAGTCTTCTCCCAATTCACTTTAAACGCAGACGCTCCACAAAAAACGGATACCAACAACTTCACACGACGCACCGAACACTCTGAATCACACAATACACACACATCATCCATGTAGCCATTCACCTTCCACTCCCTCCCCCCGCCCCCGGCACTTGCACACCCCGAATCACCTTATCTTTCCTCAACATACACAACAACGGCTCAATCGCGCAAATGAACACGACAGGGACAATGGGCACCCCTGCCGTACACCGGAGAACACATTCACTCTCCTCCCTACATTCCCATTCAACAAAACACAACTATAAATATTTTTATACAAACTTCTCACTCTCTCAACAAACTCAGCCGGAAAACCCATCTGTTGTGAGTGGGCTTGGGATGAGTTCTGAGCAGAGGCTCCCTCTGGTGGTTACAAGCGGTGCTGGTCTGTCCAGTGAAGATTGTGAAGATTGTGAGGATTGGGAATCAGGTGTTACTGACTGGTCTTATATAAGGGAGTCACCTTCCCATCAGGGTTGCCGGTGATCAATTGTTCTGGTCTGAATCCTTGATTCCTGTTTCCTTTGTAGCTTGCTGTGTCGTGTCTGCATCTCCTGCTAACAGATAAGACATTTTCTTCTTTTTGTTTTTGTGCTTGATTTTTGCATTTTGTCCTGCACTTCTGTGGGGGCCTTCAGGGTCCCCTCCGGGGGCTTTTGCCCTCTCAGTTTAGTTCAGCCACTGATGTTTGTACCTTTGCTTTTTCCAGTTTTTTCAGTGGCTGCTGTTTTGATTTTGTTACACCAGAGAACTAATTTAGGTGGTAGAGGTCGTGTGATCTCAGGTGTTTTTGAAATTAGTAGAGTTGGTGCTTTTCAGGGTTTTCTGGGATTGCAGTAAGTACCCTTCCTATCCTTTTCTATTTAGTTAGTTTGGGCCCCAACGTTTGCTCATACTATTTTCTGTCTGTGTCAGTATTTCTTCTTGTCTAACCGCCATTACATGTTCGGGGGCTTTCTATTGTCTTTGGGGTTCTGCTCCGGGGCAGATAGCTTTCCTATTTCTATCTTTAGATGTAGTTAGTTTCTCAGGCTGTGACGAGGCGTCTAGGACCAACGTAGGAAAGCTCCACGGCTGCCTCTAGTTGTTGTGGTTAGTCAGGGTACTGCAATCTCATAGATTCCAACTGCTCTGGTGTATTGCCTTTTTTGCCTGCACTCCTCAGCTACCGAAACATAACAGTATCACCGGCCCAAAATTTAAAATTGTATGGTACTCACAGAAGGGAAAAAATTTGTGAAAGAAAAAAACGGTTGTCAGAGTTGTCAGAGATATTTTTCTGTTTGTTGCATTTTTTTTTTTTTTTCCCTCTGTATCTCTGGGTGCTGGGGAGGATTTTTTCTCTCAATGGAGTTTGCACAGTTGACTGGCCGTGTGGATCAGCTTGCCACTGAGGTTCAGAGTATTGCTGCATATCTTGCTAGGTTGCCTGTTGTGGAACCTAGGATTCCCATGCCAGATTTGCTTTTAGGGGATCGAGCTAAGTTTCAGAATTTCAAAAATAATTGTAAATTGTTTTTTGCCTTAAAATCTAAGTCCTCAGGGAACGCAGCGCAGCAGGTTCAAATTATCATCTCTCTCCTGCGCGGCGATCCTCAGGATTGGGCTTTTTCCCTGACACCTGGGGATCCTGTTTTGAGTGATGTTGATGCATTTTTTCAGGCTGTGGGGTTATTGTAAGATGAGCCTAATGTCACTGATCAAGCTGAAAAAGCCTTGTTGGCATTAAATCAGGGGCTTGATGACGCTGAGTTATACTGTCAGAGATTCCGTAGGTGGGCAGTCCTGACCAAGTGGAATGACGACGCTTTGGCGGCCCTTTTTCGGAAGGGTCTGTCAGATAATGTAAAGGATGTTATGGTGGGATTCCCTGTCCCCTCTTGTCTCAATGATTCTATGTCATTAGCGATTCAAGTTGACAGACGTTTGCGTGAGCGGAGAAGTATGCGTGGAATAGTGTTGCCTTGTGAACCTGCTTCTGAATCCATGCAGTGTGATAGAGTGGTGTCTGGGTCACAGCGTCATGAGTTTCAAAAGCGCAATGGGTTATGTTTCTACTGTGGTGATGCCTCTCATGCTATTTCAGTCTGCCCTAAGCGGGGAAGACGTTTTGCACGCTCAGTTGTCTTGGGTAGTGTTCAGACTAAGTTTTTATTAACTGTCACTCTGATATGCTCTCTGTCCTCATTTTCTGCTCAGGCTTTCGTTGATTCGGGAGCAGCTATTAACCTGATGGATTTTGATTTTGCTAAACGTTGTGGATTTCCCTTGATACCCCTACAGAAGTCTATTCCCCTACTGGGGATCGATTCTACCCCTTTGGCTGAGAATAAACCTCAGTTCTCTACTCAGGTGATAATGAGGGTTGAACCTGATCATCAAGAATGCTGCAAATTTTTGGTTCTGTATAATCTGCATGATATTATCGTACTGGGTTTCCCTTGGTTACAGTCTCATAATCCTGTTTTGGATTGGAAATCTGTGTCTGTAACCAGTTGGGGCTGCCAATGTGTTAATACCAACACTCCTGTTTTTTCTGCCTCCCCCCAGGCTCAGGATGTTCCTGACTTTTTGATTGATTTTTCTGATGTATTTAGCGAAAGTAAATCTGCATCCTTGCCTCCCCATAGGAGCTATGACTGCGCTATTGAATTAGTGCCGGGTAGTAAATTCCCTAAAGGTCGCCTTTTTAACTTGTCTGTACCTGAACATGACGCTATGCGGTCTTATATCAAGGAGTCATTGGAGAAGGGTCATATCAGACCATCCTCTTCACCCTTAGGTGCCGGTTTTTTCTTTGTGGCCAAAAAGGATGGTTCATTAAGGCCGTGTATTGATTATCGTCTTTTGAACAATATTACTGTCAAATATCAATACCCGTTACCCTTGATTTCTGACCTGTTTTCCAGGGTGAAAAACGCTACTTGGTTTACCAAGCTTGACCTCAGGGGGGCATATAACCTTATTCGCATTAAGCACGGGGATGAATGGAAGACGGCATTCAATACCCCGGAGGGGCATTTTGAGTACCTTGTGATGCCCTTTGGGCTCACTAATGCTCCTTCTGTCTTCCAGTCCTTCATGAATGACATTTTCAGGGATTTTGTGGATAAATTTCTGATTGTTTATTTGGATGATATCTTGATTTTTTCTAATGACTGGGACTCTCATGTGAAACATGTTCGAACTGTATTCCAGATTTTGAGAGAGAATGCTCTGTATGTGAAGGGATCAAAGTGTCTTTTTGGCGTACAGAGGATCTCATTTCTGGGATTCATTTTGTCCCCATCTGTTATTGAAATGGACCCGGTCAAGGTTCAGGCCATCTGTGATTGGGTCCAACCTACTTCATTAAAGGCTCTTCAAAGATTTTGGGGTTTTGCCAATTTTTATCGTAAATTTATTGGTAATTTCTCGGTTATTGTTAAACCATTAACTGATTTGACCAAAAAGGGTTCTGATGTGGTGAATTGGCCTCCTGAGGCAGTCTCTGCATTTCAGGAACTTAAGCAGAGATTCACTTCTGCTCCTGTTCTACGGCAGCCTGATGTTTCTCTGCCATTTCAGGTGGAGGTTGATGCCTCTGAAATTGGGGCAGGTGCCGTTTTGTCCCAAAAAGATCCAGAGACCTCTAAAAGTAACCCTTGTGCCTTTTTCTCTCGAAAATTTTCTCCTACTGAACGTAATTATGACGTGGGTAATCGGGAGTTATTGGCCATGAAGTGGGCTTTTGAAGAGTGGAGACATTGGCTGGAGGGAGCCAAACATCAGGTGGTGGTCCTTACTGACCATAAGAATCTGGTTTATCTGGAATCTGCCAAGCGACTCAATCCTAGACAGGCCAGGTGGGCCTTGTTTTTCACACGTTTTAATTTTGTGGTTTCCTTTCTTCCTGGCACTAAGAATGTTAAGGCGGATGCCCTCTCGAGGAGCTTCCTTGCGGACTCTCCTGAGTTATCTGATCCTTCTGTTATTTTGAAAGAGGGTGTAGTTCTTTCCGCCATCTCACCTAATTTGAGACTTGCTCTGGAGGGGTGTCAGGAGGATAGGCCCGAGCGCTGCCCTGTTGGAAAATTGTTTGTCCCGGACCAGTGGAAAAAGAGTGTGATGTCTGAGATTCATTGTTCCGCGTTGGCTGGGCATCCCGGAATTTTTGGTACCAGAGACTTGGTTAGTCGGTCCTTTTGGTGGCCTACCTTGTCTCGTGATGTCAGGGAATTTGTGCAGTCCTGCGGGACTTGCTCTCGCTCCAAGCCTTGCTCTCGCTCTAGTGGTTTGTTGATGCCATTGTCTGTGCCCAAGAGACCATGGACTCATATCTCTATGGATTTCATTTCCGACCTTCCTGTTTCTCAGAGAATGACCGCCATCTGGGTGATTTGTGATAGGTTTTCTAAGATGATACATCTTGTGCCATTACCTAAGTTGCCTTCCTCCTCTGAATTGGTGCCGTTGTTCCTTCAGCACGTGGTTTGTTTACACGGCATTCCTGAGAACATAGTGTCTGACAGAGGAGTCCAGTTTGTTTCCAGATTTTGGAGGACTTTTTGTTCTAAACTGGGTGTTCAATTGTCTTTCTCCTCGGCATTTCATCCTCAGACCAATGGTCAAACTGAGAGAACAAACCAGACATTGGAGACTTATCTAAGATGCTTTGTGTCTGCTGATCAGGATGACTGGGTCTCTTTTTTGCCTTTGGCTGAGTTTGCTCTTAATAATAGGGCTAGCTCTGCCACTTTGATGTCTCCGTTTTTCTGTAATTCTGGGTTTCACCCTCGATTTTCTTCAGGACAGACGGAGGCTTCTGTCTGTCCAGGTGTTGACTCTGTTGTGGAGCGTATGCAACAGATTTGGGACCAGGTAGTGGAGAGGTTGTCCCTCTCTCAGGAGAGGGCCCAGCGGTTTGCTAACCGGCATAGGACTGATGGTCCTTGGTTTAAAGTAGGGGACTTGGTCTGGTTGTCCTCAAAAAATATTCCTATGAGAGTAGCATCTCCTAAATTTAAGCCTAGGTTCATTGGACCTTATAAGATCATAGAGATTCTTACTCCTGTTTCTTTTCGTTTGCTTCTTCCAGGGACATTTAAGATCCATAACGTGTTCCACAAGTCCTTGTTGAAGAGGTTTGTTGAGCCAGTGGTTCCTGCTGCTGTGCCTCCTGACCCTGTTTTGGTTGAGGGCAATCTGGAGTATGTGGTTGAGAAAATATTAGATTCTCGTTTTTCTAGACGGAAACTCCAGTATTTGGTTAAGTGGAGAGGTTATGGTCAGGAAGACAATTCTTGGGTGTTTGCTTCGGACATCCATGCTAGGAGACTCATCCGTGCGTATCATAGAACTCATCCTGACCGACCTGGTTGCTCAAATGAGGGTTCGGTGACCCCTCCTCAAGGGGGGGGTACTGTTGTGAGTGGGCTTGGGATGAGTTCTGAGCAGAGTCTCCCTCTGGTGGTTACAAGCGGTGCTGGTCTGTCCAGTGAAGATTGTGAAGATTGTGAGGATTGGGAATCAGGTGTTACTGACTGGTCTTATATAAGGGAGTCACCTTCCCATCAGGGTTGCCGGTGATCAATTGTTCTGGTCTGAATCCTTGATTCCTGTTTCCTTTGTAGCCTGCTGTGTCGTGTCTGAATCTCCTGCTAACAGATAAGACATTTTCTTCTTTTTGTGCTTGATTTTTGCATTTTGTCCTGCACTTCTGTGGGGCCTTCAGGGTCCCCTCCGGGGGCTTTTGCCCTCTCAGTTTAGTTCAGCCACTGATGTTTGTACCTTTGCTTTTTCCAGTTTTTTCAGTGGCTGCTGTTTTGATTTTGTTACACCAGAGAACTAATTTAGGTGGTAGAGGTCGTGTGATCTCAGGTGTTTTTGAAATTAGTAGAGTTGGTGCTTTTCAGGGTTTTTTGGGATTGCAGTAAGTGCCCTTCCTATCCTTTTCTATTTAGTTAGTTTGGGCCCCAACGTTTGCTCATACTATTTTCTGTCTGTGTCAGTATTTCTTCTTGTCTAACCGCCATTACATGTTTGGGGGCTTTCTATTGTCTTTGGGGTTCTGCTCCGGGGCAGATAGCTTTCCTATTTCTATCTTTAGGTGTAGTTAGTTTCTCAGGCTGTGACGAGGCGTCTAGGACCAACGTAGGAACGCTCCACGGCTGCCTCTAGTTGTTGTGGTTAGTCAGGGTACTGCAATCTCATAGATTCCAACTGCTCTGGTGTATTGCCTTTTTTGCCTGCACTCCTCAGCTACCGAAACATAACACCCATCTTCACCAACACTCTAAACAGAAAACCATGCGCCAACCTATCATACGCCTTCTCAAAATCCAAACTCAACACATACACCCCCTTCTTACGGTTCATACAGTCCCACAAACAATCTCTCAGCATACACACACCCTCATGTAACCGCCTTCCAGGCACCGCACAACACTGCTCCTCACCCACCACACTCCCAACCACATCACGCATCCTATTTGCCAGAAGCTTCGCATAGATCTTATAATCACAATTAAGCAATGTGATCGGCCTCCAGTTTTTTAGATTTTTCAAATCACCTTTTTTTGGCAACAGCACAACCACTCCTGCACGCATACCATTCGCCACCTCTGCATTCGCCCACATATACTTACATACATCCACAAAATCCTTCCCAATCACATCCCACATCACACGATAAAATTCCACCGGGAGACCATCATCCCCGGTGTTTTATTCAGCGCCATGCTACACACCACCTTCCATATTTCTTCACTCGTCACCTCCCCCATCAAACTCTCCCTTTCTGTCCCATTCAATCTATTTTCCAAAACACTCAGCACATCACTCTCCAAACCTTCATCCCTCCATTTCACTGCATACAAATCATCATAAAACTTTGCCACGTTCTCACACAAGTTCGCACCACTCACTTCATTTCCATCCACTCCATTCAAAACACTCATGCTCTGTCTTTTCCCAAAAACTTTCTTGCAAAAAAACCGCGAACACTTCTCATTCTTTTCCAAGTTCTCTATTTTAGCCCTATACACAATACTCCTCCCTCTCTCTCTCAAAAACTCGTTCACTTCTTTTTTCACTCTCAACAAATCTTCACTCACATCCATCCCTCCCTCTCTTAGCTTATATAACACACTCAGTCTTGCATTCAACCCAGCAAACCTTTCTCTCTTAGCAGCTGCACACTTGTAACCAAGTTTTTAAAAAAAAAAACCTTGGTTTTCCATTTAACCCAATCCCACCATTCACACACATTACTGAATTCACTTCTGCTCTCACACCACTCCTTATAATGTCTCTCATACTCCTCTCTCACCTCCACCCCCTCCAGCAAACTCACATTCAGCTTCCATACACCTTTCCCAGCTACCTCCTTAGTATGCACATCCACTTCACACTTCATACACACATGATCTGAAAACGGCACACTCTCCTGTGCATAACTAACAGCAATCAGGTTTTTTGAAACAAAACAATAGTCCAGTCTAGACGCCATCCTCCCACTCTCAGAAAAAAACGTATTTAAAAATGGAGTTACTTTACACTCCCTCTGCATATCCCTCAAACCAAAATCACTCACCATGTCCATTAACTCTTTCCTTGACACATCCACATTCACCTTTCCCACATCAACATTCATATCACCCACAATCACAACAGGCACTCTACCTGGAATAAAAAACTTAATTTTTTCAAATAAAACTTTACGCTCCTGTTTTTCCACAGGAGCATACACATTAATAACACAAAAACGAATATTTCTAAACTCAAAATTTGCTAACAATCATCTCCCAACCTCAATCACCATATAGTCACACAAACTCACATTACGCCCCTTCACCAAAAAACCAACACCGTCATTTCTATTACATGCACTCCCTGACCACACAGACGCACCATGAGGCCATTCACTCTCCTTCACACCATCCACAATCCCACACTCCTGTAAACAAAAAATTTCCGCATTTTGCGCTGCAAAAAACTCAAAAATGGCCGCACGCCGCAACTTATTTTTAAAAACCCTCACATTTTGAGATATAATTCTAACACCCATACTAAACACAAAACAAAAAGCTTAATAAAAACACTTGTCCAAAGAAGCCAAAAAAGGAAAAAAATACAAAAACAACCTACAGATATAACTTGACACACATTACATAAAACACACAAAAAAAACAGATAGCCATTGCTTAAAGAGTAGAGTTGAGCGATACTTTCCGATATCCTAAAGTATCGGAATCGGAATGGTATCGCCGATATCACTAAAAAATCGGCGATACCCGATACCGGAAGTCCCATGTAAGTCTATGGGAACAAAATATCGCAACTAAAAAAACCCCATTCTTTCCTTGTAAACACTAAATATACACACATAGAATACATATATATATATATACATGTCATTGTGACATATATATATATACATATATGTATAGTTTATACACTTCTACATAGTAAAATATCCTTTGATTCAATTGCCGGGTAAAGCCGGCTTCAGTGAAAAGACAGAAGCACCCGACATGAAATGACACTTGGTGTACATAGGGTTAACCATGTCTTTTCATGTCGTTTGCTATCTGATTTGCACAAACAATTAAATCAGACTATGTGTGCAAAATTTCACACCTGTAGGGGTTAATTAAAGGTGTAAATTCGTTGTAAAAAAAACGGACTTTTTTGCTACGAATTTACACCTTTAATTAACCCCTACAGGTGTGAAATTTTGCACACATAGTCTGATTTAATTGTTTGTGCAAATTAGATAGCAAAGGACATGAAAAGACATGGTTAACCCTATGTACACCAAGTGTCATTTCATGTCGGGTCACCCGACATGAAATGACACTTGGTGTACATAGGGTTAACCATGTCTTTTCATGTCCTTTGCTATCTAATTTGCACAAACAATTAAATCAGACTATGTGTGCAAAATTTCACACCTGTAGGGGTTAATTAAAGGTGTAAATTCGTTGTAAAAAAAACGGACTTTTTTGCTACGAATTTACACCTTTAATTAACCCCTACAGGTGTGAAATTTTGCACACATAGTCTGATTTAATTGTTTGTGCAAATTAGATAGCAAAGGACATGAAAAGACATGGTTAACCCTATGTACACCAAGTGTCATTTCATGTCGGGTTCTGCATTTTCACAAAAGCCGGCAATTGAATTAGCGGCTATTATACTATGTAGAAGTGCATGAACTACAAATATAAATATATATATATATATGTGTCACAAATTCAATGACATGTATATATATATATATATATATATATATGAGGTGCAAAATTGCTGAAAAAAAATGCGTGGGCTCCCGCCCTATTTTCGCAACCAGACAGACAAAGCCAGTGAGTGGGGGCAGATAATAATAGCCCAGAGAGGGACCATTTTTTTTGGCCCCCCCGGCTACTTAACATCTGCCCCCAGACACCCCAGAAAGGGCAAATCTCTAATTAGATTTGCCCTTTCTGGCACTTTGCCCGTCTATTCCCATTGCCCTGTAGCGGTGGCGAATGGGTTAATAAGGGGTTAAAATGACCTTGCAATTGAAAGGTCACTTTAAGCCAGGTTAATAATTGAGAGCTGTCAATTAGACAACTATCAATTATTAATCCTATTGTATGAAAGAAAAATCAAAACACACACACTTTAATAAAAAAGAAGTTTAATGAAATAATCACACAGTTTTTGACCATATTTTATTTACCTGCTAAAACCATTTCCTGTAATAAAAATAAAATAATAAAGCAAAATTATTCTTACCAATCCGATGCACAGTCAGGTCCCACGGTGTAATCCTTCAGAAAGGGTTAATGTTTACTGCAGGGACCGCAGCTAATGCTGCAGCCTCACAGTAAACCCCAAATGAATGAGTTCCTCTCCTGCCTGACAGGAGAGTAAAGGCTGGGTGTCACATAACGATACACCAGCGATCCCGACAACGATATGCACTTGTCAGGATCGCTGGTGTATCGCTACATGATCGCTGCTGAGCTGCCAAACAGGCAGCTCAGGCAGCGATCTGGGACAGCGACACTGCGGGTAACATCGCTTAAGGGCCCGTCTCACATAGCGATATCGCTACCGAGATCGCTGCTGAGTCACAAGTTTTGTGACGCAGCAGCAAGCTCACCAGCGATATCACTGTGTGTGACATTCAGCGACGATCAGCCCCCCTGCCGGGTATCGCTGATCGTCGCAGAAATGTCAGGACCTTTATTTGATCGCTGGTTTCCCTCTGACAGGCACGCATCGCTGCGTGTGACAGGCGGGAGACCAGCGATCCGCTGGTAACCAAGGTACACAGCGGGTTTCCAGGCACCGCGCAGCGCTTGGAAACCCGCTGTGTACCTTGGATACCAGCTCCCTGCATCAGGGCGCTGGTATCCAAGGTACACAGCGGGTTTCTAGGCACAGCCCCGCGCCTGGAAACCCGCTGTGTACCTTGGTTACCAGCGGATCGCTGGTCTCCCGCCTGTCACACGCAGCGATGCGTGCCTGTCAGCGGGAAACCAGCGATCAAAAAAAGGTCCTGACATTTCAGCGACGATCAGCGATACCCGGCAGGGGGGCTGATCGTCGCTGAATGTCACACACAGCGATATCGCTGGTGAGCTCGCTGCTGCGTCACAAAACTAGTGACTCAGCAGCGATCTCGGTAGCGATATCGCTATGTGAGACGGGCCCTTAAGTGGAAAGCTTAATTGATTGCTTTCCACTTTCACTTCAGGTCAGCCAGGGACACAATCAGTGACGTCAGAGGGAACTGATTAACAAAAATAGGGGTTCCCTTCGAAAAAAAATGGCGTGGGGTCCCCCCTATTTTTGTTAACCAGCCAGATGAAGCAGACCGCTGAGGCCTGGATTTTCAGGCTGTTAAGGAGCCAAGATCCATGGACCTTGCCAGCCTGATAATACTAGGCCACAGCAGTCTGCATATCTTGGCTGTTTAACAAAAATAGGGGATCCCCTCGAAAAAAATTGGCGTGGGGTCCCCCCTATTTTTGTTAACCAGCCAGATGAAGCAGACCGCTGAGGCCTGGATTTTCAGGCTGTTAAGGAGCCAAGATCCATGGACCTTGCCAGCCTGATAATACCAGGCCACAGCAGTCTGCATATCTTGGCTGATTAACAAAAATAGGGGATCCCCTCGAAAAAAATTGGCATGGGGTCCCCCTATTTTTGTTAACCAGCCAGATGAAGCAGACCGCTGAGGCCTGGTTTTTCAGGCTGGTAAGGATCCAATATCCATGGACCTTGCAAGCCTGATAATACCAGGCCACAGCAGTCTGCTTAGCTTGGCTGGTTAACAAAAATAGGGGATCCCTCGAAAAAAAAACGGCGTGGGGATCCCCCTATTTTTGTTAACCAGCCAAGTAAAATGCAGACTGCTGCGGCCTGGTATTAAAAGACTGTCAAGGCCCATGGATTTTGGCCCTCAACAGCCTGATAATACCAGGCTACAGCAGCCCCACATTTGGCGCATCAAAAGATGTGCCAATTGTGGCACTTTACCCGGCTCTTCCCACTTGCCCTGTAGCGGTGGCAAGCGGGGTAATAAGGGGTTATTGTCACCGTTGATTGCACGGTGACAATAAGCCCGGTTAATAATGGAGAGGCGTCAATAAGACACCGATCCATTATTAATCCCAAAGTTATTAAATGCATAAAAAAAAGACACAGCAAGAAAAAAGTCTTTTAATGAAATAAAAGAGACAACACAGTTTTCATTACTTTTATTACTCTCTCATTCCTGCGACGCCATCGATCTCCTGTAAAAAAAGAAAAAAACAAACCAACAGTATACCACCTGTCCGACGCGTCCATAACGATAGTCCCACGACGATCCAGCTCTGCTACATCGCAATGACAGGCAGAGCCTGTCATTGCAACGCAGCACAGCTGATTACCTGCTTCCCCGGCGGTGACGTCATCGGACTGACTGCTTTACGGCCGGGATTACCCAGCAGTCACTGCAGTTATCGCGAGAAACTGCATGTGACCGCCGGGGAAAGAAGATGGCGGCCATGAAGCAGTCCAGGACGTGACCGCCGGAGATCTTCTGCCAGGTAAGTGCCGCTGACTCCTGACAGACCCGACCGACGGACACTGACAGTGACAGTGACAATCCCGATTCCGGTATCCGATAAGACGAAAATATCGGAACTCGGAATCGGAATTCCGATACAGCCAATATCGGCCGATACCCGATATTTGCAGTATCGGAATGCTCAACCCTATTAAAGAGCAAAGCTATGTACACAAAAAAACTCCACCTGGCTACTGGAAAAGTAAAACGTACTTAACCAGTACCGCCAGTGTCCTCCTCCACCATTTGTGCCGAGCAGCTTTCTGAGCCGCTGGCCTCCATATACTCCTCCACCCGTGCCTTTTTCTGCCCAGTCTTCCTCTGGGCCATTCTTTCTTCCACCACCTCAATGTCTCTGTTTTCCCCACCACCCTCCCTTTGACACTTTAACCCTCCTGAGTCCTCTTCCGAGGAGAAGGCACCAATATTTCTCGGATCAGACTCATGAACCAAAACCTCAGCCTCCTCCTCTGCCACAGATATATCAAAATCCATCAGGCATTCTGACCATGATTCAGCGACTGGGACTTCTTTTTTTACTTCTTTTTTAGGCCATGAACGCTCCTCTCGCCTTATGGCCTTCCAAAATTCCTTGTCCTCCTTTTCCTCCTGTTGCTTCTCCCTCCTTCTCTCAGCCTCCTTGTCCTCCTGCCGCTTCTCCCTCCATCTCTCAGCAGGAGTGGGTGGCGCCCTCACAACGCTTTGCAGCGCGGCGACTTCGCTTTCCCTCCGCTTCTTCTCCTCCTCCCGCCTCTTAACCTCCTCCTCTCTCTTCCTTTCTTCCTCCCGCCTCCGCTCCTCCTCACGTCTCTTTCTTTCTTCCTCCTCTCTAGTTGACCTCCTCTGCACACCAAACGGGCAGTCTCTATACAGGTGTTCTGAACTGCCACACCTGTCACATTCACGAGGCATCGGACACCTAGCCGCCACATGACCCTCTTGCTTGCAATTACGGCAAACCAACTCCTTGCTACACATGTTTAGCAGGTGCCCGCACTGAAAGCACCTCCTGCAGTATAGTGGCTGCCCTGGGTATGACAGGAAGCCCCTATGACCCGCCACTGAAAAGTTCGCTGGTGGGTGGGTGAAACCTCCCAAACAACCTGGGTCCTTCTTCAATTTCACCCGAAACACATACTTGCAGTTGAAAATGCCCAAGACATTTTTCTGCTTCTCCCCTCCCTTCACGTATTCACAGTACCGCTCCAGGAACTGCTCCAGTAGTGCAATTTCTGTATAGGGGTTGTACACAGTCACAGTCACCACTTTTTCCATGAGCTTAAACAGGGGCTCCACCCGCACTCCCTCCAGGCATGGATCACCTTCATTACTTCTGAGCCATTCAAAGACGGTCAAACAGCATCCCTCATTCACAAAGGTTACATCATATGTTCCTTGACTCCGGAATTCATTGACGCTGTAGATATCCTGACGATGGGCTCCAGCCTTTCCCTCCAACAGGTCACGAACGACGTACACCAGGTTGTTTTTCTCACCACCTTCCACCACCACACGGATCGTATTCTTTATGAACATCCTCAGTCCAGACTGCCGATACGGATACCGCAGTAGAAATTCAGCAGCACACTGCCAGCAAAGCCTCTGGATCACTCCAGTTTGCTTCACTCAGTTAGACTGAGCACCACAATATACTCAGCAACAGGAAGCTGCACAGGGCCAGGTATATATAGCAGGTCCAATCAGTCTTAATCAGGGCGAGAACAATCAGCAGGGCAGGTGATGATCTCTATCCAATCAGTCTCAATCAGGGCGGGAACAATCAGCAGGGCAGGTGATGATCTCTATCCCAGACGAAGTTCATATGGTTTCAGGCTGAAGTTATTCAAGTTCCGAATAGCTCCACAGCAAAGGAACAGACTAGCAAGCCATGGTTCACTGGTTCAAATCCTAACAATACTCACCTCTTAATGGCGGCCTCTGGACGCAACTTGCCCAGGCTTTGCAGGATACCGCTGATGAAATTGTCTAATCAAACGAGGAGTATTGACGTTGCTTACTAGTTCCCATGAATTTTCCTCCGTGTCGTAGCCCTGCCATTTGATTAAATATTGTAAATAATTTCTGTGTATTCGGGAATCCAAGATCTTTTCCACCACAAACTGCTCCTGTCCGTCCACTTCAATTGCATCGGGAGGCGGAGGGGATCGTTCTGGAAATGGATTGGCTGTGGTGGCTTTCAACAAAGACACATGAAAAACAGGATGAATCTTCATTGATGTTGGTAGCTGTAGACGTACGGCCAATGAACTCACTATCTTACTGATTTTGTATGGTCCCACAAACTTTTGTCCTAATTTAGGAGAAGGAATCTTCAATTTCAAATTCTTAGTGGATAACCACACTCGATCCCCAATCCTAAACGTGGGAGTGGGTCTCCGATACCTGTCGGCCGCTTTTTTATATTTCTCCTGAGCTTCCTTTAGTGTGTCTTTCAGAACATTCAGATTTTGCTGTAGCAGAGAGATTCTTTCTGTGACTGCTGGTATTAATGGTGCCACAGGATTTTTGGGAAGGATGTTTGGGTGATATCCAAGATTTGCAAAAAATGGCGTCTGTTTCGTAGAGGCATTCTGTGAATTGTTATATGAAAATTCCGCAAATGGCAGCAGATCTATCCAGTCGTCTTGCAGATGGCAAATGTAACAACAAAGATACTGCTCCAGTGTCTGATTTGTATGTTCTGTCTGGCCATTAGATTGCGGATGGTAAGCGGTTGACAATCGTACTTTGATGTCTAGCGCTGAGCATAAACTGCGTCAAAATTTAGATGTAAATTGCACACCTCGATCTGAGACGACTTCATCTGGCACTCCGTGGAGGTGAAAAACATTGCAAATTATCAGATCAGCTGTATCTTTTGCTGAAGGCAGACCTGAACACGGGATGAAATGCGCTGCTTTTGTAAGTCGATCCACTACTACCAGAATGGATGTCTTTCCCTTGGACTCTGGTAGATCTACTATAAAGTCCATTGAAATCGATCCCCACGGTCGTGTTGGGATGGCGAGAGGCTGCAATAGTCCCATAGGGGATGCACGTGGAGTCTTATATCTGGCACAGATGTCACAGGAATTAACGTACTTCTTCACGTCTTCTTGAAAGTTCGGCCAACAAAAGAAACGTGACAAAAACTCCTGCGTTTTCTGTGTCCCTTTGTGTCCTGCAATTTTAGAATCGTGCACTAGTTGTAGGACTCTTAACCGAGCTGCTTCTGGTACATATAGTCGTCGACCATCAATCCATGCTTGATTTTTAAAAAACAGATGCACGTCCCCTGATGGACGTGATAGAAACGAGTCTGTTTCATATGCTGCCTTCAAATCTTCCAGAAAATCTCCATCATGTATTACTCCCAAGATCTTAGTATCTGCCACAATGGGTTTGGGTGTTGTTACAAGGTTAGCCTCGCTTGAAAACATTCGGGATAATGCGTCTGCTTTCTTGTTACGGGAACCTGGTCGATATGAAATTACAAAATTGAATTGATTCAAAAAACAGACTCCAACGGGTCTGCCGAGGAGAGAGGCATTTTGCAGACCTGATAAACTCTAGATTGCGATGATCGGTTAACACCAAAATTTGCTGTGCAGCCCCTTGGAGATGATGTCTCCACTCTTTGAATGCTGATATGATGGCGAGCAATTCTTTATTTCCCACGTCATAGTTCTTTTAGGCTACAGACATACGTTGTGAGAAAAATGCACATGGATGCAGCAACTTTTTTTCCCCTGTCCTCTGAGAGAGGATAGCGCCGACCGCACAGTCTGAAGCATCCACCTCGATGATAAAAGCCAATTCAGGGTCAGGATGGCGTAATATGGGAGCCGTTGTGAATCTCCTTTTTAAACGAGAGAACGCTTCTTGCGCTTGGGGTGTCCAGATGAATTTTGCTCCTTTTTTGGTTAGTTGCGTGATGGGTACCACGATTTCTGAAAAATTCTTAATAAAACGTCTGTAAAAGTTGGCGAACCCCACAAAACGCTGAACTTCTTTCACATTTTTAGGGATAGGCCACTCGGTGATAGCTTGCGTTTTCTTAGCATCCATCCGTAATCCTTGAGGTGAAATGACGTATCCCAAGAACTGAATCTCTTCTTGATGGAATTCACATTTTTCTAATTTAATATATAACAAATTCTCCCTTAACTATTGCAGCAATTGTCTTACATGCGTCTGATGTTCCTCCATAGAGTTTGAAAAGATCAGGATGTCATCTAGATAAACGACCATGAACTTATCCAACCGGTCTCAGAAAATATAATTTGCCAGGTGCTTGAAGGTAGCTGGAGCATTAGCGAGTCCGAAGGGCATCACTAGACTTTCAAAGTGTCCGTATCGGGTACGAAAAGCTGTCTTCCATTCATTTCCAGGCTTTATACGTACTACTAAATTGTATGCCCCACGTAAATCTAACTTAGTGAAGATCTTCGCACTTTGTACTCTTTCTAGGAGTTCCGGGATCAACGGTAGAGGATAACGATTTTTTACCGTGACTTTATTAAGCTCCCTGTAGTCCACTACTGGCAGTAATGTTCCATCCTTCTTTTTAACAAAGAATATAGGGGCTCCAGCGGGCGAGGAAGATGTTCGAATTAATTTTTTGCTTAGATTTTCATCAATAAATTCTTTGAGAGCCTTCAGTTCAGGACCCGCTAAAGGGTAGATAGTTCCAAACGGTATAGCCGCCCCCGGGAGTAGTTCTATTGAGCAGTCGTATGGTCGATGCGGGGTAAGTGTATCCGCTCCCTTCTTGTCACAGACATCCAAGAAATCTTCATACACCGCTGGTAGCTGAGGCAATTCTGGATTCTGAACTGCTTCTAATGTGGATTCACGTGGAACCTCCATCTGAACTTCCTTTTCGGGGAAACTGATCTTTTTCATCTCCCAATCGATGATAGGATTTTGCTTCTGCAACCAGGGCAAACCTAAAATGATGGGAAAATGTGGAGAAGAAATAATTAGGAATGTCAACATTTCACATGCTGCAGCTCAATATAGATCTCCAAAAGTCCTGTCTCATGATCCACTGGCCCCGAATTCAGTGGAGATCCATCTACCGTCTCCATCACAATAGGTGAACGTCTTTTCTGCACATCTATGCCATGATTTTGAGCAAATGCAGAATCCATGAACATCCCGCTGGCCCCAGAGTCGATCATGGCTGATGCGGTGATCCATTAGGAGTTAACCTTCAGTTTGATAGTTACAAAATAATGGGATTCTCGGCTCTCCTTCCTGGTAGGTGGAACTATGGATGATATGGACTGGATCTCATCTTTAGTGTAATCAGTCTCTGAGATGAAAGACTCCTCGTCGGAAGAATCAGGATCCATTATAGCCGCCACCATTTTTCTTGAACGGTTTGTGGGACGACTTGGACAGTTAATAAGAAAATGTCAAGCTTCCCCACAGTACAGACATAGATTCTCTTTAAATCTCTGTTCTCTTCGTTCTGCACTTGTGTCGACCCGCCACCACAATTGTGGGTTACCAGGGCAATGGGGTACTCAGAGCCGAGCCCATGGAAGTCTATGGGGATTGTCACAGGTAGCTGTGGCTCGGTCTGTGGCCCTGGCGGTCTGGCGTATGTTGGGGGAATATTTACAGGGGATAGATTTATATACAGTTCGTGACGCCACCTGTAGTCTTCTGGTAATTTGTACCAGCGCTGCTGCAGATCTCTGAGGGGATGGTGAGGCAGCTAGATGTCGGGTCCCCTACAGGTGGGACTGGTCCCTCAGAGTCTATGAAGTTAGTGAAGTCGGGTGCAGATAAATAACACAGTCTCACACGGTCAGCGTCTTTCCATACCTTTACTTGTAAGATGTTCAGGCAGGTCCCAGGGAGGCTGATCCAAGGAGAGTGTATTTTGAGACAGCAGCTGGACAAGTTAGGGGCCTCCTTTACTTTCAATACAATGAGTACAACCAGCCTGAAGCGTAGTTCCCTCAATAACTCCAGCTAATCCATAGCTGTACTGCCCAGTCAGTTTTGTGGTAGGAGCCTTCCTGCGAGAGAGCTGAATTCTTGTCTTGTCGTGCACGGACTCAAAGTCTTCACTCCCCCTGACCCCAGTTACGTACTGACTATATGGGGCTGTTTGCCGCGACCTAAGGTCCGGTAAATCCCTGGTTTTCTTACCACTATGCTTGAAGCTAATAGTGATCCTTCGGTCCCCAGTGACCGGTTGCAATGTGCAGGACTTCTTCAATCCAAAAGCACCTTTCCAATAATCTTTCCACTGTGCCTTTCGCCTTGTCCTCGCTGGTAGCATAAGCACTCACACTTGCATAAAGTCGGGTAGTCACTTCCTTCATTCACTTCCTATGAAGTTAGTTACAGATTCTCAGTTATCACTAGGCAGGAGCACGTCTCTGAACCTTTCACTGTCCTTTAGACAGGTGACTGAAGTCTTTCTGCACTAAGCTTCTTCTTTCTTTCAATGTATTCAGGTGAGGTACAGCTCTGACTAGGCTGAGGTGAATTAGACCACCTGTACTAGCCTCCACTTTCTGAACTGATGAACAGGCTCAGACTGGATCTCTCCTTCTCCTCCGTCCAGGCTAGACCTTCCTCTCTGAAGTCCAGGCACTGACTGACTGACCACTCCCTCAAAAGTGACTACACTACCCTAAGGGTGTGTCTAGTGTATGTTGAGTGAATGGATATTGAGCATTAAACTGCTGTCTCGCCACACACTCTCCAGGGTACTGCGTGTGCCTAACACCAGGGCTACACATTCCCCCATGGTAAAAGACAGCACTCCCGGGCTGTAAAATACAAAAGAGACATTTTGTTTATGCAATAAACATTAAACAATAAACAGTAATTCGTCCCATCCGGGAGGTGAGGATATCTTGAACGTTGCGATAAACATTATAGAAAAATACAAATATTAAATAGCATTCAATAAATATACAGTATACTTGTGAAGGACCCGCACCAAACCTTCAACGTGGGTCCTGGGTGGGCTGCAGGACATCCGAATGCAGACCTCACTCAGTGCCACACCACACGGGTTTTTGTATTCAGAGGTAGTTGTGCTGGTTTTATGTAAAACCAAGATAAAGCACCGAAGCGCAACTATATACAAATGAGTTCTGGGTTGGCACAGTCCTCAACCTCAAAGTCCATTGTAAAACAAAGACATATTATATCAAATCACATAATACTAAAGTGCAACTTTTTCTGGTTTCTGTTTACCCAGCCGGGCATTCTACAGTTAGAAATACATAGAAATATATATATGCATTATATACGCTATACTCTTCAACTTGTGCAAAACTTTATAAAACATTCTCAAACTTTCTACAATTTTACTTATGGTAGACCCTATATGGATCTCACCGATTCTTCTTTACTATTTATTCATTTTCAAATACACTTTCCACCCCGGGGGCTGGAACAATGCAATGGGCCCTAGATCCCAGGACTAACAGGTCGTGACCTGCTATTGGGGTTTGAGTCGCCGCAGTCTTTGTGCGAACCACTAGGGGCGCAACGGGTACATTCTCCTCACGAGACACCGATTGCGTTTCAATCACAGTTAACGATATGGACCGTGTCATGGATTGCGATTGAGACTGGGTCGCATGTTGCGATGTAGATGCTGCTTTAATTTGCGATGAACTTGCAGGGGGCGATGCTGGGGCACGGCCGGATACTGCTTGAGCTGGAGACGGGGACGCTGCGGTAGTGGTGACGTTACCTGCGTCGGGGACGGGGTCACGGACGATGGTGACGTTAAGGGCATACCATCCCTTCATTCCCCAGTGCCGTGTGTACGTGACAATGTCTCCATTTACTAAGTCCCTCCCGGGATGGCCTTGCGGTAGGTGGGATTCTACGTCACGCCTGCTGACAAAGACCCCTGGGTAGAGGCCCGGTTCACGGATGAAGCCCCAGCCCTTCCGGAGCTGGAACTCAGTCACACACCCCTGCCGCCGCGGTTCCCTCAGGGTACCTTTCTCTCTCCGGACACTCTCCTTGTCCGCGATCAGCTCTGCATGTTGTCGCTGACGGTTCCGCTGAGCTTCCCGCTCTTCCTCCTGCTGGCGTTTCTGCTTCTCCTCACGACGCTGCCACTCATATTCCCACTGGGCGGTATAGGCGAATTCATCCAGGCGCGCCATCTCGTCCCAGTCGACGTCTGGTAACGACGGACAGGACCCCTCCGGTGTCCCTGCCGGGGACCGATCATCTGCTGCAGCCTCCTGGCCGGGCGGGCGTTCCGGAACTGGCGATACCTCCTCAACCTCCTTCGCCTCCACCGCTTCACCGGTGGGATCAGGATCGGTACTTTCGGGGGCAGCCTCCGGTTGCTCCTTCGCCTTGGGCAGCAGAATCTTCGGTAACTCGAATCGTGGGGGGTCGTTGAGGGGAGAGATCACCGCGTCCCACAGCCTCCGCTGCTCCAGGGTACGCCGGCGTCTCTCGATCTCTTCAAATCCAGGTTGATGCTGGACCATCTTCTTCAGGCGTGCATTTTCTTCTTGAATTTCTAGCAACGCTTGCTGCAGGTGCAGGACCACGGATGACTCCGGTGCTGGTGGCAGCTTGGCTGGGGCACGGGGCCTGCCTTCCTCCGCTTCCCTGCTCGGCTGCACACGTCCTGCTTCCATGATGTTCCAGAAGATTCTTTCTTCTTCCTCCAGAGACATCCGGTCTCTTCCGTGGAGGCGGGGTTTGCGTCTCCTCCTCCTCGCAGGGAAGGTGAAGAGGAGGCGGACCTCCTTTGCTGTAGGGCAGGATTGCATGTTGTAATAGCACTTTGAGAGGGCAGGCATTTTCTTCGCGCCACAGGGGGGTACACGCCCACAAAGGTACGCCCACCTTCTTCTCCAGCGCCTGAGGGCGCGAATATGGCGACAAAGATGGCGATTTTTGGCGCCAAAAGTGCAAACAGTCCTTTTCACAAAAACAATTCCATAGGCACACAGGGCTCGCAATTTTGCGAGTTTCGCATCCTGTTCGTGACGCCAAATTTTGTGTCGACCCGCCACCACAATTGTGGGTTACCAGGGCAATGGGGTACTCAGAGCCGAGCCCATGGAAGTCTATGGGGATTGTCACAGGTAGCTGTGGCTCGGTCTGTGGCCCTGGCGGTCTGGCGTATGTTGGGGGAATATTTACAGGGGATAGATTTATATACAGTTCGTGACGCCACCTGTAGTCTTCTGGTAATTTGTACCAGCGCTGCTGCAGATCTCTGAGGGGATGGTGAGGCAGCTAGATGTCGGGTCCCCTACAGGTGGGACTGGTCCCTCAGAGTCTATGAAGTTAGTGAAGTCGGGTGCAGATAAATAACACAGTCTCACACGGTCAGCGTCTTTCCATACCTTTACTTGTAAGATGTTCAGGCAGGTCCCAGGGAGGCTGATCCAAGGAGAGTGTATTTTGAGACAGCAGCTGGACAAGTTAGGGGCCTCCTTTACTTTCAATACAATGAGTACAACCAGCCTGAAGCGTAGTTCCCTCAATAACTCCAGCTAATCCATAGCTGTACTGCCCAGTCAGTTTTGTGGTAGGAGCCTTCCTGCGAGAGAGCTGAATTCTTGTCTTGTCGTGCACGGACTCAAAGTCTTCACTCCCCCTGACCCCAGTTACGTACTGACTATATGGGGCTGTTTGCCGCGACCTAAGGTCCGGTAAATCCCTGGTTTTCTTACCACTATGCTTGAAGCTAATAGTGATCCTTCGGTCCCCAGTGACCGGTTGCAATGTGCAGGACTTCTTCAATCCAAAAGCACCTTTCCAATAATCTTTCCACTGTGCCTTTCGCCTTGTCCTCGCTGGTAGCATAAGCACTCACACTTGCATAAAGTCGGGTAGTCACTTCCTTCATTCACTTCCTATGAAGTTAGTTACAGATTCTCAGTTATCACTAGGCAGGAGCACGTCTCTGAACCTTTCACTGTCCTTTAGACAGGTGACTGAAGTCTTTCTGCACTAAGCTTCTTCTTTCTTTCAATGTATTCAGGTGAGGTACAGCTCTGACTAGGCTGAGGTGAATTAGACCACCTGTACTAGCCTCCACTTTCTGAACTGATGAACAGGCTCAGACTGGATCTCTCCTTCTCCTCCGTCCAGGCTAGACCTTCCTCTCTGAAGTCCAGGCACTGACTGACTGACCACTCCCTCAAAAGTGACTACACTACCCTAAGGGTGTGTCTAGTGTATGTTGAGTGAATGGATATTGAGCATTAAACTGCTGTCTCGCCACACACTCTCCAGGGTACTGCGTGTGCCTAACACCAGGGCTACACACACTCACTCGTCTCTGGATCGCATCCACTTGCATTGGCTCTAGTTCTGTATCTCGGACATTCCGGCTAGGCACTTCTTTAGTGACCGATGGCAGGGAGGAGTTATAAGAGTTAGTTGAACGATTCATGGAGGTCCACTTCTCTTGTCGTCGTTCAGACAGACGGGTGTCAACCCGGATGCAATGCTTGATGAAATCATCCAGATCCGAAGGGGTCTCTCCACTGGCAAGTTCGTCCTTTACTGCACTAGAAAGTCCTCTTTTAAAGAAAGTTACTTTTGCTGCATTATTCCATTCAGTGTCGACGGCCCACCTCCTATACTTCATAGCATACTCTGCGATGGGGCGTTTGCCTTGTCGTAATGCCAGCAACGTTGATTCAGCGGTAGCTGCACGGTTTTGGGTCATCAAACATCTGCTGCATCGCTGGAATACACTCGTTCAGATTGTCTAAACATGCGTCCCGAGTCTCAATCAGAGGATTAGCCCAAGCGATCGCTTTGTGGGTTAACAGCATAATGATGCATAGCACCTTTGACCTATCAGTCGGGAACTGATAAGCATGTGTATCGAAGAACAGGTAACATTGATTCAAAAATCCACGAAATTTATCTCGATCACCGCCAAAACAAAAAGGTGGTAGCTTGGGGGGCGTGGCAGACGCTGAGACGGAAGCTTGTCCTTCTAGCTGTGTAATTCGAGCAGTCAACACTTGTACTGCATTCTGCAGATCTTGGATAGCTTGTTGGTGATTCTTGACATTATGATCGCTTTGTGCAATAAATGCATCCATCTGTGATTTTCCATTCATCTGTTCGGTGTGCAGACTTGATATTGCACCCTGCAGTTTTCTGACACGTGTCTCCATAGTTTCTGCTCCAGCGGCCTCCATTTTTGAGAGGCGGAGTATTCTGTCACGTTACTGGTGATACTGAACTGGAGGTCAGTAGCCAGAGCAGAAGTGTGCAGATGACCGGACCGTGGAAAGACTTCTGGAAGTGCAGTATATGGCGGTGGTAGTTCACTATGTCGGCAGATGCCGGAGCCCGCCCGAGCACGGGCCGGCCGAGATCACACACAAGCACCGAGTCCATTTAGGTGATAGAAGCTCGAGGTAGAAACAGCAGGGTTTCCACCAGGGGCGTAACTAGGGATGGCAGGGCCCCACAGCAAACTTCACAATGGGGCCCCGAGCGTTGCCGATCCCTGTCTACCCAAGTTGTGTTAAGAAAGATACCTTTATTATCCAAAATTAGAGGTTTTTGGAGTAATGATAGTGAAATAACAGAAAAGAACCAACTCCCAGGAAGCAACTGAGGTAGTGACGAAGGTAGACTTTCTCCAGAGTAAATGTGTGAAGAAACTTGTAATCCAGCCTGCATGTGAGGAGTGACAGCCTCAGCTCTGCTACATGTGAGGAGTGACAGCCTCAGCTCTGCTACATGTGAGGAGTGACAGCCTCAGCTCTGCTACATGTGAGGAGTGACAGCCTCAGCTCTGCTACATGTGAGGAGTGACAGCCTCAGCTCTGCTACATGTGAGGAGTGACAGCCTCAGCTCTGCTACATGTGAGGAGTTACAGCCTCAGCTCTGCTACATGTGAGGAGTTACAGCCTCAGCTCTGCTACATGTGAGGAGTGACAGTCTCAGCTCTGCTACTTGTGAGGAGTGACAGCCTCAGCTCTGCTACATGTGAGGAGTGACAGCCTCAGCTCTGCTACATGTGAGGAGTGACAGCCTCAGCTCTGCTACATGTGAGGAGGGACAGCCTCAGCTCTGCTACATGTGAGGAGGGACAGCCTCAGCTCTGCTACATGTGAGGAGGGACAGCCTCAGCTCTGCTACATGTGAGTAGGGACAGCCTCAGCTCTGCTACATGCGAGGAATGACAGCCTCAGCTCTGCTACATGTAAGGAGTGACAGCCTCATCTCTGCAACATGTGAGGAGTGACAGCCTCAGCTCTGCTACTTGTATAGCAAAGCTGAGGCTGTCACTCCGCGCATGTAGCAGAGATGAGGCTGTCACTCACATGTAGCAGAGCTGAGGTTGCTACTTGTCACATGTAGCAGAGCTGAGGTTGCTACTTGTCACATGTAGCAGAGCTGAGGTTGTTACTTGTCACATGAGCAGAGCTGAGGTTGTTACTTGTCACATGTAGCAGAGCTGAGGTTGTTACTTGTCACATGTAGCAGAGCTGAGGTTGCTACTTGTCACATGTAGCAGAGCTGAGGTTGCTACTTGTCATATGTAGCAGGCTGAGGTTGTTACTTGTCACATGTAGCAGAGCTGAGGTTGCTACTTGTCACATGTAGCAGAGCTGAGGTTGTTACTTGTCACATGAGCAGAGCTGAGGTTTTTACTTGTCACATGTAGCAGAGCTGAGGTTGTTACTTGTCACATGTAGCAGAGCTGAGGTTGCTACTTGTCACATGTAGCAGAGCTGAGGTTGCTACTTGTCATATGTAGCAGAGCTGAGGTTGTTACTTGTCACATGTAGCAGAGCTGAGGTGGTTACTTGTCACATGTAGCAGAGATCAGGGTGTCACTCATCACTTGTAGCAACCATGAGGCTGTTACTGGGCCAGGGGGAGGCTACTGGTGACTGAGGTCCCGTGCCCAACAGGGCCCAGGGAGAGGTTAGTGGTGACTTGAGGCTTGCGTCAAACAGGGCCCAGGAGCCCGAGGCCCTGTTGGAATGCGGGCCCCTTGCTGCCTGGGCCCTGTGTTGAATGCGGGCCCCCTGCTGCCTGGGCCCTGTTGGAATGCGGGCCCCTTGCTGCCTGGGCCCTGTGTTGAATGCGGGCCCCCTGCTGCCTGGGCCCTGTGTTGAATGCGGGCCCCCAGCTGCCTGGGCCCTGTTGAATGTGGGCCCCCTGCACTGCAGCCTGGGCCCTGTTGAATGTGGGCCCTGTTAGATGCTGCCTGCACCTGCCCTCCCAGTCACCATTGCAGCCAAGCCTCTTCTCACTGTTGAGAGACTCACCCTGCTTGCCTGGGCCTCCACCTGCTTGTCCAGTCAGCCTGCTGCCTCATGTGGTCTGCCTGGCCGTCTGCTGTCCGCCCCCACATGCACACACACACTGTGACGGACGGACCATAATGCACTGGGCCGCAGCTTAAAGCTACAGTGCTCATTTCTGTTCGCTGTCTGCATTTACAACACTGTAGGGTCTCATTAAAACAACACAGTGTTGTTATGCATCAGCGTTCAGAGTCAGAAGCCTGAACAAAATGTCGGGAGGGGGCCCGAGCGCGGATCGGGTTGCCAGCGTGCTCGGGCCCCCCTTTTTGCTCCTAATCACCGGGCCCCATACAGTAAGGGCTAGGGCTGTAATGCCCTGATGGCAGGTGAAGCAGCTGCAGCAGGGACGGGCCCCCTTCTAGCCCCGGCCCTGTGGCAGCTGCTTCCCCTGCTTCCATGATAGTTCCGCCCCTGGTTTCCACAAAAGACAGGAAGGCGCCAGCAGAACACCTTCCAGATCAGGAGCTCAGATAATTTTTTTTTTTTTTTTTTCTCCCTCAGATGGGAAGTTCCACAGTCAGATAACCAAAACTATAAGGAACTCGACTCCCAAACAGCGTGTACACTTACATAATGCAGCAGCTGTTCCCATCATCATCGGAAAACCAAATTTATTTACAAGCACAAAAAAACACAAAACTAAGACACATTAACAAGGTGTTTCCACTTTTTAACTTTCCAAATTCCCTCTGCGTCCTCCTCCCCCTCTTTCTCTTATCACACACAAAACAAAAATACAATTTTCCCAAAACAATTTTTAAACAATTTTTAACCTCAATCTCCTTCCTCTTAAACACATACACGTTCTTCACGTCCCACAACACCTCTTTTATACATGCAAGCATCAACCACAACACTCTCTCCTTTTCTCCACACATACCCAACCCAAACATAAATAACTCAAACGTCAAAAAATTCACATCACTCAACTCCTTACACAACGGGCCCAAACCTGAAATCACATTTCTAGCATACTGACAATTCCAAAACAAATGCACCACACTCTCTCTCCCACCACATCCCCTCCTCGGACACATCTCACTCCTCACTAAACCCCGGTTTCTCTGGAAGTCTCTCACCGGTAACACCTCATGCAATGATTGCCACACAATCTCGCTCTGTCTATTTGTCATACCATCCAAACGTACCTTCTTCCATACCTTCTGCACATCACTTCCTCTCACCATATAAATACCACATTCCATCTCTCTACACTCAATCATCCTATATACCGCTTTCTTCTTCTCTAACAACCTCACATCCACATCACACAGTTCATACTTCACCAAAA
>JARQOD010000001.1:574246719-574367900 GCA_033576555.1 Oophaga sylvatica
TCAGTCTGTGTTTTTTATTTTTTGAGTGCACATCACGCTCCAGTTACTTGTTCAAGCACTGCTGCTTGTACTCTGCTGAGCGTGTCTCAGTGCCTCATCCTTTTCATTTCTCTCCAATTGGTTCTGCTCCATTCCATTTAAAATAAATATAATCTATTAGTGTGACGCGCTTCCATCCGTATCCAATACATTGGTTGCAAACACTATAGAAGTAGACAAAGGAGTAGCCTTTCACAGATTGTGAACAGTTGTGTTTCAGTGTTCACTTCAGTCTGTGTTTTTTATTTTTGAGTGCACATCACGCTCCAGTTACTTGTTCAAGCACTGCTGCTTGTACTCTGCTGAGCGTGTCTCAGTGCCTCATCCTTTTCATTTCTCTCCAATTGGTTCTGCTCCATTCCATTTAAAATAAATATAATCTATTAGTGTGACGCGCTTCCATCCGTATCCAATACATTGGTTGCAAACACTATAGAAGTAGACAAAGGAGTAGCCTTTCACAGATTGTGAACAGTTGTGTTTCAGTGTTCACTTCAGTCTGTGTTTTTTATTTTTTGAGTGCACATCACGCTCCAGTTACTTGTTCAAGCACTGCTGCTTGTACTCTGCTGAGCGTGTCTCAGTGCCTCATCCTTTTCATTTCTCTCCAATTGGTTCTGCTCCATTCCATTTAAAATAAATATAATCTATTAGTGTGACGCGCTTCCATCCGTATCCAATACATTGGTTGCAAACACTATAGAAGTAGACAAAGGAGTAGCCTTTCACAGATTGTGAACAGTTGTGTTTCAGTGTTCACTTCAGTCTGTGTTTTTTATTTTTTGAGTGCACATCACGCTCCAGTTACTTGTTCAAGCACTGCTGCTTGTACTCGCTGAGCGTGTCTCAGTGCCTCATCCTTTTCATTTCTCTCCAATTGGTTCTGCTCCATTCCATTTAAAATAATATAATCTATTAGTGTGACGCGCTTCCATCCGTATCCAATACATTGTTGCAAACACTATAGAAGTAGACAAAGAGTAGCCTTTCACAGATTGTGAACAGTTGTGTTTCAGTGTTCACTTCAGTCTGTGTTTTTTATTTTTTGAGTGCACATCACGCTCCATTACTTGTTCAAGCACTGCTGCTTGTACTCTGCTGAGCGTGTCTCAGTGCCTCATCCTTTCATTCTCTCCAATTGGTTCTGCTCCATTCCATTAAAATAAATAAATCTATTAGTGTGACGCCTTCCATCCGTATCCAATACATTGGTTGCAAACACTATAGAAGTAGACAAAGGAGTAGCCTTTCACAGATTGTGAACAGTTGTGTTTCAGTGTTCACTTCATCTGTGTTTTTTATTTTTTGAGTGCACATCACGCTCCAGTTACTTGTTCAAGCACTGCTGCTTGTACTCTGCTGAGCGTGTCTCAGTGCCTCATCCTTTTCATTTCTCTCCAATTGGTTCTGCTCCATTCCATTTAAAATAATATAATCTATTAGTGTGACGCGCTTCCATCCGTATCCAATACATTGGTTGCAAACACTATAGAAGTAGACAAAGAGTAGCCTTTCACAGATTGTGAACATTGTGTTTCAGTGTTCACTTCAGTCTGTTTTTTTTTGATGCACACACGCTCCATACTGTCAGCACTGCTGCTTGTACTCTGCTGACGTGTCTCAGTGCCTCATCCTTTCATTCTCCAATTGTTCGCTCCATCCATTTAAAATATAATCTATTATGTGACGCGCTTCCACCTATCCAATACATTGTTGCAACACTATAGAAGTAGACAAAGGATAGCCTTTCACAGATTGTGAACAGTTGTGTTTCAGTGTTCACTTCAGTTGTTTTTTTATTTTGAGGCACATCACCTCCAGTTACTTGTTCAAGCACTGCTGCTTGACCTGCTGAGCGTGCTCAGTGCCTCATCCTTTCATTTTCTCCAATTGGTTCTGCCCATTCCATTAAATAAATATAATCTATAGTGTGACGCGCTTCCATCCGTATCCAATACATTGTTGCAAACACTAAAAGTAGACAAAGAGTAGCCTTTCACAGATTGTGAACATTGTGTTTCAGTGTTCACTTCAGTCTGTGTTTTTTATTTTTTGAGTGCACATCACGCTCCAGTTACTTGTTCAAGCACTGCGCTTGTACTCTGCTGAGCGGTCTCAGTGCCTCATCCTTTTCATTTTCTCCAATGTTCTGCTCCATTCCATTAAAAATATAATCTATTAGTGGACGCGCTTCCATCCGTATCCAATACATTGGTTGCAAACACTATAGAAGTAACAAAGAGTAGCCTTTCACAGATTGGAACAGTTGTGTTTCAGTGTTCACTCAGTCTGTGTTTTATTTTTGAGTGCACATCACGCTCCAGTTACTTGTCAAGCACTGCTGCTTGACTCTGCTGAGCGTGTCTCAGTGCCTCATCCTTTTCATTTCTCCAATGGTTCTGCTCCATCCATTTAAAATATAATCTATTAGTGTGACCGCTTCCACCGTATCCAAACATTGTTGCAAACACTATAGAAGTAACAAAGGATAGCCTTTCACAGATTGTGAACATTGTTTCAGTGTTCACTCAGTCGTGTTTTTATTTTTTGATGCACATCACGCTCCAGTTACTGTTCAGCACTGCTGCTTGTACTCTGCGAGCGGTCTCAGTGCTCATCCTTTTCATTTTCTCCATTGTTCGCTCCATTCCATTAAAATTAATTATTAGTGTGACGCTTCACCGTATCCAATACATGTTGCAAACACTATAGAAGTAGACAAAGATAGCCTTTCACAGATTGTGAACAGTTTGTTTCATGTTCACTTCATCTGTGTTTTATTTTTGAGTGCACATCACGCTCCATTACTTGTTCAAGCACTGCTGCTTGTACTCTGCTGAGCGTGTCTCAGGCCTCATCCTTTCATTTCTCCAATTGTTCTGCTCCATTCCATTTAAATAATAATCTATTAGTGTGACGCGCTTCCATCCGTATCCAATACATTGGTTGCAAACACTATAGAAGTAACAAAGGAGTACCTTTCACAGATTGTGAACAGTTGTGTTTCAGTGTTCACTTCAGTCTGTGTTTTTATTTTTTGAGTGCACATCACGCTCCAGTTACTTGTTCAAGCACTGCTGCTTGTACTCTGCTGAGCGTGTCTCAGTGCCTCATCCTTTTCATTTCTCTCCAATTGGTTCTGCTCCATTCCATTTAAAAAATATAATCTATTAGTGTGACGCGCTTCCATCCGTATCCAATACATTGGTTGCAAACACTATAGAAGTAGACAAAGGAGTAGCCTTTCACAGATTGTGAACAGTTGTGTTTCAGTGTTCACTTCAGTCTGTGTTTTTTATTTTTTGAGTGCACATCACGCTCCAGTTACTTGTTCAAGCACTGCTGCTTGTACTCTGCTGAGCGTGTCTCAGTGCCTCATCCTTTTCATTTCTCTCCAATTGGTTCTGCTCCATTCCATTTAAAATAAATATAATCTATTAGTGTGACGCCTTCCATCCGTATCCAATACATTGGTTGCAAACACTATAGAAGTAGACAAAGGAGTAGCCTTTCACAGATTGTGAACAGTTGTGTTTCAGTGTTCACTTCAGTCTGTGTTTTTTATTTTTTGAGTGCACATCACCTCCATTTTTTTTTTTTTTTTTTTTTTTTTTTTTTTTTTTTTTTTTTTTTTTTTTTTTTTTTTTTTTTTTTTTTTTTTTTTTTTTTTGGTTCTGCTCCATTCCATTTAAAATAAATATAATCTATTAGTGTGACGCGCTTCCATCCGTATCCAATACATTGGTTGCAAACACTATAGAAGTAGACAAAGGAGTAGCCTTTCACAGATTGTGAACAGTTGTGTTTCAGTGTTCACTTCAGTCGTGTTTTTTATTTTTGAGTGCACATCACGCTCCATTACTTGTTCAAGCACTGCTGCTTGTACTCTGCTGAGCGTGTCTCAGTGCCTCATCCTTTTCATTTCTCTCCAATTGGTTCTGCTCCATTCCATTTAAAATAAATATAACTATTAGTGTGACGCGCTTCCATCCGTATCCAATACATTGGTGCAAACACTATAGAAGTAGACAAAGGAGTAGCCTTTCACAGATTGTGAACAGTTGTGTTTCAGTGTTCACTTCAGTCTGTGTTTTTTATTTTTTGAGTGCACATCACGCTCCAGTTACTTGTTCAAGCACTGCTGCTTGTACTCTGCTGAGCGTGTCTCAGTGCCTCATCCTTTTCATTTCTCTCCAATTGGTTCTGCTCCATTCCATTTAAAATAAATAAATCTATTAGTGTGACGCGCTTCCATCCGTATCCAATACATTGGTTGCAAACACTATAGAAGTAGACAAAGGAGTAGCCTTTCACAGATTGTGAACAGTTGTTTTCAGTGTTCACTTCAGTCTGTGTTTTTATTTTTTGAGTGCACATCACGCTCCAGTTACTTGTTCAAGCACTGCTGCTTGTACTCTGCTGAGCGGTCTCAGTGCCTCATCCTTTCATTTCTCCAATTGGTTCTGCTCCATTCCATTTAAAATAATAATCTATTAGTGTGACGCGCTTCCATCCGTATCCAATACATTGGTTGCAAACACTATAGAAGTAGACAAAGGAGTAGCCTTTCACAGATTGTGAACAGTTGTGTTTCAGTGTTCACTTCAGTCTGTGTTTTTTATTTTTTGAGTGCACATCACGCTCCAGTTACTTGTTCAAGCACTGCTGCTTGTACTCTGCTGAGCGTGTCTCAGTGCCTCATCCTTTTCATTTCTCTCCAATTGGTTCTGCTCCATTCCATTTAAAATAAATATAATCTATTAGTGTGACGCGCTTCCATCCGTATCCAATACATTGGTTGCAAACACTATAGAAGTAGACAAAGGAGTAGCCTTTCACAGATTGTGAACAGTTGTGTTTCAGTGTTCACTTCAGTCTGTGTTTTTTATTTTTAACCACACATTGGTATGTCCGGTAAATTTCCCGGGCCAGGTACTGAGGAAGAAATTTTATAAATTGCATGGGTTTTCCTTCTGGCCAAAACCCATTTATTTTTTAATTTTGGGGTTACAAAAAGGTATTGAAAATTTGGGAAGTAAAAATTTGATTGTGAAGGAAACTTAAAAAAAGGGGCCAAAAAGAACTTGATTTTCTCATTTGGTTTCCCCAAGGTCTAACCGTTGTTTACAGTGAAAAAGGCATTGTCCTTCCATAATTTAACATAGCACCCAATTCAAACCATATTCTCAAAAAATAAAAAGGTAACCCAAATCAAAATTCTACCCGGCTGAAACGTTTAAGGCTGGAAAAGGTAACTATGGGGCGAACGCTTTCCCTTATTTCCGCTCCCATTGGTTTTCCCCCAAATTGCCGGGGGGAGGAAAAAAACCCCAACAGGCGGCAACAGGGTTGGGACAAAGGATTAATCCCAAACGAAAAAAGGGGGGTTTTTGCGATGCTTTCCTTAGTTTGTGCAGCGTTGGAGTTTTCTCTTAAAATTCAAATTGCCCATTTGCACTCGTGGTTTTGAGCTGTAATATATTCAAGTCCAATGCACTGGGGCAATTTTAAGGAAAAATCAGAACCTGAATAACTCAACTTAGGGAAAAACTAGTTAATTATGACAACACACGGGTTAAAAAGGGATGTGGGTCCAGCATCCTCATTTTACAGGAGAATTAGTTTGACCTCCAGTCTCAAACTGGTTCCTCCCTGCGTCTTCCGGGGCAACTGTTGCTAGAAAACTTTTTCCAAAGCAGAAGTAATTTCCATCCCCAATAAGCAAACAGCTCAAAATTTATAGACCATACATAACATATAACACTTCGAATTGCTTGCAAACCTGTCTTGAAATGCTCTTCCAGGAGACAATTCAAATTTAGCATGCAGTCCATTTTTGCCAGCCGATTTATCCTCGCGCCGCCTGTCAAAACTGAGGCTAAAATTGGAAAGGCCCAGTTCTTGCGCTCCCTCCTGCGTCTAAAACCCTGCCAGTTTTTTCCCCTTTGCCAGCATTGTTTTAAAAGGGGAAGTTAAGTGCCCTGGTCTGTAAGCAACTATTGATAGCTGCACATTGTTCCCCCCTTTCAACCTCAGAATCACGCCAGGGGTTTCTACGGTACCCTAGCTGACACGGCCAACCTTTGGCCAATGATAGCACAGCCAACGTCAACAGGCCTTTCTATTAATCCCGGGTGCGCGGGGCGGGAAATCGGTATTTTTTTCAGGTTTCCGCTTGCTTTTAACAACGCCGACTATGTTACCATGAACTAGGCTACATGGTCAAGTTTTCTCCCTTGTGGTACAACCGTAACCACAACTCCACTGCCCCCCCCAACACTCAGCCCGTTCTTTTAATCGGTTTAAGAGGTGACAAAGTGGCCCCGGGATCCCAAATTGTACTCAAAGGAAAAAGATTGAGCCTGTACTTAACATAGGTCCATTAAAGCTTGAAGAAGCAACTTAAAAGATAAATCATTTAAACTCACATATGGAATTCGTAGTCAAACACAGATTTTGAAGAGCATTAAACCTGCACCTGCAACATCCACCTTTGTTTTGGGGGGTTTTAAAGGTTTTTCCCTTCCAAAAAAGGCCACGTTTATTTCCCCCCCCGTTCATTTTGGGGAAAAAACCGCACCTAAACCCTCTTTTTCAAGCCCACCAGCCGTGACCCAAGGTGAACTTTCCCTGCCCTTTGCAAGTTTAGCCGGTACAGATTGCCGGCGTGAGTTTCTCAACCTCCGGTTGGAACGTTTAAATTGTTTCCCCTTTTTCCAATCCTCAAAATTTTCCGGAGAGCCGGAAACCCCATGGCCCGTAACCATTTTTGGCCAAAAAAGGTGCAACGAACAACCGTTAAAATTCCAGGAAAACCACGGTTTGGGGGACATCAGCAGGAAAGGGGTTTTTTTCCAACCCAAACCGCTTGAAATTGTGAAAATTGGCTAAATCGGGCATCTCCTTGTAAACCACAAAGCTAAGGCCAATTGGTTTTTCCTTTCCCGGGTACCTTAACCTGCTCGAAAGGCCCTGTCCTCCGTTGAACCTGTCCACAAATGAGTATGAATTAATATTCGTTTAATCACTATATGTGGACACCAGGTGAATTTCCTTACAATGTTCGATGCTGTACAAGCACCAGCATAGAACGCTTGCCAGGCAACAAGCTTTGGCGCGTAACTACTTCACCACTATGTATTGGGCTTATAGACATGCACTTTCCTGCGTGGCTCGCAATATGTGAATAATTCCATTAGGTCCCCATTGCCTCAGAAATTTAACACTAAAGGGGTTTCCAAGTGGGGAAGAGTCAAAACAATCTTAGAGAGCGACGTTTCCTCCAAAGCGGCAGTGTGAATGAATAATGGGCAAATTAATAAAGAAACCCAGAACATGACCTCTAAAGCATTTAAGTAATGCAAAGGTACCCTTTAGGCCTTTCCATTATTTCCCGTCCTTGGGTTTCCGGAAAATCTGGTATAAGGGGGGAAAAAATAAGGAGTGTCGTAACCCCCCCGAAAGGGGATTGGAAACTTACCACCCCAAACCCTAATGCGTAAAAAAATGGTACTATTTTAATTGCACTTCCGACACATAAACCAAACCATTTATCATAGTTTTGGATTTTAACCTGTCCTCAAAGAAACCCCCCCGTATATTAAGGATTTTGAATTGGGAAACCCCAAAACTCCCCCCAAAATAAGATATTTTGGGGTTTAACCAATTTTTTCCCATAACCAATCCGTTTAAATTGACTTGATGGAACCCTTATAAGCTAAATTTCCTAAAAACAAATTCACAAAGGGCTGGCAGGGCTTCACTTTGAGAGGATGATGAGGAGTAGGAGGAGTCAAATGAGGAGGAAAGAAATCCTACAGAGGGAGTACACAACGCTGTGTCAGTATGTAGAGCGAGGGTGGGGGTGATGCAGAGGAGACAGAGATGACTCCTCTTCAGAGGACAGCCTTGTTGGCCATTGTGAGTCTGCAGCACTGTTTTGATTTCATCTACAAAGTGCCTGAGAAACGACCGCCGCATCCGCCCACATTCCTCAGCACGTCAGTTATTGGGTGCAACACCCTCCTAGACCCTCGCAAACCGTACAACTTACAAACCCTCATCACACCGGTGAACCGGACCGTAAAATGCAGAGTGAACAAAGACACAACTGGTGCAATCCATACTTTTGTACATTCCAGCCGAGAGAGCTGCTGCTGCTGCTACTGCTTTTACAAAGCAGCTCTGTGCGTCGAGCAGTGTTAACACCTCTACAACAAGAGGGAGCAGAAGCAGCGCCTCTGCACAGGTCAAGACTGTATGTTAACAATGGGCAAAGTTTTTTGACAGCGCCAGCAAGGTCTACACCACCGAGAGTCTCCAATCACCAGAAGAAAACGTTATCCGTAAGATTGACAGACTACTTGGCTTTCCTCTAAGTTACTCCCAATGCCTCTTCCCTTTCAAATTTTGGGTCTCTAAGTGGATAGATGGCCAGAGCTTAGCCAGTAAGCTTGGAGGTGCTGGCTTTTGCCCTGCTTGCCAGTGTATTATCTGAGGCGTGTCTTTTAGTGCTGCAGGTGTGTAGTAAAGACCGTTCGCATGCGACTATCCTCAGAGAATGTAGACCGCTACTTTTCTCTGAAAATGAACAAGGCATGGACTCACCTGACTTTGCCTGTCCGTTTTCAGATTATATAACTGTTTGGCAACGTTTTCCAAGTCTCCTGTTTTTGTTCACTTTCTACACCTGAAACTCTACAACTCCTGGGCTACAACACCGCCATTTGTTGCCGTAAGTAATTGGCAGGGGTCCTGACTCCGTGGCCAGCCTGTTACAGCACGACAGCTGTTTCCTGGCAGTGTTGAACGTCAATTAACCTCCAATAAGTTGTGCCTGTCGTGTTGCATTCGGGTTAGCCGACTCAGGTGCCTGCAGTTTAGGTGATTCCTATGGTTGCTGTGGATAGTAAATAAGGCTTTCCATTGGTGACAATAGGAATAAGCACCCACTGTAGACTGTTTGACTCGTACTGCGGACAGCTTGCGTCCTGTCAATTCTTACATTTTCATGGGTGCGTTCTCTACCCTCGGGGTCCAGTACCGTCCCGTGTCTCCCCAGTGCCCTTTGGCCTAGGTGCCTCCATCTCCGTATCCGAGTTTCCCGCAATTCTGCTGGTCCGTGTATGCTTTGGAGCACAGGTACCCCTGCTTAGTAACCCGTGTCACAGTAACGTCAGCTGGTACACGTTGTGACATTGCCTCTTTACCTTCTGCTATCTGCTACCCTCGGGACCAGTACCGTCAAGTGGTTCTCCCCCAGGTGCCTTCGGCCAAGGTGCCTCCATCTCCGTATCCGAGTTCCAGCAACGTCTGCTGCTCCTTGGTATGCTTTGGAGCACAGGTACCTCTCTGCCTTATAACCGTGTCACAGTAACGTCCAGCTGGTACTCGTTTGTGACATTGCTCTTTCCTTCAGCTACCACTTCCCGGGGTCCCAGTACCGTCAGTGGTTCGCCCAGTCCTTTGCCAAGGGCCTCCATCTCCGTATCCGAGTTCCAGCAACGTCCTGCGGTCCCTTGGTATGCTTGTAAGTTTAAAAATTTGGAGTAAGGGCCTTCTTTTAGAAATAAGGGTAAACATTTTGGAAATACCAATGCAGGCTACTACCACCTTTTGTAAAATTTTTTTTAAAATTTAAGGGAAAATGCATTTTCTTAAATCCATTTAGCTTAGAGACCCAAAATTGAAGAATTGGGGGTTACGAGAGGGCAAACATTTTCCCATCTGAACATTCCCCGGCCAAAACTGTGATGGTGTTATTGTGGACAAAGGGGAATTTTGCCAATTTTTTGGGGCATATTTTGTCATTTCTCGGAAAACCCTTTTTCCCTCGCCCAAATGTTTTGCCTGCATTCTCCTTTGGAGGATAATGGGGGAAATCCTGGCCCCGGCTTTCCCCGGGGATTCCGTTTTGAGCTTGACCCGGGTTTAGGGAGGTTTAACCCTTAACACGTGCTGGAAGTTGGACGGGCTCCTAGAGGGCCTGACCTGCCTCCAATGGCCAAGAACCTTCCCCGTTGGGCATTTTACCTTCTTCACCCCCCCCTTTTTTTTATCTAATTAGCCCGTCCCCCCCTTTTGGTCTCCCTCCATTGGACCCTTCTCCTCACAAATTCCCCTGTGGCCCCGGTGGGGGAAACCTTTGCCCCCATCCCACCGGGTTTGGCCCCTCCCTCTCTCCACCCCCTCTTGTATTTGTTAAAAGGGGGATAGGTATCATGATTGTGCCATCTGCACCGCCGCGGACACACGAAGCCCAAATAAAAAAATTTCCCCCAAAGAAAAAACTTCGTTTTTTAAGGACCCAAACACCTTTTTGACGCCATAGCGATCCCTGCTAACACCCCAGATGAAGTAATCCCGGGGAGGAAAAAAATTTCCAGAAGGACGGGGGAAAGCGAGCTTAGCCAGCGGAACCCAAGATCACACCTTTGGACTGACTTAAGGAAAATAGGTATTTAAAAACTCCCGACCTGAAATGTGGCCTGAAATTAACTGCAAATGCTTTGTTTTTTTTAAAAACCCACAATGGGGAATTTCCCAAAAAAAAATCTTCCTTTTGTTTCCAAATGGGGTGGGTTGTTTTGGGATTAAAGTTTAATCCCCGGGGGTTTTGGGTTATTGTCCCAAGTGTAAAGGAAGGTTAGGGACAGTGGATGGAATTGAGCTCTGCGGATTGAGGACAAGGAGGGGGGATGTGAGCATGAAGTGTGCATGAATTTAAAAGAAAATTTTTTTAAATGTATTTTTATATTAATTAAAGGCACCAACTTTAAACATTCCCTTTGTCCAACCTTGGGGACCCCCTCTCCCCCCACCTCTTCCACCCTTCCCCCCTTAGTGTTTGGGATTGTTTTTTAAAGCGGCAGATAAGGGGGGGATAGTCATGCTGTTTAGTGCATAATTCCCATCGCCACCCGCGTGGAATCATGGGAAGGGCCGAAAAACGGGGACAAAAAAAAATTGTCCTTCATAGAGGCCCACTCAGTGGTGGTGAAGTGTGAACGGCGCGCAGTGCGACTTGTTTGCGCCTGATGCAGCTGGTACTCCATTACTGCTGCCTGCTGCTCACAACCGCTCCAATGTATGTAACGTTGAATTCCTCCTGGTGGGTAGGTCACATATGATGCGATGTTCCAGAAGGTGGAATCGGCGCTGCAGAGCTGCTATGCGTGATTTTGCCATGCTGGAACGCCGCAAGTGAGCTCACTCTATGCGGACCTTGTGCAGCAGTGCATCAAGATCCGGATAGTCACTCAAAAAAGACTGCACGACCAAGTTGAGCACATGTGCCAGACATGGGATGTGAGTGAGGTTGCCTAGGCCCAGAGCTGCCACGAGATTTCGGCCATTGTCACACACTACCATGCCTGGCTGGAGATTCGCTGGCACAAACCACACATCGCTCTCCTGCTTGATGGCATTCCAAAGCTCCTGCGCTGTGTGGCTTCGATTCCCCATAGAAATTAATTTCAATACGGCCTGTTGACCTTTGGTTATGGCTGTGCTCATATCGGTCGTAACAGGTAAGCGTTCACGGGTCCATGTGGAGGTAGACCGTGACGGCTCCTGCAGCGCTGATTCAGAGGAACTGGAGTATGAGGAGGAGTCAATGTGTACTGTGAGACAGTGAGAGTATGTGTGTTGAATGGGGTGTACATTTCACCTAGATACTTTGCTGACTGGTATAAGGGAAATGTATGGCTTTGTAAACCTAGTGGTAGAGAAAGGTCACTACACCTTACATTCAGTACACACTTGCAGCTCAGGCCTGAAACCACTCAGCTGTTAATTAGGAGACCAGAAGTAGGTGTCTGCGAACACAGACAGAGAGCTCGCTTAGTCTGGACAAGGAGTCCAGGCACAAGAAGGAGTCTCCAGGAGTATGAGCTGTCTCAGTCTGGGTGCTCGATGTACCCCGGACACAGGAGTAGTCTCTGTGAGAATCCATGCGGATAGCTGCTGAATAGGAGGGGAGCTCTCTCAAGTCTGGACGTTGAAGGTGCCTTCAGACACAAGGAGGAGACTCTGTGAAAACTCCATGCTGGTAAATGCTGAACATATGTGTTGTTTTGGCCCAGGCTGTTAGAGTCTGGTCCCGGATAGATAGGGAAATCTATCTAAGTGTAGTAAGTGGCTGGACAAGCCCAGGTCTTATGTTTATGATTTGGTTTTGATTATGTTCTGTTTGCTGTGGACTTTAATAAAACTGGTTGCGGCCAGTTTTTACCAGAACTGCTGTCTGTGAATGAACTGTTTCCGTGCCACTCCGTCTACCTGGACGGCGATCCCAGAGCTATATCCCCTGAAAAGCTTACAGTACAGACTGGATTCCTGCAATCCTTGGAGTTGGCAGAACACGTACAGCGCCACTCTCAAGATCTGTACCCGGCTCCACAACATTTACCCAATGGGCAGTGAGGGAAAGGTATCGTCCCTGTCCATGGTTACTGGTCCACGCATCGGTGGTCAGGTGGACTTGGCTACTGATGGCATTTAGTAGCGCATGTTTAATTTTTCCCTCCACATGCTTTTGCAGGGCAGGGACGGCTTGCCTGCTGAAATAAAAGCGGCTGGGCACGTTGTATTGTGGGACTGCCAATGCCATGAAGTTACGGAAGGTGTCAGTCTCCACCAGTCTGAATGAGAGCTTTTCAAGGGACAGTACAGTCATGGACAAAAGTTTTGAGAATGACACAAATATTAATTTTTACAAAGTCTACTGCTTCACTTTTTCTAATGGCAATTTGCATATACTCCAGAATGTTATAAAGAGTGATCAGCTTAACAGCAATTACTTGCAAAGTCAATATTTGGCTAGAAAATGAACTTTATCCCCCAAAACACATTTCAACATCATTACAGCCCTGCCTTAAAAGGACCAGCTAACCTCTTTTCAGTGATTGCTCCATTAACACAGGTGTGGGTGTTGATGAGGACATGGCTGGAGATCAATCTGTCATGATTAAGTAAGAATGACACCACTGGACACTTTAAAAGGAGGCTGGTGCTTGGCATCATTGTTTCTCTTCTGTTAACCATGGTTATCTCTAAAGAAACACGTGCAGTCATCATTGCAATGCACAAAAATGGCCTAACAGGGAAGAGTATCGCAGCTAGAAAGATTGCACCTCAGTCAACAATCTATCGCATCATCAAGAACTTCAAGGAGAGAGGTTCCATTGTTGCCAAAAAGGCTTCAGGGCGCCCAAGAAAGACCAGCAAGCGCCAGGACCGTCTCTTAAAAGTGTTTCAGCTGCGGGATCGGGCTACCAGCAGTGCAGAGCTTGCTCAGGAATGGCAGCAGGCAGGTGTGAGTGCATCTGCATGCACTGTGAGGCGGAGACTCTTGGAGCAAGGCCTGGTCTCAAGGAGGGCAGCAAAGAAGCAACTTCTCTCCAGAAAAAACATCATGGACAGACTGATATTCTGCAAAAGGTACAGGCAGTGGACTGCTGAGGACTGGGGTAAAGTTATTTTCTCTGATGAATCCCCTTTTCGATTGTTTGGGACATCAGGAAAACACCTCATTCGGAGAAGACAAGGTGAGCGCTACCACCAGTCTTGTCTCATGCCAACTGTTAAGCATCCTGAAACCATTCATGTGTGGGGTTGCTTCTCAGCCAAGGGAATCGGCTCTCTCACAGTCTTGCCTAAAAACACAGCCATGAATAAAGAATGGTACCAGAATGTCCTCCAAGAGCAACTTCTCCCAACCCTCCAAGAGCAGTTTGGCGATCAACAATGCCTTTTCCAGCATGATGGAGCACCTTGCCATAAAGCATAAATGACTCAGGGAACAAAACATAGAGATTTTGGGTCCATGGCCTGGAAATTCCCCAGATCTTAATCCCATTGAGAACTTGTGGTCAATCATCAAGAGACGGGTGGACAAACAAAAACCTAAAAATTCTGACAAAATGAAAGCATTGATTGTGCAAGAATGGACTGCTATCAGTCAGGATTTGGTCCAGAAGTTGATTGAGAGCATGCCAGGGAGAATTGCAGAGGTCCTGAAGAAGAAGGGTTAACACTGCAAATATTGACTTGCTGCATTAACTCATTCTAACTGTCAATATAAGCATTTGTTACTCATATGTTTGCAATTATATTTCTGTCTGTGATAAAAACATCTGTCAAACACACACATAAAAACCAGAGGGCAGCAGATCATGTGAAAATATATTTGTGTCATTCTCAAAACTTTTGGCCATGACTGTACACTACCCTCTTCAAACACCTGCTTCTCCTGGGTAGTCTCGCCAGCACCAGAAAGTGGCACCTGAGTCTCATCATCAGATGCGTACTGAGGTGTGCTGATCATAGGGACTGGCCCACACGCCTCTTCAGATTCAGAGAGACAAAGCAGTTGCACATCACTGCATACTCCCTCTTCTTCACATTCTAGAATGCTGCTTGGCTGGCCCCCTATTTCCAAGCGAAGAGATTCAGAGAACAGAAGTAGAGATGACTCCTGTCCGGAGCTCTCTGACTGCCTGGGCAATTTGGCAGGTGGTGAAGAGACAGATGGTTGCTCTTCAGTGCTCTGGGCCTGAGATGATGTGGAAGTAATTGAAGTTGATGCGTTAGCTGGCATCCATCCGACAACCGCTTCAATTTGGTCGTCCTGCAGCAGTGGGGTACGGCGAGCTCCAGCAAAGCTGCGCATAAAGGACCGTTCCCTGGTAAAACTGGGGGATGCTGAGTCACTGGTGCCCGCAGCAAGCACAGAATACCCACGTCCTCTCCCTGCTGAAATTCCACGCCCACGTGCCTTACTCCCTGCCTTCTTCATCTTGGTAGACTGATAAAGATAGGCAGAAAAGTACTAAGGGCTTAGCGTGCTTATTCCTGAACAGCTGCTAAGAGGTATCAGAAACACCAATTTTATAAAGTGTGGACTACACTTTAATATGAGCAATGTGGCCTACACAACTGTAAAGTGGAATGTTTGGTGAACTTTATTTTTTTTTGTTTTTTAAAAAAAAAAATGTGACAAAAGATGTACAAGCGATAGTATCACAAACTTTTTGTAGCTATTACAATGCAGGAAGGTAACCTACAATGCAATAGATGAGGCTACAAAAAATAGGCTAATACTAATCTGACTGGGGCTGCAGGGCAGAAAGGCTCCTCTATCTACTCCTATATACAGACTGCAGACTACAGACTGCAGTGCGCGCCATGTTCTTTGACTTCTCTAGTGCTTTCAATACCCTACAGCCGCTCTTACTACGTAATAAGTTGACTGATATGGAGGTAGATGAGGGGATGGTGAACTGGATAAGTGACTACCTGACAGACAGGTCGCAGTTTGTAAGGATGGGGGGGTGGTATCTGGCAGTGTACGGAGCAGTGTTGGAGCCCTTCAGGGTACAGTGCTGTCACCCTTCCTCTTCTCATTGTATACAGCTGACTTTCAGTATAAATCTGATTTTTGTCAACTCCAAAAATTCTCAGATGACTCAGTGATTGTAGGGGGCATTGTGGGGGGCCGGGGGGAGGAGGAATATAGAAGGGTGGTTTCTGACTTTGTGGATTGGTGTCAGACTAACTGTCTAGAACTAAATGTAAAGAAAACCAAGGAGATGGTGGTGAGTTATAGAAGGAAAAAGGAGGATTACTTACCGATCACCATTGCTGGTCAGGAGGTTGAGATTGTTGAGAGCTACAAATATTTGGGAGTTCACCTTGACAGTAAACTCGATTGGAGGTGTCATACAGAAAAGGTTTACAAGAAGGGAATGAGCAGACTGTACTTTCTGCGGAAGCTCAGGTCGTTCAATGTGTGCAGTAAAATGCGGAAGATGTTCTACCAGTCCATTGTAGCAAGCGCCATCTTTTTTGCTATTATTTGCTGGGGCAGTAGTGTGCGAGTAGCTGACGCTAATAAACTCAACAAACTTATCAAGAAGGCAAGCGCAGCTGTTGGCCTCCATCTTGACTCTTTTGAGGAGGTATTGGAGGATAGAATTCAGAAGAAGTGTAGGGCTATAATGAACAATAATACACACCCACTATACGAGCTGTTCTTGAATCAGAAGAGCACATTCAGCAGCCGTCTAATCCTACTAAGGTGCAAGAAGGAGAAATTCAGGAAATCGTTTGTACCTACTGCTATGGGGATGTATAATAATTTCCTAAGGGTGGTAGAAAATAATGACTGATGGCTGGTGTACTAATGTCAATTAACATTGTCTTATATACACCTGAACTACACACTTTTATTTATTATGTAATGTTGGTATACCTGTGCAAGATTTGTGTCCTAATATTTTATGTACTGCTGTTTGTATTGCTGCTGTAATACTGTAATTTCCCCCCGGGATCAATAAAGTGTATCGTATCGTATATAGTGTTTGCAACCAATCTAGCTGGATTGTTAGAACCCTCTTGTTAGGTCTTTTCAGTTTGCTGGTCACATTACCTTTTTTCCCTATTTAGTCTGGCTCCGCCCTTCTGGCTTTGCTGGACTTCATTGTATTATCTACTCTTAAGTTAGCCGGGTGCTTAGGTGCCTTACTCAGTCAGTTTTGCTTGATCTTAGGATCTCTAAGTAATTTGTTTTCTGTTTTATTTTTCCCGTTACATCGTAGGGATCCAGCTTAGTTCTATTGTAGGGACAGAGTTCCCATCTTTCCTTAGTGCTTGTAGCAGATCATAACATGGATACGGATGGAAGCACACTAATAGGAGAAATTCAGGAAAACTAAGCAGCACTACAGCAAAAAAGGACAATGTACTGTATGAGGCAGTGACGCACGCTGAGCGGAATACAACCAGAGGTGGATACAGAACACACTACAGCGTGAGCTGCACTCACACACAGAGACCTCACTGACAGCCGTGAACAGTGCAGAGAACTGTGCACTACCAATGAAAGGCTGCAGAAAGGCTCTGCTATCTACTCCTATATAGTGTTTGCAACCAATGTAGATGGATACAGATGGAAGCACACTAAAAGGAGAGATCAGTAAAAATGAGCAGCAATAAAACAAAACAAAAAAAAATGTATGAGGCAGTGACGCACGCTGAGCAGACTACAACCAGAGATAGCTGCAGAACACACTACAGCGTGAGCTGCACTCATACACACAGACCTTGCAGACAGCTGTGAACAGCACTGCAAGGCAAAAGAAAACTTTACACAGCGGTTGCTAAAGTAGCATGGGTAAAGCACAATATAGCAACTCGCTATCTCTAACTGTCCCTCAGAGTCAGAAGAGCAGCGTCCTGTCCCTAACTGAATTCACAGCAGAGTGAACCCAAAATGGCGGCGGCGCCTTTTATAGTGCATCATGACATCTTTTCAGCAGCCAATCACAGCCATGCCATTAGTTAACATGCCTACATGCCTAACAGGATGTGCCCACACTTCTTAGGATTCCTCATTGGCTGAATGAAATCAAACTGGCTCATAGCATTATGGGAACTTCCGATTCCGGTATTCGATATGCAAAAAGTATCAGAACTCAATATCGGAACTCCGATACCGCGAATATCGGCCGATACCCGATATTTGCAGTATTGGAATGCTCAACACTAGTGCTCGCCCAATCACTAGTAGTAATGTCTTTGCAAAAATATTACTATATCTGTCCTGTTGTGTCCAGTCTTCCACCTATAAAGAACCTAAGCACTAAAAACCCAAGGTCTGTATAAAGGAGCTGGCGCAATGTTCAGTCCCTTTTCCCTTATTTTTATTTTAGCATAGAAATTGAGCTGTCAACCCAATTGTCAGCAATAACAGATTCAGTGTGAAACTAACAGACTGCCAGCTAGGATTAGGTCTAGTTTATACAGTACTTGTGAGTGCAGTGAAGAATTTATGCAAGTATCTCCGGGATGAAGCCAAAATATCAGCATGCAGAATAAAAAAAAGACTTTATTCCTCATTCTATGCTTTATGCAAGTGACAGTCACTCTCACTGCTTTAGTTTATTAATTTTAAGTATTTGCATAAAACAGACTAGTATAACAGTACATTTTTTGTATCCTGTCTTTGATGCAGTTTGATAAAAAGCTACAGTATCTGTACTGGAATTTTTGTAGCCATTAAAAGATGAATGTAGCACACAAGATATTATTGTGGTATGTTAATACAACCTTTTTTCATTTTTTTTTTTAATTGGGTCTGGTTTAAAAGACACCTGAAAAATCGCTTAAAAAACACTAGTAAGACTCTTCTTTTTTATTTTGAAAAATGACTTTCTGCTTGTATGTTCATTCTTTTGAGCATTATTAAAACACTTGGTGCAGGCTATGATAATAAAGCGACAATGATGTATCCATCTAACACACAAAGCCTGCAATCCTCCAGAGCAGTGTCACTGCCGAAGATGGAAAGCAGCTGCTCTGGCAAAAATTAAGAGACCACTGCAAAATATTCAGTTTGTCTGGTTTTTCTCTTTATATGTATATTTTTTAGTAAAATGTAAATTGCTTTTATTCTATAAACTACTGACAACTAGTGTTGAGCGATACTGCTCGATATCTAAAAATATCGGATCGGAATGGCATCGCCGATATCACTAAATATCGTCGATATCCGATTCCGATACCGGAAGTCCAATGTAAGTCTATGGGAACAAAATATCGCAACTAAAAAAAAACTTTATTTCCTTGTAAACACTAAATATACACACATAGAATACATATATATATAATACATGTCATTGTGACATATATATATATACATATATGTATAGTTTATACACTTCTACATAGTAAAATATCCTCTGATTCAATTGCCGGGTAAAGCCGGCTTCTGTGAAAGGACAGAAGCACCCGACATGAAATGACACTTGGTGTACATAGGGTTAACCATGTCTTTTCATGTCGTTTGCAATCTGATTTGCACAAACAATTACATCAGTCTATGTGTGCAAAATTTCACACCTGTAGGGGTTAATTAAAGGTGTAAATTCGTTGTAAAAAAAACGGACTTTTTTGCTACGAATTTACACCTTTAATTAACCCCTACAGGTGTGAAATTTTGCACACTTACACTCATGTAATTGTTTGTGCAAATCAGATATCAAACTACATGAAAAGACATGGTTAACTCTATGTAAACCAAGTGTCATTTCATGTCGGGTTCTGCATTTTCACAAAAGCCGGCAATTGAATTAGCGGCTATTATACTATGTAGAAGTGTATGAACTATAAATATAAATATATATATATATATGTGTCACAAATTTAATGACATGTATATATATATATATATGAGGTGTAAAATTGCTGAAAAAAAATGCGTGGGCTCCCGCCCTATTTTCGCAACCAGACAGACAAAGCCAGTGAGTGGGGGCAGATAATAATAGCCCAGAGAGGGACCATTATTTTTGGCCCCACCCCGGCTACTAACATCTGCCCCCAGACACCCCAGAAAGGGCAAATCTCTAATTAGATTTGCCCTTTCTGGCACTTTGCCCGTCTATTCCCATTGCCCTGTAGCGGTGGCGAATGGTTTAATAAGGGTGTTAAAATGACCTTGCAATTGAAAGGTCACTTTAAGCCAGGTTAATAATTGAGAGCTGTCAATTAGACAACTATCAATTATTAATCCTATTGTATGAAAGAAAAATCAAACACACACACTTTAATAAAAAAGAAGTTTAATGAAATAATCACACAGTTTTTGACCATATTTTATTTTCCTGCTAAAACCATTTCCTGTAATAAAAATAAAATAATAAAGCAAAATTATTCTTACCAATCCGATGTACAGTCAGGTCCCACGGTGTAATCCTTCAGAAGGGTTAATGTTTACTGCAGGGACCGCAGCTAATGCTGCAGCCTCACAGTAAACCCCCAAATGAATGAGTTCCTCTCCTGGCTGACAGGAGAGGAAGTGGAAAGCTTAATTGATTGCTTTCCACTTTCACTTCAGGTCAGCCAGGGACACCATCAGTGACGTCAGAGGGAACTGGTTAACAAAAATAGGGGATCCCCTCGAAAAAAATTGGCGTGGGGTCCCCCTATTTTTGTTAACCAGCCAGATGAAGCAGACCGCTGAGGCCTGGATTTTCAGGCTGTTAAGGAGCCAAGATCCATGGACCTTGCCAGCCTGATAATACCAGGCCACAGCAGTCTGCATATCTTGGCTGATTAACAAAAATAGGGGATCCCCTCAAAAAAAATTGGCGTGGGGTCCCCCCTATTTTTGTTAACCAGCCAGATGAAGCAGACCGCTGAGGCCTGGTTTTTCAGGCTGGTAAGGATCCAATATCCATGGACCTTGCAAGCCTGATAATACCAGGCCACAGCAGTCTGCTTAGCTTGGCTGGTTAACAAAAATAGGGGATCCCCTCGAAAAAAAAACGGCGTAGGGGTCCCCCTATTTTTGTTAACCAGCCAAGTAAAATGCAGACTGCTGCGGCCTGGTATTAAAAGACTGTCAAGGCCCATGGATTTTGGCCCTCAACAGCCTGATAATACCAGGCTACAGCAGCCCCACATTTGGCGCATCAAAAGATGTGCCAATTGTGGCACTTTACCCGGCTCTTCCCACTTGCCCTGTAGTGGTGGCAAGCGGGGTAATAAGGGGTTAATGTCACCGTTGATTGCACTGTGACAATAAGCCCGGTTAATAATGGAGAGGCGTCAATAAGACACCGATCCATTATTAATCCCAAAGTTATTAAATGCAGAAAAAAAAGACAAAGCAAGAAAAAAGTATTTTAATGAAATAAAAGAGACAACACAGTTTTCATTTCTTTTATTGTACTCTCATTCCTGCGACGCCATCGATCTCCTGTAAAAAAAGAAAAAAAACAAACCAACAGTATACCACCTGTCCGACGCAGTCCATAGTAACGACAGTCCCACGACGATCCAGCTCTGCTACATCGCAATGACAGGCAGAGCCTGACATCCCGGCGCAGCACAGCTGATTACCTGCTTCCCCGGCGGTGACGTCATCGGACTGACTGCTTTACGGCCGGGATTACCCAGCAGTCACTGCAGTTATCGCGAGAAACTGCATGTGACCGCCGGGGAGAAGAGGATGGCGGCCATTAAGCAGTCCGGGATGTGACCGCCGGAGATCTTCTGCCGGGTAAGTGCCGCTGACTCCTGACAAACCCGACCGACGGACACTGACAGTGACAGACCCGACCGACGGACACAGACAGTGACAGTGACAATCCCGATTCCGGTATCCGATATGACGAAAATATCGGTATTCAGAATCGAAAGGCCGATACAGCTAATATCGGCCGATATCCGATATTTGCAGTATCGTATCGCTCAACACTACTGACAACATGTCTCTGAATTTCCAAGCAATAAATTTTGTATTTATTTTCAGAAATGAGAAATGTCAAAATAACAAAAAAATGCAGTGCTTGCAGATCTCAAATAATGCAAAGAAAACAAGTTCATAATCATTTAGAAACAACAATACTAATGTTTTAACTCAGGAATAGTTCAGAAATCAATATTTTGTGGAATAACCATGATTTTTAATCACAGCTTTCATGCGTCTTGGCATGCTTTCCACCAGTCTTTCACACTGCTTTTGGGTGACCTTATGCCAAAAATTAAGCAATTCTTCTTTGTTTGATGGCTTGTGACTATGAATCTTCCTCTTGATTACATTGCAGAGGTTTTCAGTGGCGTTCAGGTCTGGAGATTGGGCTGGCCATGACAGGGATTTGATGTGGTGGTCCTTCTTCCACACATTGATTGACCTAGCTGTGTGGCATTGCGCAGTGTCCTGCTGGAAAAACCAGTCCTCAGAGTTCGGGAACATTGCCTGAGCTGGAGAAATCAACTTTTTACAAGATAACCTTGTATGCGGCTTGATTCATTCCTTCTTTCACAAAGATTAACCTGCCCAGTTCCAGCCTTGCTGAAGCATCCTCAGATTATCACCGATCCTACACCTAATTTCACAGTGGGTGCAAGACACTGTGGCTTGTACGCCTCTCCAGGTCTCCGTCTAACCATTAGACGACCAAGTGTTGGGCAAAGCTGAAAATTAGACTCATCAGAGTAGATTACCTTACTCCAGTCCTATGGTCCAATACTTATTGTCTTTGGCAAACTTTAGCCTGGCTCTTCTTTGCTTCTCATTGATGAAAGGCTTTTTTCTATCTTTACTTGACTTGAGCCCTGCCTCTAGGAGCCTGTTATGAACTGTTCTTGCCGTGCACTTCACCCCAGCTGTCATTTGCCAATCCTTTTGTAGGTCACGTGATGTCATCCTGTGGTTGCTGAGTGACATTAGAATAAGATGACGGTCATTGCGGTTAGTGGAGAGTCGTTTTCGCCCTCTGCCGGTCTGTAGGTTTGTTGTCCCTAACTTCTGCTGCTTGACCTTGTTGTAATGAACTGCCGTCTTAGAAAATTTAAGGATGGAGGCAACATGACGCTCACTGTATCCCTCTGCTAGTAAAGCCAGAATTGAGCACGTTTCCTCACTCAAGACTTTTCTTTTCAAGTCCTTTGGCATGGTTTAAAGTGATTTTTTTCATTCCTATAACTTTTGGGATATTATTAGCCCTTGTTTTGCCATCCAGCATGTCCTATTGCAAGAGGATTGTGAACACCACAGCAGTGTTTTTTATACTTTCCTTCATTAACTAAGATTTGGTTCAGGTGATCACCTAATTAGAAGCACATTAACCCCGGAGCTTTTTTCGGTTTTGTGTTTTTGTTATTCGCTACCTTCTTTCCAGAGCCATAACTTTTTTATTTTTCTGTCAATATGGCCATGTGAGGGCTTATTTTTTTGCGGGACGAGGTGTACTTTTGAATGACACCATTGATTTTACAATGTAGTGTACTCGAAAATGGGAAAAAGGTGTTTTTTGTTTGGCTTTTTTGCTAGGTTCACTAAATGCTAAAACTGACCTGCCACTATGATTATCCAGGTCATTGCGAGTTCATAGACACCAAACATGTCTAGGTTCTCTTTTATCTAAGTGGTGAAAAAAATTCCAATGTTTGCTAAAAAAAAAAAAAAATGCGCCATTTTCTGAGACCCGTAGTGTCTCCATTTTTCGTGATCTCGGGTCGGGTGAGGGCTTATTTTTTGCATGTCTAGCTGAAGTTTTTAATGATACCACTTTTGTGCAGATACGTTCATTTGATCGCCGTTACTGCATTTCAATGCAATATCGCGGCGAACAAAAAAAATGTAATTCAGGTGTTTTGATATTTTTTCTCACTACGCCGTTTAGCAATCAGGTTAATCCTTTTTTAACGCCTTAATGACAGAGCCATTTTGCAGCTTAATGACCGGGCCAATTTTTACAATTCTGACCACTATCACTTTATGAGGTTATAACTCTGGATCGCTTTAACGAATCCAGCTGATTCTGAGACTGTTTTTTCGAGACATATTGTACTTCACGTTAGTGGTAAAAAAATTTTTTTATATGGCTTGCTTTTATTTATGAAAAAAACGGAAATATGGCGAAAATGTTGAAAATTTTGCAATTTTCAAACTTGAAATTTTTATGCCCTTAAATCAGAGAGATATGTCACACAAATATCTTAATAAATAACATTTCCCACATGTCTACTTTACATCAGCACAATTTTGGGAACAAAATTTTCTTTTGTTACGAAGTTATAAGGGTTAAAAGTTGACCAGCGATTTCTCATTTTTACAACACCATTTTTTTTTAGGGACCACATCACATTTGAAGTCACTTTGAGGGGTCTATATGATAGAAAATACCCAAAAGTGACACCATTCTAAAAACTGCACCCCTCAAGGTGCTCAAAACCACATTCAAGAAGTTTATTAACCTTCAGGTGCTTCACAGGAGCTGAAGCAATGTGGAAGAAAAAAATTGACATTTAACTTTTTTTGCAAAAGCTTTACTTCTGAACCAATTTTTTTATTTTCACAAGTGTTAAAAGAAAAAATGAACCACAAAATTTGTTGTGCAATTTCTCCTGAATACGCAGATACCCCATATGTGGGGGTAAACCACTTTTTGGGCGCACGGCAGAGGTTGCAAGGGAAGGAGCGCCGTTTGACTTTTTCAACGCAGAATTGGCTGGATGCCATGTCGTGTTTAGAGAGCCCCTGATGTGCCTAAACAGTGGAAACCCCCCACAAGTGACCCCATTTGGAAACTAGACCCCCTAAGGAACTTATCTAGATGTGTGGTGAGCACTTTGAACCCCCAAGTGCTTCACAGAAGTTTATAACGCCACAAACCGAAGGCAAGTGCAGCTGTTGGCCTCCATCTTGACTCTTTTGAGGAGGTATTGGAGGATAGAATTCAGAAGAAGTGTAGGGCTATAATGAACAATAATACACACCCCCTATACGAGCTGTTCTTGAAGCAGAAAAGCACATTCTGCAGCCGTCTAATCCTATTAAGGTGCAAGAAGGAGAAATTCAGGAAATCGTTAGTACCTACTGCTATGGGGATGTATAATAATATCCTAAGGGTGGTAGAAAATAATGACTGATGGCTGGTGTACTAATGTCAATTAGCATTGTCTTATATACACCTGAACTACACACTTTTATTTATTATGTAATGTTGGTATACCTGTGCAAGATTTGTGTCCTATTTTATGTACTGCTGTTTGAATTGCTGCTGTAATACTGTAATTTCCCCCCGGGATCAATAAAGTGTATCGTATCGTAAACCTGATCGTTTAGTCCCCAATTTTTTATTTTCCCAATGGTAACAGGAGAAATTAGACCAGAAAAGTTGTTTTCCAATTTGTCCTGAGTACGCTGATACCCCATATATGGGGGGACCACTATTTGGGCGCACGGCAGGGCTTGGAAGGGAAGCAGAGCCGTTTGACTTTTTCAAACCAAAATTGGCTGGAATTGAGATTGGACACCATGTCGCGTTTGGAGAGCCCCTGATGCGACTAAACAGTGGAAACCCTCCACAAGTAACACCATTTTGGAAACTAGACCCCCTATGGAACTTATCTAGATCTGTTGTGAGCACTTTGAACCCCCAAGTGTTTCACAAAAGTTTATAATGCCTGGGTGTGAAAAAAAAAAACAATTTTCCACAAAAATTATTTTTTAGTCCCAAATTTTATATTTTTCACAAGGAAATTGGACCCTAAAAGTTGTTGTCCAATTTGTCCTGATTACTCTGATACCAAATATGTGGGGGGGAAACTGTTTGGGCGAACAGCAGTGCTTGGAAAGGAAGTAATAAAGTTTTGGAATGCAGACGTTGATGAGGGTCATGTTATGTTTGCAGTGCCTCAGATGTGCCTAAACAGTGGAAAACCCACACAAGTGACCCCATTTTGGAAACTAGACCCCCTAAGTAACTTATCTAGATCTGTGGTGAGCACTTTGAACCCCCAAGTGTTTCACAAAAGTTTACAATGCCTGGGTGTGAAAAAAAAAAACAATTTTCCACAAAAATAATTTTTTAGTCCCAAATTTTTGATTTTTCACAAGGAAATTGGAACCCCAAAGTTGTTGTCCAATTTGTCCTGAGTAAGCTGATACCAAATATGTGGGGGGAGGAACTGTTTGGGCGCACAGTGGGGCTTGGAAAGGAAGTAATAACGTTTTGGAATGCAGATGTTGATGGGGATCATGTTCCGTTTGCAGTGCCCCAGATGTGCCTAAACAGTGGAAAACCCCCACAAGTAACCCCATTTTGCAAACTAGACCCCCTAAGGAACTTATCTAGATCTGTGGTGAGCACTTTGAACCCCCAAGTGTTTCACAAAAGTTTATAATGCCTGAGTGTGAAAAAAAAAAAAAAAACATTTTCCACAAAAATGATTTTTTAGTCCCAAATTATTGATTTTTCACAAGGAAATTGGACCCCAAAAGTTGTTGTCCAATTTGTCCTGAGTACGCTGATACCAAATATGTGGGGGGGGAACTGTTTGGGCGCACAGCAGGGCTTGGAAAGGAAGTAATAACGTTTTGGTATGTAGATGTTGATGGGGGTCATGTTCCGTTTGCAGTGCCCCAGATGTGCCTAAACAGTGGAAAACCCCCACAAGTGACCCCATTTTAGAAACTAGACCCCCTAAGGAACTTATCTAGATGTGTAGCATTTGAACTCCAAAGTGCTTCACAGAAATTTATAAACGCAGAGCCGTGAAGATAAAAAAATTTTTTTTCCTCAAAAATGATTTTTTTAGCCAGCTATTTTTTATTTTCCCAAGGGTAACAAGAGAAATTAGAACCCCAAAATTGGTGTGCAATTTGTCCTGAGTACGCTGATACCCCATATGTTAGGTTAAACCACTGTTTGGGCACACGGCAGGGCTCGGAAGGGAGGGAGCGCCATTTGACTTTTCGAACGCCACGTCGTGTTTGGAGACCCCCTGATGTGCCTAAATAGTGGAAACCCCTCAATTCTAGCTCCAACCCTAACCCCAACACACCCTAACCCTAATCCCAACCCTAACCCTAACCCTAACCCTAATCCCAACCCTAATCCAACCCTAATTGTAACCCTAACCCTAATTGTAGCCCTAACCCTAATTGTAACCCTAACTCTAATTGTAACCCTAACCCTAATTATAACCCTAACCCTAAGGCTAGGTTCATTTTGCGTTTAACCAGCCCGTTCAACACATAGCGTTGACGGGCTGGTAACGGTATAGCATAACGCGATCGCGTTATGCTATACCCGCTAGCGCAGAGGAATCAGCAAATGATTCATCGGCGCTAGCGGTAACGGAGCCCAGACGCTGCAGCCTGCATCTGAGGCTCTGTCACTGAATGATGGCACGTCGCGAACGCATGCCGCTTTACGGCATGCATCGCGATGCGCCCTCAAATGGGGGTGAATGGCAGCGTTAACGGACTGCATTATACCGCGGTGTAACGCAGTCCATCTAACGGACTGCTATAACGCAGTATGAACCCAGCCTAACCCTAACCCTAATTATAACCCTAACCCTAGCCCTAACCCTAACGGAAAAATGAAAATAAATATAATTTCTATATTTTATTATATGTCCCTAACTAAGGGGGTGATAAAGGGGGGGTGTTATGTACTGGCTTTTTTTATTTTGATCGCTGTGATAGTTTATCACAGTGATCAAAATGTACTTTTAGGAGAATGAATGAAAATTTTTTTTGAATCTGCCTCTAGGCAGATTCGGTGGGCGCACTGGAAGAAGACCCTGGAGCCTGGGACCTACCGGAGGACGGAGGACACCGGGAGGTACAGGGGGGGAAGAATCGGGGGTACTGAGGACCCTAATTCTCTCCCCTCTGATGTGCGATCAAATCAGAGGGGAGAGAAATCTTTTTTTTTTTTTTTTTGCGGTCGCCGTTATACTGAGTATAACGGTGATCACGACACCGGGGTCGGTAAATACTGACCCGGATCATGTTCTCTGGGGTCTCGGCTACCCTCGGCAGCCGAGACCCCAGAGAAAATTGCCCACCCCCCCGGCAGATCGCGGCGGGCGCACTGAGCATGCGCCCGCCATTCAAGATGGCGGCGCCCACCGGAGGAGGCAGATGGGCACGGGGGCCACAAGGGGCAGATTGAGGGCCACAAGGGGGGGATCGGGGACCCTTTTTCTCTGTCCTCTGATGTCCGATGACATCAGAGGACAGAGAAATTAAATGGCACATCAGATTTTGTTTTTTTGTTGCGATCGCCGTTATAGGGTTAATAACAGCAATCGCAACATCGGGTCGGTAAAAACCGACCCGATTCATGTTCTCTGGGGTCTCTGCTACCCCCGGTAGCCGAGACCCTGGAGAAAATGTGCCTCTGGGGGGCGCTATTCACTTTTTCCACAGCGCCGTTAATTAACGGCGCTGTGGTTTAAGTACCCTTAATGACCGCCGTTAAAAGGCGTATCGGCGGTCGTTAAGGGATTAATGATAGATCGGGCGATTCTGAATGTGGCGATACCAAATATGTGCATGCTTGAATTTTTTTATTGTTTTATTTTGATTGAGGCGAAAGGGGGATGATTTAAACTTTTATGTTTTTTTCATTTTTTTTTAAATTTTTAAACACTTTTTTTTTTTTTTACTTTTGGCATGTTTCAATAGCCTCCATACGAGCCTAAAAGCTGGCATAGCATGAGTGCCTCTGCTACATAGAGGTGATGCATAGATCACATCTATGTAGTAGAATTACAGCATTGCTATGAGTGCCGACCACTGGGTGGCGCTCATAGCAATCTGCCATCAACAACCATAGAGGTCTCGAGGAGACCTCAGGTTGCTATGGCAACGTGTCGCTGACCCCCGATCACGTGACGGGTCGGCGATGGGCTCATTTTCGGAAACTCTAGTTAAATGCCCGCTGTCAGCGTTTGACAGCGGGATTTACAGTAACTAGTTAATAGATGCGGGTGGATTACGATTCCGCTCACTCGTATATTGTTTATAACAGCTGACATGTCGCGGCTTTGAGGTGGGCTCACCGCCGGAGCTCACCTCAAAGCGGGGGATACTGCCAGCTGACGTACTATTCCGTTAAGTAGAATGAGGTGTACTCTGGTTGGAATTCAACTGACACTGGAATGGAATGGCTGTCAGACATGTGGAGAAGCTGATTTTTATAAAACTGTGCAGTGGTCTCTTAATTTTTGCCAGAGCTGTATATGGAGGAGAAGATAGATCCAGCTTCACAGCAGGGGCAGACATCCCACCGATGCAGCTAGTGCAGCTGCATCAGGGCCCGGAGGTGGAGGGGGCCCTTGCAGGGCGACTAATACTGAGGCCAATTTGGACTGCATCTCGGAGCCTGAGGCTCAGGGGGGCCCATGGCTAGATTGTCCTCATCATATGCGGCAGGCAGGAAGCGATCCATGCAGCTCTGCTGCCTACAAGAGAAAATGGCAGAGGAACGGAGCTGCTGGGAATCGTCCTCTGCTTCCTGTCCTGTGGATATGGATGTAAAATTAAGTAGATGGTGGAGGAGGGTGCGAATTCCCTGATAGCATCCTCTCCCATCTCACAATTCATTATGACACAATCAGGGACTTAACATTTATTTGGGAGAGAAGGGGTAAGGTGCATAGGACACTTTATAAAGAATTGAAAGGTGGGAGACGATGCTATCAGGAACTTGTAATGAATTGGGAGGTGGCAAAGCATGTTAGCACCTGATAATGTCTTCTCCCACCCTAAAATTCATTATGATGCTATCAAGGACTTATAATGCATGATGAAGTAACACAGGAGGCTCACCAGCGGGACACCAACGACCAAAAAAACGGCTCAGAACGTTCATAAGCGATCAGCGACATCTCAGCAGGGGCCACATCGCTGCTACATGTCACACACAGCTAAGTCGCTAACGAGATCGCTACTGCATCATAAATGGTGACGCAATTGCGATCTCGTTAGCGATCTCGTTTGCGATCTCGCTTAGTGTGGCATACCCTTAAGGCTATTTGCACACGTTCAGGATTTACAAGAGAAAACTCTGCTGCATGTTCTAATGTGTTGGCAGGAAGAAAGTTGCATAAAATACATTTATTTTTTTCCACATTTTTGCCATGCTTTTCTTGCTTATTTTCCCTCACTCATTAGTATGGGTGAAATATGCTGCAAGAAAGGACATTATTCAAATTTTTATCTGCTGCAAATCTGTTAAAAAAAAGTAAGCAACATGTGCATGAGACTTCAGGGATCTCATTCACTTTGCTTTTACTGTAAAACCTTGCATATTTTCCATGTGCACTAAGCCTTATAGTTTTTTGGGGAGAGTCACAGACTGAATAGTTTATATTATTGGGCACCGGAACTTATAGTTCATGGGGGCATAATGCTGCTTATCACTTTATATTACACAGCCCCCCGAGAAAGCCCAAAGCACGAAATGTGCGTCGGGGCTATGGCACAAGCGCTCACCGTCTCATTTCCCCACATGAGTAAGCACTTTTTTATGCTGAAGCAGTTCAGGCCATGCTTCATTATTCATTTCTTGATTGTACTCCTGGACAAACACAGTAAGAACATCTTTTTGGACACAGTTTTTGTAGTATTTGGCCACTTGGTGGCTATTTAACAGTAATTCTCGGAGTATACACACTCTTACTTCATTAACTGGACTTGTAAAGTTCCTATACATTAAGAAATATATTTGTGGCATGTATTTGATCCAAGCCCTGAGTCACTTGACACTGTGACTTGCATTATCATCTATGGTGTCACCTGCCCTTGTCTTCAACACTAACCCATTGTATATTGTTTTGTATTTATATGTATTTTTACATGAGTGAGAAATAAAGTTTTGCTATTTTATAACTAAAACAAATGTCACTCTCATTCTAATTGTGCTTTGGGGCATAGTACTCCAATTCTTTGAATGATTTTACTTTATATTTTGATTGGTGCATGGCTAATATTCTATTTTACGTAGACCCTGGTACGTCATTAAAAGGATGTCATTTTAAGGATAACAATTGAAATATGCCAGAAATGAGCCAGAAGTGACCAGAAGGTAAGCCTAAACTCTGTTTATAATATACTAAATTTCTTTGTTAGCTCCACAATTACTTTTACCATGCTGACATGTGCTCTAATGGTTTTGCGTCCATTACTCCTAACTCTACTTCGCTATCCACAGACCCCAGCACTCTCTAACCAAGTAATAATCTCTCCTTTCCTCTTTCCCCCCACCTGACCGCCTCCGCTGACCTGCTCCTCAACCTCAGATCTCTCCTAATAACACACAAAACAAATCGCCCACTCTCCTTCTCCCACCTGCTCTGCCGCTCTCTGCTTCTCCTCACTGCTGGCGACATATCTCCCAATCCTGGTCCCCCACAGCTCATACCATCCATGATTACCCCCTTCTATCGCTCCCAATCCAATATAAGCACCCAAAATCTTTCCAACCTCAAATACGTGCCCTTGGCGCCCACCACTCAGCTCCCTCTCTCTGGATCACTCTGGAATGCCCGCTCTGTCTGCAATAAACTCCATGTGACTCACGACCTCTTTACCTCTCAAAATTTCCTTCCTTGGCCTCACTGAAACATGGCTGACACCCTCTGACACCGCCTCCCCTGCTGCGCTATGCTATGGCAGCCTCCAATTCACCCACACTCCTCACCCTGGCAACAGACATAGTGGAGGAGTGGGCCATCTCCTTTCTTCCAACTGCACCTTCAACCCAATCCCACCGGTTCCCTCCCTTATCCTCCCCTCTTTTGAAGTCCACTCTGTCCGCATCTACTCTCCCTCCATCCTCCAAGTGGCCGTCATATACCGACCTCCAGGCCCAACCACTGCCTTCATGGACCAATTCTCTACATGGCTCCTTCACTTTCTTTCTGCTGACATTCCCACCATCAGCATGTGTGACTTCAACATCCCCATTGACACCCACCAGTCGGCAGCTTCCAAACTCCTGGCCCTTACTTCATCCTTTGGACTTACACAGTGGTCCTCCTCAGCCACTCACACAGACGGACACACATTAGACCTGGTCTTCACCTGCCTCTGCTCCCTATCTAAATTCACAACCTCCCCTCTCCCTCTATCTGACCATCATCTACTCTTTCTCATCCCTGTCCTCCTCACCTGTCACCCATGTCCAGCAACACGCGCACCCAAGCAGAAACCTTGCACATCTAGACACTCACTCTCTGACTCTATCCTACCACTGTCCTCCATATCTTCACTCCACGACACAGACACTGCCACTAGTTTCTACAATGCCACTCTTGCATCAGCAATTGACTCGGACTGTCATGCATAACAGAGTGCAACGAATCAATAGACAACCCTGGCTCAATAACACCACTAAAAAGCTTCGGCAAGCATCCAGAATTGCTGAACGGTGCTGGAAGAAAATGCATTCACAAGATGATTTCACTGCACTGAAACAAGCAACACTTGCATTCAAATCAGCTCTCACCTCTGCTACACAGGTCTACTTTACATCCCTTGTTTCTTCCTTATCTCACAACCCCAAACAGTTGTTCAATACTTTTACCTCCCTCCTCTGCCCACCACTGCCCCCCTCCAACTTCCCTAATCTCTCCTGAGGACTTCCTCACACACTTCAACAACAAGATAGACCAAACACGGCAAGTCTTTATTGTTCAACCACCACAACCCTTTGTATACCTGACCAATGCCCAAACCCCATAACCTCCTTATCCAACATCACGGAAGGGGAGCTTGCTCATCTTCTCTCCAAATCTCACCTCATCACTTGTGCACTCGACCCCATCCCATCCCACCTCCTCCCCAACCTCGCCAGCACTCTTATACCATCACAAACCCACCTCTTCAACCTATCACTAACTTCCGGTACCTTCCCTTCTGCTTTCAAACATGCCACAATCACGCCTATCCTCAAAAAGCCAACCCTCGACCCAACCGCTATGTCCAGCTATCGCCCAATATCGCTGCTGGAGCAGCACGTCCATGCTGAACTTTCCTCCCATCTCTCATCTAACCTGCTCTTTGACAATCTACAAACTGGTTTCTGCCCCCATCACTCCACTGAGACAGCCCTGACCAAAATTACTAACGACCTACTTACAGCCAAAGCGAACAGACAAAACTCTATACTCCTCCTTCTAGACCTGTCCTCTGCCTTTGACACAGTTGACCACTGCCTCCTACTACAGATCCTCTCTTCCTTTGCCATCAAAGACCTCACCCTATCCTGGATCTCCTCATACCTCTCCAACCGCACATTCAGCGTCTCCCACTCCCATACTACCTCCTCATCCCACCCTCTCTCTGTTGGAGTCCCCCAAGGCTCTGTTCTAGGACCCCTACTCTTCTTAATCTATACACTTGGCCTGGGGCAACTCATAAAGTCCCACGGATTCCAGTACCACCTTTATGCCGATGATACTCAGATCTACCTCTCTGGCCCAGATGTCACCTCTCTGCTCTCCAAAATCCCGGAGTGTCTATCAGCTATATCCTCCTTCTTCTCCTCCCGCTTCCTCAAACTGAATGTGGACAAATCTGAACTGATCATCTTTCCCCATCTCATAGATTGTCCTTACCTGACCTATCTATAACAATTGACGACATTATGCTTTTCCCCGTACCAGAGGTCCGCTGCCTTGGAGTAACCCTTGACTCTGCCCAGTCCTTCAAACCGCACATCCAAGCTCTCTCCACCTCCTGCTGCCTCCAGCTCAAAAATATTTCCAGAATCCGTCCCTTCCTCAACCCTCACTCTACTAAAATGCTTGTGCATGCCCTCATCATCTCCAGTCTCGACTACAGCAACATCCTTTTCTGTGGCCTCCCTGCTTACACCTTCGCACCTCTCCAGTCCATCCTTGACTCTGCTGCCCGACTAATTCATCTCTCTCCTCGCAAATCTCTCCACTGGCTCCCACTCCCTCAGCGTATCTTATTCAAATGACTAATACTGACCTACAAGGCCATCTATAACCTGTCTCCTCCTCATATCTCTGAACTAATCTCCCGATATCTTCCCTCACGTAATCTCCGATCCTCCCAAGACCTCCTTCTCTCCTCCACACTTATTCGCTCCTCACCCAACTGCCTCCAAGACTTCTCCCAAATAGCCCCCATCCTCTGGAATTCTGTGCCCCAACACGTCCGGCTATCAACAACATTCCGATCCTTCAGACGGAACCTGAAAACCCATCTCTTCAGGAAAGCTTACAGCCTGCAATGACACCGCTACCTCCTCACCACTACTGGAGCTATTGCCCCACCATCACTGGAGCTGCTGCAACCCCCAACCTACTGTCTCCTTCCCCACCATCCTGTAGAATGTAAGCCCGCAAGGGCAGGGTCTCTCTCCCCTCTATATCAGTCTGTGATTGTTAGTTTGTTTACTGTAAGTGATATCTGTAATTTGTATGTAACCCCTTCTCATGTATAGCACCATGGAATCAATGGCGCTATATAAATAAATATTAATAATAATAATAATAATAAATATTAATGGTGTGGTACATATCTGTATTCAGGGGCGCAGTGCGGGGGAGACAAATGTATGTATACAATGTATGTGACCTTGTTATTTTTAGGGCTGCGACAATCATCGTGACAAGAAGAGTCGAGGCTGGGAGATATCAACATGAAGGTCTGACCAGATGGAGAAGAAACAGCAGAAACAACTTTAATCAAACAAGTCATCAGCGGTAAGTTCCTGGATGTAAATATTATTCTGCGTCTGCACTGTGTGATTTGTAGTGGTAATGTATAGAAGGGAAGTGCCCCAAAATGTACATCTTTATATAGAGATGTGTATAGTGAATGTTTTGTGTATATACACATCTATAATTCCAACATGTGTATGCCACATGGAGCAAAGCCCCTCCTCCTGCTGTCTGCCATTTGCTAGCTAGTCAAACAGGTTTATTGAGGGGGTGTATCTTAGTGGACAATATAAGTGTAATAACGTGCAGGTGCCAGATATGTCACCACGGAACAGAGACAGATCAGCAGTTAAGGATTTATTTACAAGGATAAGATTCTCCTCGCAGGGAGAAAATAGTGGGGATTAAACTGGTATTAAAACAGTGTATTAAACAGCATATGGGGGCTAGTGCAAGTAATCAAACAGACAAGCAGAATAATGGTAATTAATGGGTGTTTCGTGAAACTTATCAGTCTGAAGAAGTCTTGCTCTTGAAGGGTCGTCCTCTCCAACATAGGCGCCGACAGCAGTGGCACTTGTAGTCTCTGTAAACGCTGTCGTCTCTGTGAATGCTGTAGTCTCTGTGAACGCTGTAGTCTCTGTTGGATGGTAACCGGGATCTCTAGGGTTAAGGTGGAAGGCAGGGGGACACTGGGACAGACTGGGTCTCCCATGCTCTGAGTCTCTGTTTCAAAACTAACAGTCTCTCCGCCGGAACAATGCTCAGTCTTTTGTTAAGCTTCTCTGCTGGAACGTTACTCAGTCTTTTGTCAAGCCTATCTGCCGGGGCTCTGACCTGTCACTGTGGCAACCGTGACTATGCAAGCTGGTCTCCGTCCCCACGTGGTCAGGAAGGCGTCTTGCTGTAATCACTGGGGACTCTGCATTCACGTACTCACAGACAGCAGTAAGTATGTCCCTTCCTCCTGTCTTAGTTCTCTGGCAGGGAGTTCTCTCTCCTCCCTGCGTGCAGCTGTCTCCTCCTCTGTCTGCCACATACGCTGCTCTGAGCTCTACGTGCCTGGCTTTCCCACCCTAAGCGTGTCTGGCTTCCTGTTCTGGTCTGAAAATGTCCCCCTTGGAAAACCTGCTGTACAGCTGCATGGTTCCGGACACAGAGCAGAGGAGGTAACCCCATTCCGACTCTTTCTGTGCTTCACCCCCTTACATTCCCCTCTCTTTTTGCTCACCATTCCACTGGTGAGAGTTTCTGAAGTTCCTGTTGACAATCTTCCAATCCCTGCGCAATCTGCTGCCAGATGAACTCAGCCTGATTGTAGCGAACGAGGGGTACACCAGCCGTTGAACGTTCAGAGCATCTCAGCTCAGCAGGGACAGCGGTGTCAGCAGCTGTGGGAGGAACGGCAGTCGGGGCCACTGCTGGCATGTTGGTAGTTTCAGGCACTAGCTCGGTTTCCTGGTTCCCTGGGTGAAAGTGGGTTTCTTCCTCATCTTCAACATCAACATTGACCACGGGTACGGCCGGTGAGGGTACTGGAGCCAATTGAACTGGTTCGGGATGTTGAGACAAACAAGCACGCAGCATATTCCGATGCAGCGTGCGAGTGGGGCCCCTTTTTACCATTTCCGGCTGGACCTCGCAGATGGGACCCTTGTTGCCAAGTCGCCGCTTCACCCTGTACAGCCTTTTCTCCCACCGGCACTCCAATTTGTTGTGTGGTGCTTTTCACTCACCAAGACTCGGTCTCCAGGCCACAGAGCAGTCCCCTTTTGAGGAGTGACTTGAGGATGTTCCAATTCCTGCAGCCGGTTCTTCACTAGTCGATTGATAGTCCGTAGCCAAAGACGGTGTTCTTGAACCCAGGAGTACACCCCATCCGTTGATAGTCCTCCTCGTGCTCCAACTTCAATTCTGCCAACTCCTTCCAGGATCGTCCAAAGAACAGAGAGTAGGGTGTGAAGCCAATGGTGCTGTGTTTCCGATTTGTTATACACCCACACCAATTCAGGGACAAACTCAGTCCACCATGCCTTCTGGTCATCTTCCAGAGTCATCAGCATTTGGATCAGGATGCGGTTAAATCTCTCACAAGCTCCGTTCCCCTGTGGATGATAAGGAGTTGTCCGGGACTTATTGATTTTGTACAGCTTGTGCAGTTCCTCCATCACCTTTCCGAGGAAGCTGGCCCCCTGATCGGAATTGATGCGTTTAGGGCACCAGTACACCTAAATGAAGTGTTTGCAGATTGCGTGAGCAGCAGACTCGGCACTCTGGTCCGGTGTTGGTGTCACAACGGCAAACTTAGTAAAATGATCTATCATCACTAAGCAGTGCTCATAGCCTTGGTGCGCTGGTCCAATTGCCAGGTAGTCTATGGCCAGTAGGTCCATAGGGCCAGAGGACTTCACCATCTCTGTGGGGGCCCATTGTTCCGGTGGTTGGACAGTTCACAACTCCGGCACTGTTGGCAGACCCTTTCCATGATGTTCCTCAGATTGGGATGATAGAACAGGCGCTGCAACCACTGGAAGGTTTTTTCCGGCCCAAAGTGCACTCCTTTTTCATGCGCTTCTGTAGCCACCTGGTCTACCAGGGACGAGGGAATAACCGTCTGCCAGACAAGGCCAAGTTCCGATTGGAGGAACATTCTTCTGTACAGGATACCATCCCGCAACCGTAGTCTTTCCCACTGACGCAGCATCTTCAGCACCTCAGGTGAGGAAGACCTCCTCTCGCTTTGGCTGGGCCCCTGTCTAGACATGACCCACCTTCTCAACTGACTATCTCCTGATCCTCCTGCTGTATTCGGACCCACTCATCGCGGGGCTGCTCCAGCAAACTCATACGTGCTTCCTTCTGACCAGTTTCCCGTATAGCTGCCACTGTCCTGGCAGTCTCTCCAAAGTCTGGGATTTCCATGGATTCCAGCTTTTCTTCCCGACTGGGCGCTGGTTTGCGATAATTCACTCGAGAAAGGGCATCAGCATGAACATTCTCTGCTCCTCTCCTATAGGAGATTCTGTATCAGAACTTGGCCATCCTGGCTACCCAACGTTGCTCTAGAGCTCCTAACTTAGCGGTCTCTAGATGAGTCAACGGATTGTTATCCGTACGAACACGAACTTCTGAGCCAGCCAAATACTCCACAAACTTCTCAGTCATTGCCCACACCAGCGCCAACAGCTCCAGCTTGAATGAACTGTAGTTTTCTGGATTTTTTCCCGAGTCACGTAAAAACCGACTAGCATATGCTATGACGCGCTCTTTTCCGTCCTGCATCTGGGATAGCACTGCTCCGAGCCACTGTAGACTCCCATCAGTGTGTAAGATGAACGGCTGCGAGAAGTCAGCATAGGCCAGCACAGGGGCCTCCGTCAAAGCCTTCTTCAGGGCTTGGAATGCTTCCTCCTGAGGCTTTCCCACTGTATGTTCCTGTTCTTGGCACAAGAGGGTACTCCTCTTAACAGCTCCAAAAGGGGATTTGCAATGCAGGTAAAGTAGTGTTGAGCATTCCGATACCGCAAGTATCGGGTATCGGCCGATATTCGCGTTATCGGAATTCCGATACTTAATTCCGATACTTTTTCAATATTGTATACCGGAATCGAAGTTCCCATAATTCTTTGAGAGGCAATGTGATGTTAGTCAGCCAATGAGGAATCTTATGAAGTGTGGGCACATCCTGTAATGCTGCGTCATGTTAACTAATGGCATGGCTGTGATTGGCTGCTGAAATGATGTCAGAATGCACTATAAAAGGCGCCGCAGCCATTTTAGCGTCACTGTGCTGTGAACTCAGTTAGGGACAGAACGCTACTCTGCTCACTCTGAGGGACAGTTAGATATAGCGATTTTGTGTACTACTGTGCTTTAGGCAGGCTAGTTACCAACCGCTGTGTAAAGCTTCATTTTGCCAGTGTTGTTTTAACAGCTCTGTGCAAGGTGTGTGTGTGACAGTGCAGGTGACGCTGCAGTTTGCTCTGCATCCACCGCTGTTTGTAGGCATCTGCACGTGTCACTGACTCTTTTTTTTTTTTTTTATTTTGTGGAATTGGTGCAGCTCCATTATATTAGAAAAAAATCAAATCTATTAGTGTGACGTGCTTCCATCCGTATACAATACATTGGTTGCAAACACTATAGAAGTACAGAAAGGAGCCTTTCACAGCTACTGAACAGTTGTTGCAGGGTTTACTGTAGTCTGTGAGCTTTTCATTTTGTGAGTGCAGATTACGCTCCATTTTTGTTCTTCAACCACTGCCGGGTTGTAGTCTGCTGAGCGTGTGTCACTGCCTCATCCTTCACATTTTTCTCTAATTGGTGCTGCTCCATTTTAGTGGAAAAAAATCTAATCTATTAGTGTGACGCGCTTCCATCCTATACAATACATTGGTTGCAAACACTATAGAAGTACACAAAGGGGCCTTTAACACTACTGAACAGTGTGTTTCAGTGTTCACTGTAGTCTGTGAGCTTTTCATTTTGTGAGTGCAGATTACGCTCCAGTTTGTTCTTCAACCACTGCCGGTTGTAGTCTGCTGAGCGTGTGTCACTGCCTCATCCTTCACATTTTTCTCTAATTGGTGCTGCTCCATTTTAGTGGAAAAAAATCTAATCTATTAGTGTGACGCGCTTCCATCCGTATACAATACATTGGTTGAAAACACTATAGAAGTACACAAAGGGGCCTTTAACAGCTACTGAACAGTTGTGTTTCAGTGTTCACTGTAGTCTGTGAGCTTTTCATTTTGTGAGTGCAGATTACGCTCCATTTGTTCTTCAACCACTGCCGGTTGTAGTCTGCTGAGCGTGTGTCACTGCCTCATCCTTCACATTTTTCTCTAATTGGTGCTGCTCCATTTAGTGGAAAAAAATCTAATCTATTAGTGTGACGCGCTTCCATCCGTATACAATACATTGGTTGCAAACACTATAGAAGTACACAAAGGGCCTTTAACAGCTACTGAACAGTTGTGTTTCAGTGTTCACTGTAGTCTGTGAGCTTTTCATTTTGTGAGTGCAGATTACGCTCCAGTTTGTTCTTCAACCACTGCCGGTTGTAGTCTGCTGAGCGTGTGTCACTGCCTCATCCTTCACATTTTTCTCTAATTGGTGCTGCTCCATTTTAGTGGAAAAAAATCTAATCTATTAGTGTGACGCGCTTCCATCCGTATACAATACATTGGTTGCAAACACTATAGAAGTACACAAAGGGGCCTTTAACAGCTACTGAACAGTTGTGTTTCAGTGTTCACTGTAGTCTGTGAGCTTTTCATTTTGTGAGTGCAGATTACGCTCCAGTTTGTTCTTCAACCACTGCCGGTTGTAGTCTGCTGAGCGTGTGTCACTGCCTCATCCTTCACATTTTCTCTAATTGGTGCTGCTCCATTTTAGTGGAAAAAAATCTAATCTATTAGTGTGACGCGCTTCCATCCGTATACAATACATTGGTTGCAAACACTATAGAAGTACACAAAGGGGCCTTTAACAGCTACTGAACAGTTGTGTTTCAGTGTTCACTGTAGTTGTGAGCTTTTCATTTTGTGAGTGCAGATTACGCTCCAGTTTGTTCTTCAACCACTGCCGGTTGTAGTCTGCTGAGCGTGTGTCACTGCTCATCCTTCACATTTTTCTCTAATTGGTGCTGCTCCATTTTAGTGGAAAAAAATCTAATCTATTAGTGTGACGCGCTTCCATCCGTATACAATACATTGGTTGCAAACACTATAGAAGTACACAAAGGGCCTTTAACAGCTACTGAACAGTTGTGTTTCAGTGTTCACTGTAGTCTGTGAGCTTTTCATTTTGTGAGTGCAGATTACGCTCCAGTTTGTTCTTCAACCACTGCCGGTTGTAGTCTGCTGAGCGTGTGTCACTGCCTCATCCTTCACATTTTTCTCTAATTGGTGCTGCTCCATTTTAGTGGAAAAAAATCTAATCTATTAGTGTGACGCGCTTCCATCCGTATACAATACATTGGTTGCAAACACTATAGAAGTACACAAAGGGGCCTTTAACAGCTACTGAACAGTTGTGTTTCAGTGTTCACTGTAGTCTGTGAGCTTTTCATTTTGTGAGTGCAGATTACGCTCCAGTTTGTTCTTCAACCACTGCCGGTTGTAGTCTGCTGAGCGTGTGTCACTGCCTCATCCTTCACATTTTTCTCTAATTGGTGCTGCTCCATTTTAGTGGAAAAAAAACTAATCTATTAGTGTGACGCGCTTCCATCCGTATACAATACATTGGTTGCAAACACTATAGAAGTACACAAAGGGGCCTTTCACAGATACTGAACAGTTGTCTGCAGGGTTCACTGTAGTCTGTGAGAATAACCACACTTAGGCCTTATAACTTTTCTGACTTTCTTTATCAATCTACCAAGATGAAGAAGTCAGTGAGTAAGGCACGGGTCGTGGTCGAGGCCGTGGATTTGCAGCAGGGAGAGGACGGGGATTCTGTGGCTGCTGCCGCACCCAGTGACACAGCATCCACCAGTTTTCCCCGTGAGCGTTCCTTTATGCGCACTTTTGTAGGAGCTCAGCGTACCCCCCTGCTGCTGAAGAACAAATTGAAGCCGTTGTTGGTTGGATGGCAGCCAATGCATCGACTTCAATAGCTTCCACCTCCTCTCAGGACCACAGCACTGTTGAACAACCATCAGTCTCTTCACCGCCTGCCAAATTGCCCAGGCAGTCAGAGACTCTGTACAGGAGCCAGCTGAGTCTCTGCTTCTGTTCTCAGAATCTGTTGGCTTGGAAACAGGGGCCCAGCCAAGCAGCATTCTGAATGTGAAGAAGAGGCAGTATGCAGTGATGCGCAACAGCTGTGTCTCTCTGAATCTGAAGAGGCGGTGAGCCAGTGCCGATGGTCAGCACAACCGCAGACGCATCTGATGATGATGAGACTCAGTTGCCAGTTTCTGTTGAGCATGGTGCCGGCCAGACCACCCAACAACTGCAGGTGTTGGAAGAGGGTAGTGGTGGAGATGATGAGGTCCAAGACCCAACATGGCGTGAGGAACAGGAAGGTGGTGGGAGCAGCTCTGAGGAAGAGATTGCCCCAACGTCCAAACAGTAGGGAGAGGTAGGCTGCAGACTCGCTTGCCTGTAGCCTCCAGTTTGGCACCCGTTCGGAGCAGTTCTCTTCCAACAGCCAAACCGGCGCTCCCAGGACTTGCTCTGCGTGGTCCTTTTTTGATACAGTTGCAGATGATATTTGCTATGTCAAATGCAAGCTGTGTAATAAAAAATTAAAAGAGGTAAAAGTGTCAGTAACCTTAATACAACAAATATGTGGAAACATGTGCGGTCAAAGCACTTTGTTGAGTTACAAAGACACACTGGAGATGTAGGCCAACCTACAGCAGCACCTACATCATCAGCTCGTGTTGGAGCCTCTTCCTCCAGTTCACACACAGCTGGTTCGGCTTCCTCAAAGGATCGCCATGGAAGAACCTCTGTCACTGTTGTCCAGAGACACAGTGTTTATCCACCCACAGCTGCAAGTTCCCTGTCATCCTCACACACCCAGGCCACAAAACAGCCATCGGTAGCACAGGCATGGGATAAAAGACGGCCATACTCGGCAAACCATCCACGAGCACAGGCTCTGAATGCTGGCATTGCAAAACTCCTGTCCCTTGAAATGCTGTCATTCAGGCTGGTGGAGACTGACAGTTTTCCGTGAATTAATGGCATTGGCAGTCCCACAATACAATGTGCCCAGCCGATTTTATTTCAGCAGGCAAGCCGTCCCTGGTCTGCAAAAGCATGTTGAGGCAAAAATTAAACATGCGCTACTAAACGCCGTCAGTAGCAAGGTCCACCTGACCACCGATGCGTGGACCAGTACCCATGGCCAGGGACGATACCTTTCACTCACTGCCCATTGGGTGAATGTTGTGGAGCCGGTACAGATCTTGCGAGTGCGCTGTACGTGTTCTGCCAACTCCAAGGATTGCCGGAATCAAGTCTGTCCACATTGACTCCTCCTCCTACTCCAGTTCCTCAGAATCATCGCTGCAGGAGCCGTCACGGTCTACCTCCACATGGACCCGTGGACGCTTACCTGATGCGACCGATATGAGCACAGCCGTGGCCAAACGGCAACAGGCCGTTCTGAAATTAATTCCCATGGGGAATCGAAGCCACACAGCGCAGGAGGTCTGGAATGCCATCAAGCAGGAGAGCGACGTGTGGTTTTTGCCAGCGAATCTCCAGCCAGCTTGGTAGTGTGTGACAATGGCCGAAATCTGGTGGCAGCTCTGGGCCTTGGCAACCTCACTCACATACCATGTCTGGCACATTGTGCTCAACTTGGTCGTGCAGAGTTTTTTGAGGGACTATCCGGATCTTGATGCACTGCTGCACAAGGTCCCCTAGAGTGCGCTCACATTGCGACGTTCCAGCATGGCCAGATCGCGCATTGCAGCTCTGCAACGCAGATTGCGCCTTCCTGAACATCGCATCATATGTGACGTATCCACCCAGGTGGAATTCAACGTTACATATGTTGGAGCGGTTGTGTGAGCAGCAGCCAGCAGTTATGGAGTATCAGCTGCATCAGGCGCAATCAACACGCAATTTGCGCCGTCCACACTTCACCATTAATGAGTGGGCCACTATGAAGGACATGTGCCACGTTTTGCGTGCGTTTGATGAGTCAACGCGGATGGCGAGTGCAGATGATGCACTAGTCAGCCTGACTGTCCCCCTTATCTGCCTGCTTCAAAAAACACTGCAAGCAATAAGGGATGAGGTTTTGGAAGAGGTGGAGGATGAGGAGTCACAATTCCATCACCTTCTGGAAAGTCAGCGCAACGTGGTTCCTCACAAAAGGCTGGGCAGGGCTCACTTTGTGAGGAGATGAGGAGGAGGAGTCAATGGAGGAGGAAGACATCGCTCCAGAGGGAGGTACACAACGCTCTAGTCAGTATGTAGAGCGAGGGTGGGGTGATGCAGAGCAGGCAGAGATAACGCCTCTTGCAGAGGACAGCGTTTCTTTGCCAGTTGGGAGTCTGCAGCACATGGTTGATTTCATGCTGCAGTGCCTAAGAAACGACCGCCGCATCGCCCACATTCTCACGACGTCTGATTATTGGGTGTACACCCTCCTAGACCCTCGCACCGGGACAACGTCAAAAGCCTCATCACACCGTTGAACCGGGAGCGTAAAATGCGTGAGTACCAAGACACACTGGTGCAATCCCTAATTTTCTACCTTTACTGCCGAGATGCACTGCTGCTGCTAATGCTTTACAAAGCAGCTCTGTGCGTCGAGGCAGTGTAGAGAGCTCTGCAACAAGAGGGAGCACACGCAGTGCCTCTGCACAGGGAAAGACCAGTATGTTAAAAATGTGGCAAAGTTTTGTGGCAGCGCCACAAATGTCTACACCATCCGAGAGGGCTCCAGTCAGCGGGAGGCAACGTATCCGTCAGATGGTGACAGACTACTTGGCTTTGCCTCTCAGTGTACTCCCAGATGGCTCTTCCCCATTCAAGTTTTTGGGTCTCTAAGCTGGATACATGGCCAGAGCTTAGCCGTATGCATTGGAGGTGCTGGCTTGCCCTGCTGCCAGTGTATTATCGGAGCGCGTCTTTAGTGCTGCAGGTGGTGTACTAACAGACCGTCGCATGCGACTATCCTCCGATAATGTAGACCGGCTTACTTTTCTGAAAATGAACAAGGCATGGATCTCGCCAGAATTTGTCTGTCCGTTTTCAGATTAAATAACTGGTTCCAACGTTATCCATGTCTCCTGTTATGTTCATCTTTATAACCACCTGAACTCTACTCCCTGGGCTCAAACACTGCCAATTCTGCTCAGAAGTGTCGTGTCCCAAACAAAAAACAAGCTCTACTTTAAGTGGGGTTCAGTAACGCCACGTTCCCCTGCTGTGGAACGGCAGAAGTCTCCTGTTCCCGACACTGGACAGAAAAACACATGACCAACATGCTCCAATAGGGAAGAGCCCACCCTGCTTGTTAGCTGAAACATAAATTGTGAAGTTTTGCACGCCTGAATGAAAATTTTTTGACAAATATGGACAAATAATAATTTTCTCAAGGCATATCTGCACAGTCTTTGAAATGGTAACAAAAAATAAAACAAGCTACCTTCACATTTTAAATAATGCAAAAATTTACATTTCAATATATAAATTTAATGTTTTAAGGGGAACTTTTTGTACTGTAAATAATGCACAATGGATGTACAACTTAAAAATCCTATCTCATCATCACGGGTTTTATTTATGGACGACATTATAAAATACACTACTGATGCCAACTGAACTCAAACACCATATATGAAAGGCCCAAAAACATGGTAATAATGCCAATAATAAATTATTACATCTAGAAAGGTCATGCTACTGACAATAGGTAGTTATACCTGCAAGTGCTGTTGAAACAACCACAAGAGATAAAATTAATACTGGTAAAGGTACACATTCAATTTTTCATGGACAATGTTGTGTAATACTGTATCTCAATTAATCAGCGTCAACCATTAGCTTGTTAGTCTGTACATTGTTAAAGAGGGAACGTAAATTTTTTTGTTTGTCATAGGTGGAGTATTACACATTAAATTATTACTGCTGTATTTTTTTTTGCGTCCCTAGTGCGCAATAACGCAGCCTAACCTCACATTTGATAGTCGCTAATTGCCACACGCTACCCTACCCTACGCGTGACAGTAGGAAGGTAGTGTTGACGGATAAAGCTTTGCGCAACCAGACATTCTTTTACCCTCTTCAACACTCTACAAGCAAAAAAGCATGATTTCAGCCGCAAGACTTTATTGACGTACAGTATAACATCGCATTACCCATCAGAGGCTGTCCACTGTCTGATACAGACATAGAATATACCTTTGCTATCCGTAGCCTTTGTTTCACTACACTTGCAGGCACACACTTAAATTGTGACAAAACAATGCCTAATGTTTTTTTAAATGGTTATTTTTTATCGTCATTATTGTGTCATCAATCACATTGATGAGTCCATGTGGACATGTCATACATGCTATAAAAGTTACGATTTTATGAACTTAAATAATTGAAATGTCTGTGACTGTCACATAAAATTTGCAATGTGATGATGAGTGACTATTACAAAATCCATTGTCTTCACTATGTTAGGTTTAACTAGCGTTCCTTAAGCATTATTCATAAAAAAAAAAAAATGGACTTTTATTCTTAAATTTACAAACACTATATTTTGTTTACCAATTTTTTGGGTGTTGTGTTGTTCCATTTATTTTTTGGCATGTGCATATATGCGTTTTATTTTATTTTCTTTATTTTTCCTTCTTGAAATTAGAAAACATGTGTATCTTGTACCGTGTTTAGCAGTAGATAGAAAAATATTTAGACTTCAGAGTCAGCAGTTGGTTGATACCTTTTAATGGATAACTGAAAAGATGGAAACAAATTGCAAGCTTTCAAGGCTACTCACGTCTCTTCATCAGGGAAAGACTAAATAAAAAATTAAGCATCACATTTTTCTATACACAACAGGGACACAGGAATAGTGCAATAGGTAAGACAAGTAAGTGAACGTGTATCAGAAACTGTCATTATCTCACAGGGATGACATAAATATTGGAACAGTTCCTAGATAAGGATAGAAATTTTGATTGCCCTCTTTGGCGTCTTTTTGGGTTTTCATGACCCTGGAAGGGCATAGACGCAGATTCCTTAATTGATATAGAATGACATAAATCCATGTGAATCTATTCATCCATCACTAACAGTGTCAAAGGTCATGATGAGCTTATATTCTGAAACCTTTGTACGTTTCATTATTTGAAGTTATATTTTAATACCAGTAATTCCATATCCATGATGCTATGACCGGCATACAAAAGTCTTTTGCCACAGGTAATTCATTAATTTATCTGTGATTGTGTGGCGCTGATAATTCATCCTTGTTTCTCCTTTTTGTTGCCGGTCTCCCCTCACTTGTCCCTCCCTCACTTGTCTTAGCTATTCCTGTGTCCTGTTGTGTGTAGAAATATGTGATTCTTCATTTTTGGCTTTACTCTTAGCCTGATGAAGACACCTGAGTAAGTCTCGAAAGCTTTGAATTTGTTACCATATTTTCAGTTAGCCATTAAACGTTATCAACCACAGGGACTGTCAAGTATAAATTTTTTTCTATTCTTGTAATTGAAATTCATCATTTTATTGTCGTAGTAAAACTTCATTTATTCTTGTTTGAAGTACATACATTTGCAATGGCACGTAACAAGGCAATAACTCAATATTTTGTGCCTACACCCTCCTTGACCCTGGGCTTCAACAGCGCCAGTTGTGCTCAGAGTGTTAGATGCACAATGAAAACAATCGCTGATGTGTTTGTGGGGTCAGTAACGCCTGCTGTTCCCCTGCTGTGTGTCTGGAAAAAAATTACTGCTGCTAACTACAACTTCAACTTCAAACGTCTCATACTAGGCCTTGCCTACACCCTCCTTGACCCTGGGCTTCAACAGCGCCAGTTGCTGCTCAAAAGTGTTAGATGCACAGATGAAAACAATCGCTGATGTGTTTGTGGGGTTCAGTAACGCCTGCTGTTCCCCTGCTGTGTGTCCGCCAAAAATTACTGCTAGCTACCTAATCATGGTGAAAAAAACATGACATCTAAAAGGGTTTTCTAGTGCTACACATAGATATGAGGCTACACCATGATTTCTAAGCTGTAAACATTTGAAACGTCAACTTTCAAACCATAAAATGATTTGTCTGTCACAAATCGGTAACAAAATAATTGTGACATATTATTACAGATTTGCACATGTCGAAAACAAATGCAAACACAAAAGCCTACTTATGCTATAGGATACTGATGGTCAACCTTGTCACTCCATAGCTTAGACAATCCAACTCACATCATGATACTCAAATACTGCAATTTTGGGAAGTGCATAATGTGGGTTGAACTTTGACAACTGCTGCAGTGCGAAGGTTATACTTCAGTGTTCTTGCCTTTGAAATAAAAGCATACAAGTAAATATAATATCCAATGTTGATTAAGGGACGTGATGTACACCTGTAATATTGTGCAAACAATGCATGTAGGAATAGTCCTCTTCAACATTACTTATATTTGTGTCATTTTAAAAATACATATTTGATTAGAAAGTTACAGCCCATATCATAAAGGTCCTTCATGTAAACATGATAATCGCTAACAAAAATCATGCATTCCCTTTGGTAAAGTCAATAGTCATAGTCACAATAGCAAAATATATACCTGTAAGTGGTGCTGAAAGAACGACAACTGATAGAATAGGTGAATGATATTATTTATCAGACTGAATAGCGACACCTGTACAATGTCGATATAATACTGTACCTTAACAAAACAGCTGTGTCCAACCTCACACGCATTTTTTGTAGCTTGTTATGTAATAGGGCACATGCGGTATGTTTCATCATAGGTGCATGTTTACTGAGTAAAGCAGTCATGACAACGCCTTTGTGTTTGTCGGTACGCTTGCGATGATGAACGATGCGCACCGTGAATGTTAGTCTGCGTCATAAGACGCACAGACGCTCCAATACCCAACGCTTCACAGCAGGAAGCCAGTCTGGGTCCAAACAAAGGCGCAAGCATACATGCCGACCCTTTATAAAGCTATATAAAAAAAAAGGATGTAGTGTAACGCACACTTTATTGAGGTACGTATTACATCGCCTTCACCATCTGTGGCTATGCAGACTCATCTATATATACCTTATCTATCCGTTGTCATGCTTGCAAGTCCACAGTCAGGCATAAATAGCTGTTTTCACTATGCACCTTTTAAAGGTTTTTTTTGTTAATATAAATGATTGGCACATATTATCAGTATTACATGATGGAAAATTTTAGATATTTTTAAAAACTTTTTAGTGATATTATTCAGCAAATGAAAATGGTGTACATACTGTTATTATCCATCATTAATGGATTTGTATGTACTTGTATGCTTTTATTTAAAACCGTATAGCAGATTATTTAACCGATTTTTTATTGTGGTTGCATTGCTTTTAAACATGTTAATGTATGCGTTTATGTTTGTCAATTATTAATTAACATATATTTTTTAAAGTAAAATCATCATCTTATGGTACTAAAGGTTAATTTTTTCTCTTGTTTGGAGTATAGACATTTTTAATTGACACGTAACAAGGAAAATACTTGATCTAGTATTTAACATCCTCCTTGACCCTGGGCTCCAACACCCCAGTTGTTGCTCGAAGTGCTGTTTAGCACAGTCTACACTGCTCCCGTGTTACTGGGGTTCAGTAATGTCAGCTGTTCCCCTGCTGTGTGTACGGCAAAAAGTCTGCTGCCTCCACCATGTTCTCTTCTCATCCCTGGGTTACAACACCGCCAGTTGTTTCTCGGAAGTGCTGTTAGCACAGTCTACACTTGCTCCTGTGTTACTGGGGTTCGGTAATGTCAGCTGTTCCCCTGCTGTGTGAACGGCAAACAGTCCCTTGCCTCCACCCTGTTCTCTTCTCATCCCTGGGCTACAACACCGCCAGTTGTTTCTCGGAAGTGCTGTTAGCACAGTCTACACTTGCTCCTGTGTTACTGGGGTTCAGTAATGTCACTGTTCCCCTGCTGTGTGTACGGCAAAAAGTCCTGCTGCCTCCACCATGTTCTCTTCTCATCCCTGGGTTTACAACACCGCCAGTTGTTTCTCGGAAGTGCTGTTAGCACAGTCTACACTTGCTCCTGTGTTACGGGGTTCAGTAATGTCAGCTGTTCCCCTGCTGTGTGAACGGCAAAAAGTCCTGCTGCCTCCACCATGTTCTCTTCTCATCCCTGGGTTACAACACCGCCAGTTGTTTCTCGGAAGTGCTGTTAGCACAGTCTACACTTGCTCTGTGTTACTGGGGTTCGGTAATGTCAGCTGTTCCCCTGCTGTGTGAACGGCAAACAGTCCTGTGCCTCCACGCTGTTCTCTTCTCATCCCTGGGCTACAACACCGCCAGTTGTTTCTCGGAAGTGCTGTTAGCACAGTCTACACTTGCTCCTGTGTTACTGGGGTTCAGTAATGTCAGCTGTTCCCTGCTGTGTGTACGGCAAAAAGTCCTGCTGCCTCCACCATGTTCTCTTCTCATCCCTGGGTTACAACACCGCCAGTGTTTTCTCGGAAGTGCTGTTGCACAGTCTACACTTGCTCCTGTGTTACTGGGTTCGGTAATGTCAGCTGTTCCCCTGCTGTGTGAACGGCAAACAGTCCTGCTGCCTCCACGCTGTTCTTTCTCATCCCTGGGCTACAACACCGCCAGTTGTTTCTCGGAAGTGCTGTTAGCACAGTCTTACACTTGCTCCTGTGTTACGGGGTTCAGTAATGTCAGCTGTTCCCCTGCTGTGTGTAGGCAAAAAGTCCTGCTGCCTCCACCATGTTCTCTTCTCATCCCTGGGTTACAACACGCCAGTTGTTTCTCGGAAGTGCTGTTTAGCACAGTCTACACTTGCTCCTGTGTTACTTGGGGTTCGGTAATGTCAGCTGTTCCCCTGCTGTGTGAACGGCAAACAGTCCTGCTGCCTCCACCCTGTTCTCTTCTCATCCCTGGGCTACAACACCGCCAGTTGTTTCTCGGAAGTGCTGTTAGCACAGTTAACACTTGCTCCGTGTTACTGGGGTTCAGTAATGTCAGCTGTTCCCCTGCTGTGTGAACGGCAAACAGTCCTGCTGCCTCCACCCTGTTCTCTTCTCATCCCTGGGCTACAACACCGCCAGTTGTTTCTCGGAAGTGCTGTTAGCACAGTTACACTTGCTCCATGTTACTGGGGTTCAGTAATGTCAGCTGTTCCCCTGCTGTGTGTAACGGCAAAAAGTCCTGCTGCCTCCACCATGTTCTCTTCTCATCCCTGGGTTACAACACCGCCAGTTGTTTCTCGGAAGTGCTGTTAGCACAGTTAACACTTGCTCCCGTGTTACTGGGGTTCAGTAATGTCAGCTGTTCCCCTGCTGTGTGTACGGCAAAAAGTCCTGCTGCCTCCACCATGTTCTCTTCTCATCCCTGGGTTACAACACCGCCAGTTGTTTCTCGGAAGTGCTGTTAGCACAGTCAACACTTGCTCCGTGTTACTGGGGTTCGGTAATGTCAGCTGTTCCCCTGCTGTGTGAACGGCAAACAGTCCTGCTGCCTCCACCCTGTTCTCTTCTCATCCCTGGGCTACAACACCGCCAGTTGTTTCTCGGAAGTGCTGTTAGCACAGTTAACACTTGCTCCCGTGTTACTGGGGTTCAGTAATGTCAGCTGTTCCCCTGCTGTGTGAACGGCAAAAAGTCCTGCTGCCTCCACCATGTTCTCTTCTCATCCCTGGGTTACAACACCGCCAGTTGTTTCTCGGAAGTGCTGTTAGCACAGTTAACACTTGCTCCCGTGTTACTGGGGTTCAGTAATGTCAGCTGTTCCCCTGCTGTGTGTACGGCAAACAGTCCTGCTGCCTCCACCATGTTCTCTTCTCATCCCTGGGTTACAACACCGCCAGTTGTTTCTCGGAAGTGCTGTTATCACAGTCTACACTTGCTCCTGTGTTACTGGGGTTCGTAATGTCAGCTGTTCCTCTGCTGTGTGAACGGCAAAAGTCCTGCTGCCTCCACCATGTTCTCTTCTCATCCCTGGGTACAACACCGCCAGTTGTTTCTCGGAAGTGCTGTTAGCACAGTCTACACTTGCTCCGTGTTACTGGGGTTCAGTAATGTCAGCTGTTCCCCTGCTGTGTGAACGGCAAACAGTCCTGCTGCCTCCACCTGTTCTCTTCTCATCCCTGGGTTACAACACCGCCAGTTGTTTCTCGGAAGTGCTGTTAGCACAGTCTACACTTGCTCCTGTGTTACTGGGGTTCAGGTAATGTCAGCTGTTCCCCTGCTGTGTGAACGGCAAAAAGTCCTGCTGCCTCCACCATGTTCTCTTCTCATCCCTGGGTTACAACACCGCCAGTTGTTTCTCGGAAGTGCTGTTAGCACAGTTACACTTGCTCCTGTGTTACTGGGGTTCGTAATGTCAGCTGTTCCCCTGCTGTGTGAACGGCAAAAGTCCTGCTGCCTCCACCCTGTTCTCTTCTCATCCCTGGGTACAACACCGCCAGTTGTTTCTCGGAAGTGCTGTTAGCACAGTTACACTTGCTCCGTGTTACTGGGGTTCAGTAATGTCAGCTGTTCCCCTGCTGTGTGAACGGCAAAAGTCCTGCTGCCTCCACCATGTTCTCTTCTCATCCCTGGGTTACAACACCGCCAGTTGTTTCTCGGAAGTGCTGTTAGCACAGTTACACTTGCTCCTGTGTTACTGGGGTTCAGTAATGTCAGCTGTTCCCCTGCTGTGTGAACGGCAAAAAGTCCTGCTGCCTCCACCCTGTTCTCTTCTCATCCCTGGGTTACAACACCGCCAGTTGTTTCTCGGAAGTGCTGTTAGCACAGTCTACACTTGCTCCTGTGTTACTGGGGTTCAGTAATGTCAGCTGTTCCCCTGCTGTGTGTACGGCAAAAAGTCCTGCTGCCTCCACCATGTTCTCTTCTCATCCCTGGGCTACAACACCGCCAGTTGTTTCTCGGAAGTGCTGTTAGCACAGTCTACACTTGCTCCCGTGTTACTGGGGTTCAGTAATGTCAGCTGTTCCCCTGCTGTGTGAACGGCAAACAGTCCTGCTGCCTCAACTTTAATTTCCATGGGTACCTTCTGCTACCCATCCGGGTTCCAGTACCGTCAGCTGGTTCTCCGCAGTGCCTTTGGCCTAGGTGCCTCCATGTCGGTATCCGAGTTCCAGCAACGTCTGCTGGTCCTTGGTAGTGCTTTGGAGCACAGGTACCTCCTGCTTAGTAACCGTGTCCCAGTAACGTCAGCTGGTCCTCGGTTGTGCCATTGGCTCTTTTCCTTCTGCTGACCCTCCGGGTTCCAGCACAGTCAGCTGGTCCTCGTTACTTTCATTGGCTCTTGTACCTTCTGCTACCCATCCGGGTTCCAGTACCGTCAGCTGGTTCTCCGCAGTGCCTTTGGCCTAGGTGCCTCCATGTCGGTATCCGAGTTCCAGCAACGTCTGCTGGTCCTTGGTAGTGCTTTGGAGCACAGGTACCTCCTGCTTAGTAACCGTGTCCCAGTAACGTCAGCTGGTCCTCGGTTGTGCCATTGGCTCTTTTCCTTCTGCTGACCCTCCGGGTTCCAGCACAGTCAGCTGGTCCTCGTTACTTCCATTGGCTTTTGTACCATCACCAACAGGACAAAGAAGGTTAAGACAAACTACAAGATACAGAACAAGAGACAGAAGAACAATAAGCAGAAGATCAAAAAGCAGAAGAACATGAAGTATAAGACCAAAATGAAGAGCAAAATATATGCTCTAAATTCTAAGCAGAAGAAGACTAAGCAGTGTATGGGGGTGAGTCCGTTCCTCCTCGTGGTGCCCCTGGAAAATGCCTGATGCTGCTGCAGGCTAAACTGAACGCGGACAAATACTGTTGTAATTAAAATCTTTCGTGACAGCAAGAACGGAAGGATGAAAATTCAGAGTTTTACAGATTACAAGTACAGGAATGTCTGTCACAAATAAGAATATGATGAAAAGGATGAATAGGAAGAAGATGAAGAAGTAGAATATGAAGAATAATAACTGTTTAATAAGAACAATATATAAGTAATGTTAACAAAAAGATGAATAGCAAGAAGTTTTAGAAGATTAAGAAGGTGAAGATGAAGAATAATTTGATGAGAAAGATGATGCTGCTGAAGATTATGAAGGAGAAAGTGTGTGAAAAGTTAAAAAGGTGAAGAGCATGGAAGTTGTGAAACAGACATATTTGACAAAATAGAAAAAAGTTAACAACATTGTCAATTTCTTCGTCAATCCAAACGTATTTCAAAAAAAGAAATATTAATGCTATTCCATTGCATTGTGTTAAACATCTATGCCTTTAATGTCTCCTCAACCTCCCCCAATAAATTCTACATTACTCTTTGTTGTTTTCCTTCATGTACAATTAACCAACAAGGCAAGAATGGGTTTTTTTTAATTCCGATATTTTGTTCCCATAGACTTACATTGTATTTCCGGTATCGGTATCGGGTATCGCCGATATTTTTTGTGTATCGGCGATACCATTCCGATTCCGATACTTTTGGATATCGGAAAGTATCGCTCAACTCTAAGGTAAAGTCTTTTACAAAGGGTCGAAAGTATCGGGTGAGTCCCAAGAATGCACGTATATCTTTACAGTTTGTGGGGTTGGTCACTCTTGTACCACAGCGATCTTCTCCTGAGAAGTCCTCACTCCCTCAGCAGAGACAACGTGCCACAAGTATTCAATCTCAGTCCGGAAGAGGTGACACTTCTGGTGTTTCACTTTCAACCCGTACTTCTGTAACCGAATCAGAACCTGCTCCAGTCTCTGCAGATGTTCTTCAAAGGTGGGGGCAAAGATGATGATATCGTCCAAGTAAATCAAAGTGGCTTCAAAGTTCAGGTCCCCCAGACATCTCTCCATGAGGTGTTGACACGTACCTGGGGCATTGGCTAGGCCGAAGGGCATGCGGTCGAACTCGTACAATCCCATCGGGAGGATGAAAGCTGTCTTGGCTCGATCTTGTTCGGACATTGGTACTTGCCAGTAACCGCTGGCCAGAGCTAACGTGGAAAAGTACCTGGCATTCCCTAACGCTGACAGAGACTCCTCTATCCTTGGCAGTGGATACGAGTCTCGCACTGTGCAAGCGTTGAGCCGGCGGTAGTCCACACAGAAGCGTAGGGACCCGTCCTTCTTCCTCACCAAGACTATGGGGCAGCCCACGGGCTCTGACTCTCACTATAACTTCCTTCTTCAACATCTGCGACAGCATCCCCTTTACCTCCTGGTACATCTGTGGGGGTATCTGACAGTACCGTTCCCGGATTGGTGCCGCATCCCCTGTGGGTATCTTGTGGGTGAGAAGTCGTCTTCGTTTTTGGCAAACACTTCCTGGTATTTTCCCAACAAGGCTTCCACCTGGGGCACCTGCTGAGGGGTCAGTTCTGAGAGCTCTGCCCTCATGTGTTCCAGTATCCGACGCCCCTTCTGCTGCAATCTGGGGTCTGGGACTGCCTCCGCCTTGATGGTCACCAGCCACGGATCTTCTGTCCTTGCAGTCAGTTGGACTGTCTCAGATGGAATCAGCTCGTCTGGGAGGCCCAGGACATGGGTGACTTCACTCCCGGGAGCGTAAAGTTGCATCAGTCTCCCCAAATTTAAACAGCGTATGAGGACAGTGCCATCCCGCACGGTAGCCAGGGTACCGGAGACCAATATTCCTGATGACAGCTAGTCAGACAACTCTGCTAGGTTCGATTTGGACCTCCACCCCCTCCAGGAGAATACCAGCTTGAAAAGGTAGGGGGAAGCACAGCCTGTCCAGGGGGCAACACTCGATTAACAGAGGCGGGTGCGATGACTTTGCCGAGTTCCTTACCATCACTGTATGCTTACCGGACCTGAGCTGTCCATATCAGTTGTTGAAAGAACCTTCTCTGAGGGATTCGGTTGCTCCATTGCTGCAGGAACTGCTCCGGGGACTCTTTGAACAAAAGGCTCCCGAGATCTTTAAGCACATTCATGCCCAGGGTCACGGTATGGTTCTTAGCTGCTTCTCCATCCACCAGTACTATGCCTCTTCTCCCCACATCTTCACAGCAGACTTCTATGTTTATCTATACCACCCCTGCGACCGGGATGGGTAAGTGGTTGTCCGCCACAAGTTTGATCACTGGGCCCCATTCTGGCCATAGTGCCTCCGTGAAGTGACGGCGGAAATATCCTTCAGGCATGGTGGTCACTTGTGAGCAGGTGTCTCCCAGGCACCTCACTGCTCTTCCATTGATTTCAGCCCAGACCAGGGGGCATGTGGAATCAAGGCTCGTGAGACTTCTACTACTCTTCCTCCAATCTTCAGGCTCCGGGCAGCGTCCCTCGGGCTCGGAGCCAACCAAGTTTAACGGATGGCGCAGGGATGGTCGGCTCCAGCGAGTTCACCACCGGGCGATGTGGCCAGGTCTCCACAGGTATAACACATAGGAGGGCTTCTCCCCCGGGTAGCAGCAATCTCACGTCGGGGGGCAGCTTCTCTGTCCCGTACCAAAGAGCCAGACTCTACCGCCAGAGTTCTTCTTGAGGCTGCCATTTCTTCACGGACCTGTCTAATCTCCGTCTTCAGGTCTTCCACCCATTGAGGGATAGTGTCTGCAGTGGTGGTTACCTCCCCGCTCCATACCTTCCCAACTGGCCCTGTCACTCCCTGCTCTTTCTCTCGAGCATGCGCCTCACAGCCAACTTCAGAGAAAGTTATATCTGGCTTTACCCACATGTGCTCTCGCAGGGCCTGTTTCATCAGCACATTGCGCATACCAGTCACCAGCTGATTCCGGAGCACAAAGTCAACTGACCCTACACCCACGCCATCCTTCCATTTGATGGCAGTTTAGAGCTCTTTCAGGGCATTCATAAATTGTGTCACAGTCTCCCCTCTCTTTGTACCCTGTGAAACAGTCGCATGCGCAGTTTCCCTACGTCAGTGAGATCCCCATGCGTCTCCTCAAGTATGCGCAGCACTTTGTCCAGGGTATCTCTTTCTCGGGGGGACCTAAGCATAACAGAATCACGTGCCTCCCCCTACAGGGCCATTATTGCTATCTCTGCCTCCAGGGCCGGTGTCATTGGATGCATCTGCATCATTCCCGGATACGCTCCGTCCAACTCCACAACATCACATTGCTCCCAGTAAACTTTGGCAAATTATTCAACATGGCTCCCAGGCAAATGCTAGACCTGGGGCCTTCCCCAACTGCTTGATCTGCCCTTTCCGCTTACCGTGTGACATCCTGCCGACTACGCCAAGTGTAATAACGTGCAGGTGCTGGGTATGTCACCACGGAACAGAGACAGATCAGCAGTTAAGGATTTATTTACAAGGATAAGATTCTCCTCGCAGGGATATAATAGTTGGGATTAAACTGGTATTAAAACAGTGTATTAAACAGCATATGGGGGCTAGTACAAGTAATCAAACAGACAAGCAGAATAACGGTAATTAACGGGTGTTTCGTGAAACTTAGCAGTCTGAAGAAGTCTTGCTCTCGAAGTCTGAGCTCTACACGCCTAGCTTTCCCACCCTCAGCCTGTCTGGCTTCCTGTTCCAGTCTGAAAATGTCCCCCCGGGAAACCTGCTGTACAGCTTCATGGTTCCGGACACGGAGCAGAGGGGGTAACCCCCTTCCGACTCTTCCTGTGCTTGACCCCCTTACATTCTGTCACATCATTCCCCACACCTGGGGCTGGACACTCTGGACATAAAAACCAAGAGACAAGTGCTTTTCTCCCTCTTTTGCTCTTTGCTTCCTGGACGATCATGGACTCACATGGATAAGTAGTATCTGTAACCTTTTCTTACTAGGCCCTGTACTCCTCTTAGGCCTTATGGATAGTGTTGAGCCATAGTCGGGAGGGCTGATAGTGCATGCGTGATTTGGGTAATTCGGGCAGTTCCTTGTGGGTTTTTACTGTGTGATATTGTTGATATTACTGTATTTTTACTATGTTACATTGTTGTGATATTACTATATTAGTTGTAGTATCTGCATATGTATGTGTGTGTATATATATATATATATATATATATATATTTATATTCGCCTGCTTGGGTATAAATATATATGTAATAGACTGTAGACTTGTGTGTGTAATAAATATCCTTTATTGATACACTGTTTTGTCTCATTTAGTATATAAGGAACAGAAAACGTTAAGTCATTACTAAATGGATATTAATTATTAATAGTCAAGTTTGGCATTAAGGCCGGCGTCACACACACGACAAAAAATCGGTCCGTTTTAGACGGTCGATTGTCGGATCAAAATGCAAACATCACACATCCTTCTGGCATCCGATTTTCCTTCAAAGATGCGATTTTCGAGGTTTGTCATCCGATTTTCATCCGACTTGCGAGAATTTCTCGCAGGCTTGCAAAACTGACATATAATGGATCCAAAAGAATAGTATTTAAATCACAAAAGAAAGAATAGATATATACACATAGAATACATATATATATACATATATTATATATATATATATATATATGTCATTGTGACATGTATATATACATATATTTATAGTTCCTAGACTTCTACATACTGTTATAGCCGCTAATTCAATTGCCGGCTTTTGTGAAATCACAGAAGCCGACATGAAATGATACATTGTTTCCACACAGTTAACCATGTCATTTCCTGTATTTTGATATTTGTTTAGAACTTACAATTACATGAGTGTATTTGTGCAAAATTTCAGACATGTAGGGGTTAATTAAAGGTGTAAATTCGTTGAAAAAAAATGCGTGGGCTCCCGCTGTATTTTCTCAACCAGACAGACAAAGCAAGCGAGTGGGTGCAGATAATAACAGCCTAGGGAGGGTACATTTTTTTGGTGCCCCCCCTGGCTACTAACATCTGCCCCCAGACACCCCAGAAAGGGCAAATCTATAATTAGATTCGCCCTTTCTGGCACTTTGCCTGTCTATTCCCATTGCCCTGTAGCGGTGGCGAATGGGTTAATAATCTCACCTTAATGTCACCTTAGTATTGAAAGGTGACCTTAAGGCAGGTTAATAATTGAGAGCTGTCAATTAGACAACTATCAATTATTAATCCTATTGTATGATAGAAAAATCAAACACACACAGTTTAATAAAAAAGAAGTTTAATGAAATAATCACACAGTTTTTGACCATATTTTATTTTCCTGCTAAAACCATTTCCTGTAATAAAAATAAAATAAAAAAGCAAAATGATTCTTACCAATCCGATGTACAGTCAGGTCCCACGGTGTAATCCATCAGAAAGGGTTAACAGGTTACAGGTCGCAGAGAGCTAATAATGCTGTCTCAGACCTGTATTCCCCTGAATGAATAAGTTACTCTCCCAAGGAAAGGAGAGGAATAGATTCATGAATGGAGCTTAATTGATTTATTGCCACTTTCACTTCAGTGACCTGACCTAAGGTGAAAGTGGATACAATCAATTAAGCTTCATTCATGAATCACATCCTCTCCTGTTGGCAGGAGATAAGCTCATTCATTCAGGAGCTATCAGATGAGCACGCAGGATTACTTGCGCTGCTTATCTGATTGCTAGTTAACCCTTTGTGAAGGATTACATCGTGGGACGTGACAGATTGCCAGATAGGTAAGAATAATGTTGTTTTATTATTTTATATTTATTTTAGAAGAACAAGGGCTTCGAACGGATTAAGACTTAAATAAAAGATGGTCAAAAATATGTGTTTTTATTTCATTAAAATTATTTATTCTTAAAGTGTGTGTGTGTGTTTTTTTATTTACTTCAATAGGATTAATAATTGATATTTGTCTAATTGACAGCTCTCAATTATTAACCTGCCTTAAAGTCACCTTTCAATAATAAGGTGATATTAAGGTGAGATTATTAACCCATTCGCCACCGCTACAGGGCAATGGGAATAGACGGGCAAAGTGCCAGAAAGGGCGAATCTAATTATAGATTTGCCCTTTCTGGGGTGTCTGGGGGCAGATGTTAGTAGCCAGGGGGGCACAAAAAAAAGTACCCTCCCTAGGCTATTATTATCTGCCCCCACTCGCTTGATTTGTCTGTCTGGTGGAGAAAATACAGCGGGAGCCCACGCATTTTTTTGTCAACGAATTTACACCTTTAATTAACCCCTACTGTCTGAAATTTAGCACAAATACACTCATGTAATTGTAAGTTCTAAACAAATATCAAAATACAGGAAATGACATGGTTAACTGTGTGGAAACAATGTATCATTTCATGTCGGCTTCTGTGATTTCACAAAAGCCGGCAATTGAATTTGCGGCTATTACAGTATGTAGAAGTCTAGGAAATATAATATATATATATATATATATATTTCACATGTCACAATTACAATATATATATATATATATATATGTATTCTATGTGTGTATATCTATTCTTTCTATTCTTTATTAAAGCTGTCAGTGTGATTTTACAGTATAGCCGGGGATGAATTGCCGGCTTTTCTAAAGGACACCGATGCGATTTCATCGCAAGTCACACGTGCGGTCCGTTTGTAATCCGATTTTTCATTGCTCCCATAGACTTGCATTGGCGATAGTCGACCCACAATCGGTGACAATCGCAGCATGCTGCGATTGCACACGGACGTTTAAAACGGACCACAAAAAATCTGATACTGGGAGCTGCTCCATAGATTAACATAGGGCAGACTGCAATACGATTTTTCATCGCATTGCAGTCGTCCGATTCTGTCGCCAGTGTGACGCCGGCCTAATAGTTAATATTGTACCTCAATAGAGGTGCAGGGAGTTTCACTTTTGATAACTGTAATTTGTAGTTATTTTTTAAGCAAACTCGCTTCCCTTTAACATAATGTTACCTGTAAAATCCCATAGGCCACAATCTCACATTTGTGCTAAATGTACTGCCAGATATTTTTATCAGACAACAGAGTTTATCAGAGTTTTATAGGTCCATTCACACATCCGTGAAAATCACGGCTCTGAGAATATCCATGAGGGTCAGAATATCCTGTTCTGAACCAATTTTGAAGATCAGAAAAAGATATGCTCAATGCACCTGTAAAAGTGCTCTGTACATCAACACTGCACATGGATACAGTAATGTAGCCTTATCTATAGCGCAGTCTCTTAGTATATAGTGTACTCACTTATGTATAGCACAGTCCCTTACTACATAGTGTACTCTCTTATTATGCAATGCGCCGTCCTTAGTGACATAGTTTCCTTTTATTATGTATAACACAGTCCCTTATTACGAACCATCCTCTCTAGTTATACAGTATATGGTGCTGTCCCTTATTGTATAGCTTCTTCTGCTCTTATGTACAGTGCTGTCTCTTACATAGTTTATTCTTGTTATTTTTATTATTCACAGCGATATCTATTATTACATAGTCCCCTCTCTTGCTAGATATAAAATGACTGCAGATGGAGCAGCCTGTGAACAGAAGACTAATCCATCAGCTCATTCATTAGAAAAGAGGCTTTCCCATGCTCCATCAGCAGTCATTGAATGAAGTGAAAGTGCCTTCATGTATGAAGTACAACTGACATTGATATAATTTGGAGTTATTGCATGATTTTAAAAGGAACTAATAAAATTTATGATTTTAACTACTTGAAGTTGGATCTACCGTCTCCTCATTACAGGAAAGGATAATCCCTCCTGATTGGCTGTTCTATATTATTTGATGTATTTGCTGCAAGGCATAATGGTCATGTGAGCATTCTGCTGTGTATAAAATGGTGGCTGAAATTTTTTGGACAATTTCTTGTAAGTTAGATCACAAATTATTTGAATTAATTAATACCTGTACATTCCACCAAATTCTATTCAAGTTGATTCACATCAAATCGAGTTTATCATCTCTATGGTAGACAGTTTACTATTTTGTTGATTTTTCCAGCAAAGAAGAACCTCAAATATGACTTCATAAATAACTGCTGAGCAATGATGGGCAGTGTCTGCGGCGAGGAATTTTTCTGACACAATGTACACCACTTTTTTTGGTGTAAATTATAATGAATTTGTCAGACAAACCCTGCTCACCTAAGCTTCACCCATTTTTTAAAAAGTTGTTAGGGCTAGAAGTGACTAGTGTACAAAAGTGGCAAATGTTTTGTCACGCTGTCTAGCAGATGTATAAATATATAATGTCAGTAATCTATCAAGTGGGACAACATTCTATATAACATATAAATAGGTAACATTAACATGTATATATAGCATAGTATTACCTGACATAATATCCTGTGGGTCAATACTGAATCCTTTTCACGCTGTCTCTGGCTAGAGGTGGACCGGGTCTATGCTGACCCTAAACTGGGGTCCTGACTAGTCCCTCTACCTGTAGGTACTGTTAATGGTACAGAGGTCCAGGCCACCAGCGTAAACCCTGTCTCCTATAAATCCCTGACCACTGTAATTAGTCCTTAGAAGGACCCTGATTACCACCATAGGGAATGGACAGGTAAAGGTTAACAAACAGTATAGACAAACGAGACAGACAGGGGATAAAGTAAATACTGTCTTGCATACAACATTAAAACACAGAGGGAACACCAAAGGTCTAGGAGATAAACTATAAGCAAGGTGAGGAGAAACAACAAAAGAGCTCTTAGCTTAAGTCTTCTCAGAACCGATCCTATCTGCAGTCTGTATGAATGCTTTCACCGGCATCTAACACACAGACTGGCAGGAATATAAAGGAAGCTAATTAGAACTTAATCAAAAGCAGCCGGGCGAGGCTGGACCTAGTCTTAGCAAAGAGCTAGGTAAAATTAACTCCCTCATTACCAAACACAAAGAAACAGCAACTCAGCTGCGAGAAGTCAGAATGTGCAATCGCGACAATCTTCGTGGCGATGCACCCATGACATGTTTGCCCAATAATGAGTTGCACAAAAAATGTTGTGACATTTCAAGGTATTGTAAGACAGAAAAATGAAGTACTGCTTGAAGAATTGGGGCCATAATGCATTGCATTTATTTATATGGCAGTAGGTTACAGTCTTTGTATTTAAAATACACAGGCATTTTAGGGCATACTTAACACATACTCTCACTAGACAATTTCTCACTCAGTACTTGTTGATTCTGTGGTCACGGTTGACAGGGACAGGACAATGGGAGTACCCTTCCCTTGTTACCACATTTATCTTCATTGACTGTGGTAGATTAAAGGTCAGGACTAGTGATGAGCGAGCACTAAAATGCTAGGGCGCTCGTTCCTCGGGTCGAGCAAATTGGAATACTCGGGTACAGAGACAGACCAATGAGCCCAATGTAAGTCTATGGGAGACCCGAGCATTTTTAGCGCGATGCCCCCGGGGGTCCTTTAAAGGTCTAAAAACGTCTGAAAATGATGGAAACAATGCTCAAATGACATGGGATCATCATGGCAAATGCCCCTGGAAGCATTTCTCACTCCTAGGTCACAGCTCTAAACAATGTGGTCAGAGTTTCACTCCCTTTTTACAAGCTCACCAAAAACCTTACAAAAGCGAAACCAAAATGGATTTTGCTGGGAAACATGTGAAGGAACAACCTTTCCAGGTTAATGATTTTTATCTAAGCCAAAATAATTAACCCAAAACAAAAATGTTCCTCCCCCACTTGGGCTATGCTCACACACAGCGTTCTTGAGGCGTTTTGCAACTTTAGCATTGCTTTCAACCAATACAAATGCATTCACTGGGAAATGTCATTTTAACAACCCTAGCTGGCCATGTGGTGTGTGACACATAAGCAGACACATCTTGTTTCATTTATGAAGGAGGGACTCTTAAAGTCACAGAGCCTATTTTTACAGGGGCATCAGGCAGCATTAAAATTCTTAAAGGGCCATTATTAAACAGTGGTCTCCTATGCTGTTATTGTCTATGCAGTGAGTGGATGGACTGCCAAGAATTACGACGCACCCCAATACCCCTTTCACGAGAGGTACAGGAGGGCTTTCTTAAAAAATGTTGCATTGAATGCAAGGCCTGGCCTGCCCCAAAGTTACATGGAATCACGGAGGACGTTGGTACGGTCAGCAAGGTACTCCCTCAGCATCTTATAAAACATTCCATTACTTGTGACTTTACCCCACGCCTCAGGGCCAGGGCGATGAGAGGGTCTGAGAAAACTGTCCCAGTACATTGCCAGAGTTCCCCTGCCTCTTCTGGATTGGAGTTGTATGTCTCTCACCTGTACTCCTTGGTTGTCCAACGAACTGCTATGTCTGCCGCCAGCGTTTTGAGATGGATTTTTTTTAACAGTTCTGCAACACTGGCCCTCTGGTACTGCACCATTTTAGTATACCTGTCTGCCTCTGGAACAAGAGATTGAAACTTTTCCTTGTATCGTAGGTCTAAAAGTGTCACTACCCAGTAATGACTGTTACCCAATATTTTTACAATACAAGGGTCACGGGAAAGGCAACGGAACATAAAATCAGCCATGCATGCCATACTGATAACAGGCAAGCCTTCCGTGTCCTCACAAACAGGATGACTGACCAAGGAGTCCTCCTCCTCCTCTTCCTCCCTGTCCTCAGGCCATCCACGCTGAACAGACGGTGTGACAGTTGTGCTTGTAGTACCGTCTATAGCGCATGAAAGTAGCTCCAGTTCTTCCTACTCTTCCTCTTTGTCAATCAATCCACGTTGGGATGACATGAGGCTGGGCTGTGTGTAATGACCCTGTATGGTTCCTTGCTCCATGTCCTCATGCTCTGCCTGCAATGCATCCTCTTTCATTGTGAGGAGAGAGCTTTTCAGAATGCAGATGAGCGGGATGGTGACACTAATTATGGCGTCATCTCCGCTCACCATCTTGGTGGACTCCTCAAAGTTTTGGAGGATGTTACATATGTTTGACATGCATGTACATTCCTGATGTCATGTGTGGAGTCAAACCTGAACAACGACAGCATTGTTGATGCTGGTATTCAACAACTGCCCTTTTCTGCTCACAAATCCTTTCCAACATATGCAGTGTAGAGTTCCAACGCGTGGGGACATCACTCACCAGTCGATGAGCCGGAATCTGCAATCGCTGCTGAAGCATGGCAAGGGCGGCTGAAGCTGTAGCTGACTTTCTAAAATGGGCACACAGGCGATGTACTTTCACCAGCAGATCCGGCAGCTCCGGGTAGCTTTTTAGAAAATGTTGAACAATGAGGTTTAGCACATGGGCCAGGCAACAACTCTTCAACATTGTGCGGTTTGTCACCTAAGCCAATTAGCTTCAGCACAGCCTGTTGCCGCTTGGCTTTGGTAGTGCTGCAGTGCTTCCAGTTTGTGACTGATGTGCTCATTTCGGAGATGGAAGATGAAGAGGAGGAGGAGGTGCAGGAGCTGTACACAGTGGGGGCAACCCTGATTGACGTAGGGCCCGCAATCCTTGGTGTCGGGAGGATGTGTTCCATCTCAAGGTCAAACTGGGTCCCTGCTTCTACTATGTTAACCCAGTGTGCCATCAGGGAGATGTACCTTCCCTGGCCACAAGCACTTGTCCACGTGTCCATGGTTAGGTGTACTTTCCCAGTAACTGCATTGTTGAGGGCACGGGTAATGTTGTGGGACACGTGCTTGTGTAATGCCGGGACGGCACAGCAGGAGAAATAGTGTTGGCTGGGGACCGAGTACCTTGGGACGGCCGCCGCCATCAGGTTGCGGAAAGCTTCTGTCTCCATGAGCCTAAAAGGCAACATTTCGAGCGCAAGTAGATGAGCAATGTAAGTATTTAGTACTGTGGCCTGTGAGGCATTTGGCTGCGTATGTCCGCTTACGTTCCAATGACTGGGGTATGGACAATGAAGGCTGCGCTGGGACAAGGACGTGCTTAATGGTGGTGCTATTTGACTGTGGGCAACGGCAGGTGCAGGGCAGGAGGCATCTTTGCTTGCACCATGAACAGGGGATTGGTTTTCACGCACAACAGAGGAAGAAGCAGTGATGTCACCCTCAGACACTGTTTCTGGAGCCTGGGGTTGGGCCCACAGAGGTGGGTGCTTTGCTGCCATGTGCCTGATCATGTTGGTGGTGGTAAGGCTAGTAGTTTTGCTACCTCTGCTGATGCTGGCATGACAGGTGTTGCAAATGGCCTTTTTAGGGTTATCGGCGGAGTCTTTAAAAAATAACCAGACTCGGGAAGACCTAACAGTTGGACTGGCAACTTCCGTCATGTTGGTGTTACGGGAAATGGTTGCACGCCTTCTGTCTGCAGCCACCACACTGCTTCTTCCTGCCTGCAGGTGCTACTCCTCCCTCCCAGCTGTGCGGCCAGCCAATCACTGCAAGACCACAATAAAGATGGCTGCGGCATATCAGTGCCTGGCAGAAAATCCCTGCATGGTGATTGCTTCTCTAAAGACTGCCAAAAACTCTGGTTGGAGACCCGAGCTCCCACCGAGTAATCCCAGAAATGCTCGGTGCTCGCCGAGTACACCGAGTACCATGATACTCGGGCGAGTAACTATAGTAGTGGCGAGCATGTTCACTCATCACTAGTCAGGACCTATATTTTCCCCAATTCAAGTAGTGTTGAATGGTGCTTGTCAGTTATAATTATCCTCCTATCATTTGACTGTGAGGCACAGATTCTGTTCTGCACATCACCATCATCATGTACATAAATGATTAAATGAGGAAAAGAGACCTTTGTAGAAATGTTAGAGGAAACAAAAAAAAGTCAGTAACAAACATTGGTGATGCCAATGACAATTAATTAGAAATCTAATTTAATCTTCAATTTTCACCTTTACCACCACAATACCATATAACACGGCTGTTATTCTATGGGGCAGCTCAGATCTGCAATTATTTTTTTTTCATGCCGATTTGGCATGCGAGAACAATCTCTGCATGCTGCGATTGAGACTCAGCTCACTCGCACCCATACAAGTCTATAGGAGCATGTGAAACATTGGACTGCACTTGGATGTCATCCCAGTGCAGTCCAATATACGCAGAGTCAGGTCATGGAGGACATGGAGGAATTACTTTCTCTGTCTTCTCCACACCTGTCTTGCAAATCTCTCATGACACAGGATCGGAGTACAGTAGCATGACATTTGGCCCTCGCTCGCTCGAGTGTCATTGGCATATCGCATCCAATGCCATACGCTAGTGTGATTCCAACCTTAGAATTGAAGTTGGGTTTTAATGCATTCAATGAAATATAAAGCTATCCATCAGTCCGTGATTTTAAAGCCTATACAGTGCTGTGTATTCTTCATAAAGTCGATTCGCAGTGGATTGATCGCTCATCATTACTGTCTAGTGTACAGTACTGTGCAAATTTTTAGGCAAGTGTTGAAAATAATGCTACACCAAAGGCTTTAAAAATTAAAGTGTTAATAGTTTATGTTTATGAATTAAAATGCAAAGCGAATGAACAAAAGAGAAATCTAAATCAAATCAATATTTGATGTGACCACCCCTGCCTTCAAAACTGCATCAATTCATCTACAGACACGTACATACAGTGTTTAAAGAAATTCTGCAGGGAGGTTGTTGCAAACATCTTGAAGAACTAATCACAAATCTTCTCTTCACTTGCACAAATCGTTCTATAGTCCCAGTCAGACTTGATGATGTCGAGATCAGTACTAACTGGGGCCATATCATTTCCAGGACTCCTTGTTCTTAAAGGGGTTGTCTGGCCTAAGGTTAAATGTGTGCAGTCACTCTTTGTGACCTATCTAGTCGACATGTGACAACATGTATGCAAATCATGATGTGTTTTTCATCTGGTGAACCAAGTTTCCTTGGCCAACCACTGCATCTGCAGTCTTCAACTTTGCCTATTCCTTGCTGTTTCTTTAAAAGAGCTTGAACAGCACATCATGAAATCCCAGTCTGCTTTGAAATCATTACCTGGGAGAGACCTCGCTGATGCAGTATAACTACCTCGTGTCTTGTTGCTGTGCTCAGTCTTGCCATGGTGTATGACCTGCAACATGAAACTGTATTTCACAACCTTACATTTGTAAGGAAAAATAAATTGGTGTACTTGCTAGTCATAGTCAAGTCTATTTTGAGCTTTTGCATTTCTTGTGCAGTCCTTTTGGTGAAGTAGGAATAATTATATTTTCAAAAATACACAGAAAAATTACACAAAATCCAGATATTTAACTGTGACTGTCCATATCACAAGTGCGTGTTGCAAAAATATATATATATTTTTATTTGCACAGCTGTTTTGGTAGTCATTTTTTATATGTGCAATCAACAATAAAGTGCCCAGTTGAAGATACTGGCTAGTATCTCTTATCACATTAGGGGCAGAGCAGAGCACTGCAGTGCGCAGGCGCCAAACCTCTCTGACCTTTCCCGGCGCCTGCGCACTGCAGTACTCTGCTCTGCCCTCACGAGGGCAGAGCAGTGCGCCTGCGCAGGAGCCACGACGGGACGGAAAGAAGAGGCCGGCTTCACTACAAGATGGGAGGCGCCGAACCGGACAGCGACTCCCTCCGGACCCGACTTGACGGCGGAACGCCCCCGGGTAAGTATTTTATAACTCGTTTTTCTTCACTTTCAGGTGACATCGGGGGCTTATCTACAGCATTCCAGAATGCTGTAGATAAGCCCCTGATGGCGGTGGCCGCAGCTTATAGGGCAAAAATGGGGTGACAGATTCCCTTTAAATAGCTTGAAAAGAGGTTTGGTACAGTCTTAGGAGACCTCAAAGTGTTACACCTTTTCATGGCAGCTGGAGACAATTGCAGTAATGACATTCACAGTAAACGGATTCCCTGTGAATTTTTGGAAAAATGTTGTGAAACCTATCGAATTCAAATTTCAAGAGATTTGATCATCTCTTCTTATCATATGGATATATATATTTTTACCATGTGGACTCCACAGAAAATATGCTGCTGGTCCATCAAGTTTTTCATTAGATGCACAGTTTCAGGTATAGGGCAAACCACAGTTTTAAGTAGCAGTATGCAGTGTGGTGTTATATTAAGCACTAAGCAATATGGCATTAATAATTGCACCATATGCTTCTGTGTTTTGTATTATGTCTAATAAAAAATCAGCCTATGGAAAGATGACTGAATATTATACTTCATATTGTTTTGCATAGTGTAGAATGGTAATATAAATGTGTCCAGGTCCTGGGGCTGGCAACCATACACACTAATATGCTATTGCAACCATCATAAATCAAGCCACCATTTTGCCATGCTATAAATGCCATCCCTGTGTAGAAAGGAAATTTTGCTAAACCCAAAAACTAAATGGATTTAAAAAGTGAAAAAAGCTCATAGTAGATGGATGGAGAAAATCTGCACAACAGAAAGCTCAAGTCAATTACTTACCATCATAAATAAATATCAATTACTGTGCGCTTAGCTACAGTAGTTTGCCCCAGCCTCTCATGGTTGATATGAAAATCATTAAGGAATTGTGAAGTACCTTTAAAGACTGTTTTTCACAGAAGCCATTTTTAGAGGTCAATACAAATGAAGGTTTACAGAACAGAATATCAATTGTACTACATCAAATAAAACTTACATTTATCAATATAAAACAAGTTCATGAAGTGTGCTGAAGCTATTATTATGTTTACCGATGACCCATCTTTTCCTAATACATTTCGCAGCACCGGTTAATCATAGATGAACTGTAACGTACTCTCAAAGTTGCATTCTCTGTTTCATGGCTTCCTTTGTGCTTGAGCGGAGACATAAAACCTGTAATTATGAGGCTGTTCAGATACACACGAGATCATTAGTACAATAGGAATAGAATATTTGTTATGTCTACCAGGTTTTTTATCAGCCATTGCCTGTGATAGATGGTTAAACAGCCAAGTCAAAATGTAATATAAGATTACCATTACTCCTTTCGTAGTAAATTTAACAAGAAAGACCAAAGAGCAGATCATTATAGAGTTCAAAAAGACAAGGTTGAAAAAACATCCCCTAAATAGGGTTTTTCCCTAATAGGGCAACATATTTAAAATGTACCCCCAGTACAGGAGCCTGTACTTTAATTATATTACTTAATCAATTACATTAGCAATATTGTCCTAATACTCCATGATGCCTCCCAGATTTCCAAAATATTACAGAAAACAACAGCACATGTAACACATTTCAAATCTAGTGTGTCTAAGATATTAGATACCCCAAGCCTATTCTTCCCGACATTCATGCATGCTTGAAATTGCAAAAAAAGTGCAATTACACATTTTTTTGTTAAAATGTTCACTAAATGCTAAAACTGGCCTACCATTATGATTTTCTAGGTCATAACTAGTGATGAGCGAGCATGCTCGGTAATGCTCGGTACTCACCCGAGCATCGCTGTACTCGCGGTGCTCGGTGATCGCCGAGCATTTCCATGATTGTTCGCCGGAAGTTCTGGTCCACACCCTACATGATTGCGTTTGGCGATTTTAGAGTTCCAATCAACATGCAGGGATTGTGTGCCGCGCACTGTAATGCTGCCGCCATATTGGTTGTGGTATTACAGTGATTGGCTGGCCGCACAGTGTCATCAGGTCTATATCAGACCTGGCGCCGCCCTGCTCGGCACAGTCAGTTCCGGATTCAGCTAGTGTAGGGAGAGTTGCTGCCGAGATAGGGTCAGATTTGCGGGTTTGAAAGATAGTGTGGGTATACCATAATTGAATACACAAATCCAGCAGTCCTTCTAAAGACTAATTATGGGGTATATAGATTGCAGTGCTAGGTAGGCAGGGAGTGTATGTGGGTATATACATATCAGTTCAAGGCATGCAGGCACTGTATGTGGGTATATGGGTATGTAGATATCACTATGGGTATGTGGGTATATAGATATCACTGCTAGTCAGGCAGGCATTGTATGTGGCATACTTCATTGCATACATCAAGACGACCCATTTCTTTACTGTCTGTTGCTGCTGCTGCCTATTACATATATTGACTGTATATACCACAGGTCTCAAACTGCATTCCTCAAGGGCCGCAAACAGGTCATGTTTTCAGGATTTCCTTGTATTGCACAGGTGATAATTTAATCGCCTGCACAGATAATGATTCCAGCACCTAGTGCAATGCTAAGGAAATCTTGAAAACATGCACGGTTTGCGGCCCTCGAGGAATGCAGTTTGAGACCCTAGTAACATAGCCTCAGGTATCAGTGGCGGGAATCATTTATTTGCATCTTAATCCTGATTATTTAATTCAAAAGCTAACCAGAGCACACATTTGTTTTCTCCATTTGCTTGTTGGGACTGCAGAATACCGCCAGATCTATTTCATAGTACAGCGTGAAAATTCAGCTATTTTAAACGGGTTTGCTCGTCCCAGCAATGACATCTGAGTATGCAGAAAATTCTGCCATTTTTGTGGCACTGAAAATAATTTTTGGAGTGTCTTATACAATTTCTTATAGGCAAATGAGAAGAAATTTATTGCAGTCATAAAACAACGTTTCAGTCATCAACGGACCTTTTTCAAAGCACCGACTGCTTTAAGGATACTCTCAAATAGATGACACTAGAGTCATATGGGAGCTATAGAGATGTCCTGTAGAGACGTTTTACTTATAGTAATGGGATGACACCTGGGAGTATATATATTGTATTTAGTGAAAATTTCTACTCAGACAATTGTGGTATAGTCCTTGAGGTGAGCAAACACAGAAGTGGTGAAGAGTAAGGTGGCGTCTCATGCCAACACCGCGTTGGCATGAGACGCCACCTTACTCTTCACCACTTCTGTGTTTGCTCACCTCAAGGACTATACCACAATTTTCTGAGTAGAAATTTTCACTAAATACAATATATATACTCCCAGGTGTCATCCCATTACTATAAGTAAAACGTCTCTACAGGACATCTCTATAGCTCCCATATGACTCTAGTGTCATCTATTTGAGAGTATCCTCAAAGCAGTCGGTGCTTTGAAAAAGGTCCGTTGATGACCGAAACGTTGTTTTATGACTGCAATAAATTTCTTCTCATTTGCCTATAAGTTGAGTGCCACGTTTATTTCTTCATTCATTTGTGGTTGGGCTCCTACTTGTGCACCACACACAGCAGTGCCACGCTATATTTTTTATAGTTATACAATTTCTTGACACCATTTTACTGACCAAAAAATATTTAGCAGCCAAAAAAAGATTTAGCTACAGGGCAGATGTTTTACACTGGATTTGTCCGCCACATGGATCGCATATCACTGCGCTGAAAATTGTGCCATTTCAGGCCTCCATGGAATTTTTTTTTTGTGTCTTAGCCTACTTATTGACACAATTTTACTGGTCAAAAAAAAAATACAGGCCACATATTTTACAGTGTGGTATCTCCGTAACACGCCTCATCTATCTGTGGGCTACAAATTGTGGGATTTCAGGCCTCCATTTAGCTGTTTTTGTTGAGTGTTACCTAGTTCTTGACAGTATTTTGCTGTAAAAAAATAAAACTACAAACCACATATTTTACAGTGTAGTATCTCCGTCACATGCCTCATCTATCTGTGGGCTACAAATTGTGGGATTTCAGGCCTCCATTCAACTGTTTTTACTGTGTGTTACCCTAGTTCTTGACAGTATTTTGCTGTAAAAAATAAAAACACAGGCCACATAATTTACAGTGTGGTATCTCTGTCACATGCCTCATTTATCTGTGGGCTACAAATTGCTGCATTTCAGGCCTCCATTCAACTGTTTTTCCTGTGTCGTAGCCTAGTTATTGACACCAGTTTGCTGAAAAAAAAATTGTTGCCTACAGGCCAGATATTTGTTCTTGTTCACATTTGTCCTTGTTCACATTTATGTCACTTGACAAGTGGAAGGGTTTTCTATACAAGAGTTAGGACTGTCCCACAAGGGTTGCCTTGACGTGGCGGGATGGCTTGTACATTCTTTTAATCAAAATTATGTTTACCAAACACCCTTATAAATATTACTACCTTCATGCATTTTTTGCAAAAAATTTTCATTTATTTTATTTTAGGATATTTGTTTTTTGTGTCTGGTTTCTCTGTGTAATGGTCATGTGTTAATATGCATTTACATTTTGCATACACATTAACTTACTTTTTCAGCTCAGATCTAGTCTCTTATTTTTAGATATTTTAAACTGTGGTCTTCCCGCACACGGATCACATATAAGTTCGCTCCAAATTCAGCCATTTGTAATAAAAGTGGAAAATATTGTATTCCATTTAAAATGGGCAAGGTGCGTGGTAAGGGACGGGGAAGTGGATGTGATGGTGAAGGTGCATGCAGAGGCCGAGTCCGAGCCCGTGGTAAGCTGAAATTGGGTCACAACAAACACCCACAGCTTCTCGCTCGACTTTCCTGTCCCAATTACTAGGGGACCGCAGCAGCACACCACTATTGAACCCAGAGCAGTGTCAAAAGGTTGCTGGTTGGATAGCTGATAATGCTTCCAGTCAGTTTGCCACCACCACCTCCACCCTGTCTTCCACACGGTCAAGTCTGAGTTGCCGTGACTCTGGACTGCATATTCTTCTTACTGATCCTCCTTCCTCCCACCATGTCGAGTGACCAGAGACGACTGATCCCACACTTGAACACTCCATAGAGCTGTTCACGACTCCATTTATAGATTCAGGCCTCTCGACCTATCCACTTGAAGAGTGGCAAGATGAGATCGCATGTAGCGATGCCCAAATATTTGAGCAGCCATGGTCACACGAAGGCGACAGTGGGAACGTGTCACAAGAGGTGGACGATGATGAGACACAATTGCCAGAAAGTCAGGAAGAGAACCAGGGTGCTGAAGTGGAAGATGAGGTGCTGGATGATATAACTGACCCAACATGTCATGAAAACATGCAGAGTCAGGACAGCAGCACACAGGGGGAGGGAGGCGTAGCACCACAACAGGCAGGAAGAAGCACTGTGGTGGCCATAGACAGAAGGCGGGCAACCGTTCCTTGCAACACCAACATGACGGAAGTTGGCAGTACAACTGTTCGTTCTTCCCGAGTCTGGTTGTTTTTTAAAGACTTTGCTGATAACCCCAAACAGGCCATTTGCACCACCTGCCATGCCCGCATCAGCAGGAGCAGCAAAACTACCAGTCTGACCACCACCAACATGATCAGGCACATGGCAGCAAAGCACCCAACTTTGTGGGCCAAACCCCAGGCTCCAGCGCAGCCTTCATTTGTCCATGCACCTGTTGTTGCCCACAGTCAACCAGCACCATCATCAAGCCCATCCACGTCCTTGTCCCAGCACAGCCTTCAGTTGTCTATACCCCAGTCATTGGAACGCAAGAGGAAATACCCAGCCAATGCCCCACAGGCCACAGTACTAAATTCACAAATTTCTCGTCTGCTTGCACCCGAAATTTTGCCTTTTAGGCTCGTGGAGATGGAAGCTTTCCGCAACCTGATGGCGGCGGCCATCCCAAGGTACTCAGTCCTCAGCCGCCACTATTTCTCCCTGTGTGCTGTCCCGGCATTACACAAGCATGTGTCCCACATTACCCGTGCCCTCAACAATGCTGTTACTGGGAAAGTTCACCTAACCATGGACACGTGGACAAGTGCTTGTGGGCAGGGAAGGTACATCTCACTGACGGCACACTGGGTTAACATAGTGAAAGCTGGGACCCAGTCTGACCTTGGGATGGAACACGTCCTTCTGATGCTGAGGACTGTGGGCCCTAGGTCAGTCAGGGTAGCCACCACAGTGTACAGCTCCTGCACCTCATCCTCCTCCTCCTCTTTAGCCTCCATCTCCAAAATGACCAAATCAGTCACAAGCTGGAAGCACTGCAGCACTGCCTCAGCCAAGCGGCAACAGGCTGTGCTGAATCTAATAAGCTTAGGTGACAAACCGCACAATGCTGAAGAGTTGTAGACTGCTCTGAAAGAGCAGGAAGATCTGTGGCTAACACCGCTGAACCTACAGCATGGTCGTGTGTGACAATGGCCGGAACCTGGTTGCAACTCTGAGGTTCGGCGAGCTTACACACGTACCATGCCTGGCTTATGTGCTTAACCTCGTTGTTCAACGGTTTCTCAAAAACTATCCGGAGTTGCCGGATCTGCTTGTGAAAGTATGCTGCCTGTGTGCCCATTTTAGAAAGTCAGCTCCAGCTCTGATGCACTTGCCGTGCTTCAGCAGCGTTTTCAGCTTCAGGCTCACCGACTGGTGTGTGATGTCCCCAAGTGTTGGAACTGTACACTGCATATGTTGGAAAGGATTTCTGAGCCGAAGAGGGCAGTTGTTGACTACCAGCATCAAGAATGCTGTCGGTATTCAGTTCAGACTCCACACATAAGACATCAGGAGTGTACATGCATGTCAGACATATGTACCATCCTACAAAACTTTGAGGAGTCCACCAAAGTGATGTACAGAGATGACACCATAATGAGTGTCACCATCCCTCTTCTCTCTATTCTGAAAAGCTCTCTGCTCACATTGAAAGAGGATGCATTGCAGGCGGAGCATGATGAGATGGAGCAAGGAACCATACAGGATGATTACACACAGCCCAGCCTTATGTCATCCCAACGTGGATTGGTTGACAATGAGGAAGAGGAGGAGGAAGAACAGGAGCATGTTTCATGCGCTATCGACGGTACTACAAGCACAACTGTCATACCGTCTGTTCAGTGTGGATGGCCTGAGGACAGGAAAGAGGAGGACAGCATTTGTCAGTCATCCTCTTAGTGAGCAGACTGAAGTCTTGCCTGTTAGCAGTCTGGCATGCATGGCTGACTTTATGTTGTGCTGCCTTTCCCGTGATCCTTGCATTCTGAAAATTTTGGGTGACACTCATTACTGGTTAGTGACACTTCTAGACCCACGCTACAAGGAGAACTTTCAATCTCTTCTTCCAGAGACAGACAGGTCTACTAAAATGGTTCAGTACCAGAGGGCCCTTGTTGCAGAATTATTAAAAAATTCCCATATGAAAACACTGGTGGCAGAGATCATAGTTCGTTGGACAACCAAGGAGTATAGGCAAGAAAGACACAACTCCAATCCAGCAGAGGCAGAGAAACAGAGGCAAAGTTCTGGGAGAGTTTTCTCAGTCCATCCCAACCCACTGACCCTGAGGCATGGGTACTCTCACAAGGAGTGCAAAGTTTTGGAAGATGCCGAGGACTAGGGCCAGGTTGAATGTGTTCCGTGATGCAACAGCCACGTTATTGTGTTAAAGGGTGTTTATGATGCCTGTAAAAAAATGTTTACACAGTATGTTGATGTGTACCCCCCAGGGGGAAATGTTTGTCAACCCATTCACATAGTGTATGGGCGTTACAAGCATAGGAGACCCACTCCTTTAACCCCTTCATGACCCAGCCTATTTTGACCTTAACCCCTTAATGACCAAGCCATTTTGTAGGTTAAAGACCAGGCCAATTTTTACAATTCTGACCACTGTCTCTTTATGAGGTTATAACTCTGGAACGCTTCTACGGATCTTGGCGATTCTGAGATTGTTTTCTCGTGACATATTGTACTTCATGATAGTGGTAAAATTTCTTCAATATAACTTGCGTTTATTTATGAAAAAAAACGGAAATATGGCAAAAATTTTGAAAATTTTGCAATTTTCAAACTTTTAATTTTGATGCCATTAAATCAGAGAGATATGTCACAAAAATTAGTTAATAAATAACATTTCCCACATGTCTACTTTACATCAGCACAATTTTGGAACCAACATTTTTTTTTGTTAGGAAGTTATAAGTGTTAAAAGTTGACCAGCGATTTCTCATTTTTCCAACAAAATTTACAAAACCATTTTTTTTAGGGACCACCTCATATTTGAAGTGAATTTGAGGGGTCAATATGACAGAAAATACCCAAAAGTGACACCATTCTAAAAACTGCACCCCTCAACGTGTTCAAAGCCACATTCAAGAAGTTTATTAACCCTTTAGGTACTTCACAAGAATTGAAGCAATGTGGAAGGAAAAAATGAACATTTAACTTTTTTTCCCAAAATTTTTCTTTCGACACAATTTTTTTAAATTTGTCAAGGGTATCAGGAGAAAATGAACCACAATATTTGTTGTACAATTTCTCCTCAGTACACCGATACCCCATGTGTGGGGGTAAACCACTATTTGGGCGCATGGCAGAGCTCGGAAGGGAAGCAGCGCCATTTGACTTTTTTGGCTGGAATTGAGATTGGACGCCATGTTGCATTTGGAGAGTCCCTGTGTGCCTAAACAGTGGAAACCCCCCACAAGTGACCCCCATTTTGGAAACTGGACCCCCCAAGGAACTTATCTAAATGTGTTGTGAGAGCTTTTAACCCCCAAGGGCTTCACAGAAGGTTATAACGTAGAGCGTAAAATTAAAAAATCATATTTTTTCCACAAAAATGATCTTTTCACCCCAATTATTATTTTCCAAAGGATAAAAGGACCCCAAAAGTTATTGTGCAATTAGTCCTGAGTACGCTGATACCCCATATGTGGGGGTAAACCACTATTTGGGCGCATGGCAGAGCTCGGAAGGGAAGCAACGCCATTTGACTTTTTTGGCTGGAATTGAGATTGGACGCCATGTCGTATTGGAGAGCCCCTGTGTGCCTAAACAGTGGAAACCCCACACAAGTGACCCCATTTTGGAAACTAGACCCCCCAAGGAACTTATCTAGATGTGTGGTGAGAGCTTTGAACCCCCAAGGGCTTCACAGAAGGTTATAACGTAGAGCAGTAAAATTAAAAAATCATATCTTTTCCACAAAAATGATCTTTCCACCCCCAATTGTTATTTTCCAAAGGCTAACAGGACCCCAAAAGCTATTGTGCAATTTGTCCTGAGTATGCTGATACCCCATATGTGGGGGTAAACCACTATTTTGACGCATGGCAGAGCTCGAAAGGGAAGGAGCGCCTTTTTCAAATGCAGACTTTGATGGAATGGTCTGCGGGTGTCATGTCACGTTTGGAGAGCCCTGATGTGCCTAAACAGTAGAAACCCCCCACAAGTGACTCCATTTTGGAAACTAGACCCCCCAAGGAACTTATTTAGATGTGTGGTGAGCACTTTGAACCCCCAAGTGCTTCACAGAAGTTTATAACGTAGAGACGTGAAAATAAAAAAATCATATTTTTTTCCACAAAAATAATTTTTTGCCCCCAAATTTTTATTTTTATAAGGGTAACAGGAGAAATAGGACCCCAAAAGCTATTGTGCAATTTGTCCTGAGTACGCTGATATCCCATATGTGGGGGGGAACCACTATTTTGACGCATGGCAGAGATCGGAAGGGAAGGAGCACCGTATTTAAATGCAGACTTTGATGGAATGGTCTGCGGGTGTCATGTCGCGCTTGGAGAGCCCCTGATGTGCCTAAACAGTAGAAACCCCCCACAAATGACCCCATTTTGCAAACTAGACCCCCAAGGAACTTATCTAGATGTGTGGTCAGCACTTTGAACCCCAAGAGCTTCACAGAAGTTTATAACGTAGAGCCGTGAAAATAAAAAAATCATATTTTTTTCCACAAAAATTACCTTTTTGCCCCCAAATTTTTATTTTTCTAAGGGTAACAGGAGAAATAGGACCCCAAAAACTATTGTGCAATTTGTCCTGAGTACGCTGATATCCCATATGTGGGGGGAACCACTATTTTGACGCATGGCAGAGATCGGAAGGGAAGGAGCACCGTTTTTAAATGCAGACTTTGATGGAATGGTCTGCGGGTGTCATGTCGCGCTTGGAGAGCCCCTGATGTGCCTAAACAGTAGAAACCCCCACAAATGACCCCATTTTGCAAACTAGACCCCCCAAGGAACTTATCTAGATGTGTGGTCAGCACTTTGAACCCCAAGGGCTTCACAGAAGTTTATAACGTAGAGCCGTGAGAATAAAAAAATCATATTTTTTTCCACAAAAATGACCTTTTTACCCCCAAATTTTTATTTTTCTAAGGGTAACAGGAGAAATAGGACCCCAAAAGCTATTGTGCATTTTGTCCTGAGTACGCTGATATCCCCATATGTGGGGGGGAACCACTGTGATCGCCTTACTGCGATCTTTGGGAGGCACAATGAACAAATCTACAAAAGGTGAAGAATTGGTTTTCTTTTTTACGCCGTTCCTCGTGCGGTATTAGTGATTAGGCGACTTTATTCCTCGGATCGGTGCGATTACAGCGATACCAGATTTATACCCTTTTTTCATGTTTAGCTTCTGTCACACTCTAAAAGATGCTTTTTTTTGGAATAATTTTTTGTAAGAAATTTTTGCATCGCCGTATTTTGAGAGCTATATTTTTCCATATTTCGGCCGACAGAGTTATCTGTGGGCTTATTTTTTGCGGGACGAGCTGACGTATTTATTGGTACCATATTCGGGCACATAACGTTTTTTGATCGCTTCCTATTCCGATTTTTGTGGAAGCAGAATGAACAAAAACCAGCAATTCAGGAATTGTTTTTTTTTTTTTTCCTCCGTTCCGCGTGTGGTAAAATTGATAAAGCAGCTTCATTCTTTGGGTCACTATGATTACAGCGATACCTCATTTATATATTTTTTTTTATGTTTTGGCGTTTTTTACACAATAAAAAATTTTATAGAAAAAATAATTATTTTTGCATCAGTTTATTCCGCGAGCTATAACTTTTTTATTTTTTGCTGATGATGCTGTATAGTGGCTTGTTTTTTTGCGGGACAAGATGACATTTTCAGCGGTACCATGTTTATTTATATCTGACTTTTTGATCGCGTGTTATTGCACTTTTTCCAAGCGGTATGATGATACCGCTTGGAAAAAGTATAATTTACTACTTTTTTGTGTTTTTTTTTTACGGCTTTCACTGAAGGGGTTAACTAGGGTTACACTTGTATAGATGGGATTTTTACGGACGTGGCGATACCTAACATGTGTATTTTTTTGTTTTTTTTTTTTTTTATTACATAAAAATGTGTATTTTTTAGGGGATTTTTTTAAATTATTTTTTAATATTTTTTTTACAATTTTTTTTAAAAAATGATTTTTTTTTAACTTGTCCCTTTATGGGACTTTCACTTTTTTTACTTTTTATTGCAGTTACAATGCATTGCAATGCTCCAGCATTGCAATGCATTGTACCTATGATGAAAGCTGCTGTGACATGATCACAGCAGCTTACCGTAGCTAGATGACCCGGAGGTTGTCATGACAACCCCTGGGTCATCAAGGCAGAGATCGGGCCCTGCAAATACATTGCAGGGCGCCGATCTGAGGCAGAGGGAGCTCCCGACCCTCTGCCTCCCCCCCTGAGCTCTGCGATCGCGCTGGATCGCAGCAGTCAGGGGGTTAACAGCCAGGGGCGGTGGGGGCTCCGCTCCTGGCTGTCAGTGCAGGAAGCCTGGCCACTGCAGCGCCGGCTCCTGCACTGATCGCGCTGGGGAAGCTGAAATTTCAGCTTCTCCTGCACGATCGCTGCTGTGTTTGGTCAGTCAGATTGACTGACCAATCACAGCGCTGTGGGTGCGGGGACCGACGGCAAAGGTCCCCGCACCGCTTGCCGTGCCTGTCAGCTGTCTATGACAGCTGTCGGCACTGATCTACCACTGTGTGTTTACACGCAGTGGTAGATCAAAGGCATGACGTGCACAGTCCGTCCTTAAAGACCTGGCCATTTTTTGTAATTCTGACCAGTGTCCATTTATTAGGTAATAACTCAGGAACGCTTCAACGGATCCTAGCGATTCTGAGAATGTTTTTTCGTGACATATTGGGCTTCATGTTAGTGGTAAATTTAGGTCGATCATTTTTGCGTTTATTTGTGAAAAAAATGGAAATTTGGCGAAAATTTAGAAAATTTTGAAATTTTCAAATTTTGAATTTTTATTCTGTTAAACCTGAGAATTATGTGACACAAATTAGTTAAGAAATAACATTTCCCACATGTCTACTTTACATCAGCACAATTTTGGAAATAAAATTTTTTTTTGTTAGGAAATTATAAGGGTTAAAATTTGACCAGCGATTTCTCATTTTTACAACAAAATTTACAAAACCAATTTTTTTACGACCACCTCACATTTGAAGTCACTTTGAGCAGGGGCGGAACTACCGTGGAAGCAGGGGAAGCAGCTGCCACAGGGCCCGGGCTAGAAGGGGGCCCGTCCCTGCTGCATCTGCTTCACCTACCACCAGTAGCGTAGCTACCAGGGGGCAGAGGGTGCGGTCGCCCCAGGCCCCTTGCTCTGAGGGGGCCCACCCAGAGCTACTGCCACTGATAACTATGTTGGAGCGCGCAGCACGCTGAAGCGCCACTGTAGTGAAGGGAGACAATCTCCCTGGCTGCACTACCGCTGCCTGTTCCATAGACAGGAGGATACGCCCCCCGGGACTCTAGATGCCGACGCTGTACCTTAGCTGCCTCCTCTCCTGCAGACAGCAGACACGCCCACATTCCACCCTGTGTGTCTGCAGGAGAGATGTCACCACGCAGCACCAGCTTCTTGTTCCCGCTGGAGAGGAGCAAGACAAGATGGTGCTGTAAGACCTCATGCTGCTGCATGCATGGGGGCCCCGGAGGTGTCTGCAGTGAGGAGGGGGCAGGATGCTGCTCCCCTCCTTACAAGTCCTGGATTGTTTATTTTCTTGTATTTGTGGTCTTCTATCTGAGGCACACTAGAGTTCAAGAGCTACTTGAACTTTTAAACAGATCAGAAGGTGTTTCCATCAATTCAGATCAGCTGCCATAAATCTTTTTGTGCCTCAGAATAGAGCCACTGATCATGCACTGCCCTGATAGAAGTCACCCCAGCTGCAGGACAGCACAGATAAGAATATGTCTTTCCCTCCTTTCATACGTACGTAAAAATATATAGTACCAAAAAAATGAAGGCAGCGCACTATTGAGAAAATTATAAAATAGTGTTTTAATAGCCCATTGGGGCTCAGCCACATGTCGGTTCTACTGAGAACCTTTTTCCAGGAGAACCAAAACTTTTTTCATCACACACACAGATCTGAGTGCCCCTCCAGACCTGAGTGCCCCCCCAGACCTGAGTGCCCCCCAGATTTGAGTGCCCCTTCACCTCCTGCAAAGAAGCATAGACTGCTGAGCCCAACCAGCCCCCTCTCAAGATTCCCTGCATTTACTCTCTGTCAGGGGGCAGATGGGGCTCAGAAGCTTTAGGCCATGTTCACACGTTGCACAAATGCTCCAAAATTTTGCGGAGCATTTCCACAACTCCCCGCAGCGGGTAAAACACATACGTAATTAGTATGCATTTTCCCGCAAAACACAAGCATTTTGCAAGCGTTTTTAGCTTGCAGAATGCTCGCGCTTTTCCAAGCGATTTGAAGCATCACTTGGAAAAGTGATTGACAGGTTTGGTCTCACTAGTCACGCATAGTGCTTGACAAGTGTGACCAACTGTTTACTAATGAGGAATGTAAAAAATAATTAAAAAAATAAAAATATTGATATACTCACCCTCTGTCGGCCTAGGGCTCCAGGAAACTGCAGGCCCCATCAGGGGTCTAGGGCCCCAGGAAACTGCAGGCCCCATCAGGGGCCTAGGGCCCCAGAAAACTGCAGGCCCCAAGAACAGCAGGCCCCTAATGGGGCCCCAAAAACAGCAGGCCTCATTACAGTGCTGCAGATGGCGACCAAAATGGTCGCCAAAGCGGCTAAAAATTTGCAAATGGCGACTGGATTATTCCATCCATTCGCTGTTTGCGATTAGTGATTTTTAAAAAAATATATATATTTTTTAAAATGGCGGCCGGAGGCGGGGGGGGCCCCATTGTGAAGTTTGCTGTGGGGCCCTGCCGTTCCTAGTTACGCCCCTGACTTTGAGGGTTCTATATGGCAGAAAATACCCAAAAGTGACACCATTCTAAAAACTGCACCCCTCAAGATACTCAAAACTACATTCAAGAAGATTATTAACCCTTCAGGTGCTTCACAGGAACTAAAGCAACATGGAATGAAAAAATGGACATTTTAATTTTTTCAACAAAAATTTTCTTTTAGCATCAATTTTTTCATTTTTACATGGGCAACAGGATAAAATGGATCCTAAAATGTGTTGGGAAATTTTTCCTGAGTACAAAGATACCACATATGTGGTCATAAACCACTGTTTGGGTGCACGGCAGGGCTCAGAAGGGAAGGAGCGCCATTTGACTTTTTGAATGGAAAATATGCTGGAATATTTAGCGGTTGCCATGTCGCATTTGGAGAGTCCCTGTGTGCCTAAACATTGGAACTCCCCCACAAGTGACCCCATTTTGGAAACTAGACCCCCAAGGAACTTATCTAGATGCATAGTGAGCACTTTGAACCCCCAGGTGCTTCACAAATTCATCCGAAAAAAAAGAAAGTACTTTTTTTCACAAAAATTTTCTTTTAGCCTCAGTTTTTTCATTTTCACATGGGCAACAGGATAAAATGGATCCTAAAATTTGTTGGGCAATTTCTCCTGAGTACACAGATACCTCATATGTGGTCATAAACCACTGTTTGGGCGCACGGCAGGGCTCAGAAGGGAAGGAGCGCCATTTGACTTTTTGAATGGAAAATTTGCTCCACTCGTTAGTGGACAACATGTCGTGTTTGGAGAGCCCCTGTGTGCCTAAACTTTGGAGCTCCCCCACAAATGACCCCATTTTGGAAACTAGACCCCATAAGGAACTTATCTAGATGCACAGTGAGCACTTTGAACCCCCAGGTGCTTCACAGAAGTTTATAACGCAGAGCCGTGAAACACAAAAAATCATTTTTTTTTCTCAAAAAATCATTTTTTTAGTCCCCTATTTTTATTTTCACAATGGTTACAGGAGAAATTGGACCCCAAAAGTTATTGTACAGTTTGTCCTGAGTACACTGATACCCCATATGTGGGGGGAACCACTGTTCGGGCACACGTTTGGGCTCGGAAGGGAAGTAGTGACGTTTTGAAATGCCGACTTTGATGGAATGGTCTGGGGCGTCATGTTACTTTGCAGAGTCACTGATGTGTCTAAACAGTAGAAACTCCCCACAAATGACCCCATTTTGGAAACTAAACCCGCAAGGAACTTATCTAGATGTGTGGTGAGCACTTTGAACCCCCAAGGGCTACACAGAAGTTCATAACGCCCGGGCATGAAAATAAAAAAATCATATTTTTTCCACAAACATGATCTTTTAGTCCCCAATTTTTTTTATTTTCCCAAGGGTAACAGGAGAAATTAGACCCGAAAAGCTGTTGTCCAATTTGTCCTGAGTACGCTGATATCCCATATGTAGGAGAAAACTACTGTATGGGCACACGTCGGAGCTCGGAAGGGAAGTAGTGACGTTTTGAAATGCCGACTTGATGGAATGGTCTGCGGGCATCATGTTACGTTTGCAGAGCCCCTGATATGCCTAAACTGTGGAAACCCCCCCAAATGACCCCATTTTGGAAACTATACCACCCAAGGAACTTATCTAGATGTGTAGTGAGCACTTTGAACCCCAAGTGCTTAACAAGTTTATAGCCCAGAGCCATGAAAATAAAAAATCATTTTTTTTTCCTCAAAAATGATTTTTTTTAGCTCACAATTTATTATTTTCACAAGGGTAACAGGAGAAATTGGACTGCAAAAGTTGTTGTCCTGTTTGTCCTGAGTACGCTGGTACCCCATACGTGGGGGGGAACCACTGTTTGGGCACACGTCGGGGCTCGGAAGGGAAGTAGTGACGTTTTGTAATGCCAACTTGATGGAATGGTCTGCGGGCGTCATGTTACGTTTGCAGAGCCCATCATGAGCCTAAACAGTAGAAACCCCCAAGTGACCCCATTTTGGAAACTAGATCCCCCAAGGAACTCCTCTAGAAGTGTGGTGAGCACTTTGAATCTCCAAGTTCTTCACAGAAGTTTATAACGCAGAGCCGTGAAAATAAAAAATCTTTTTTTTTCTACAAACATGATCTTTTAGTCCCCAATTTTTTTTTCCCCAAGGGTAACAGAAGAAATTAGACCCCCAAAGTTGTTGTGAAATTTTTTCTGAGTACGCTGATACCCCATATGTGGGGGTAAATCACTGTTTGGGCACACGTCGGGGCTCGGAATAAAGGGAGCACTGTTTGACTTTTTGAACACAAAATTTGCAGGAATCAATGGTGGCGCCATGTCGCGTTTGGAGACCCCCTGATGTGTCTAAATAGTGGAAACGCCTCAATTCTAACTGAAACCATAACCCCAACACACCCTAACCTCAACCCTAATCCCTACACACCCCTAACCCTAATCCAAACCATAACCCTAACCCCAACACACCCCAAATCCTAATCCCAACCCTAACCATAACCCTAACCACAAGCCTAACCCTAATCCCAACCCTAACCCCAAAACACCCCTAACACTAATCCTAACTCTAACCCTAACCACAAACCTAACCCTAATCCCAACCCTAACCCTAATTCCAACCCTAACCCAAATTCCAACCCTAACCCAAATTCCAACCCTAACCCTTACTGTAACCCTAATTCTAACCCTAACCCTAATTCTAACCCTAATGCTAAGGCTAGGTTCACATTACATTTTACCAGCCCATTCAGCACATAGCGTTGACGGGCTGGTAACGGTATAGCATAACGCGATCGCGTTATGTTATACCCGCTAGCGCAGATGAATCAGCAGATGATTCATCTGTGCTAGCGGTGACGGAGCCCAGACGCTGCAGCCCACGTCCGAGGCTCCGTCACTGAATGACGGCACGTCGCAACGCAGCGCTAATGCGCGCCCTCAAATGGGGGTGAATGGCAGCGTTAACAGACTGCGTTACACCACGTTATACCGTGGTGTAACGCAATCCATCTAACGGACTGCCATAATGCAATATGAACCCTAACCCTATTCCTAACCCTAACCCTAACCCTAGTCCTAACCCTAACCCTAGTCCTAACCCTAACTGTAATTCTAACCCTAATGGAAAAATAAAAATAAAAATATTTTTATTTTATTATTGTTCCCTACCTATGGGGGTGATGAAGGGGGCGTTATTTACTATTTTTTTTATTTTGATCACTGTGATAGGGTTTATCACAGTGATCAAAATGTACTTTCATTCATTTTTTGAATCTGCCGGCTGGCAGATTACGGCGCCCATAGACCATTCAGGAGAGACGCCGGGAGGAAGACGGCGACTCCGGCGGTAACTGGGGGGGATCGGAAGCCTGGGGGGGGATCGGAGACCTGGGTAGGGATCGGATGCCTGGGGGGACCTAAAAAAAGAGGAGGGGAGCATTTAGTTACAGCGGTGACGGTCATCGCCATTTATCGGTGGCTGCGGCCGATCGCCGCCGTGACTTGGTGTGGGGGGGGGTCGGATCTTTGTCTCCAGCCATGGCAGATGCTATTGCAGCATCGGCCATGGCTGGATTGTAATATTTCACCAAATTTCATTGGTGAAATATTACAAATCGCTGATTGGCTGTTTCACTTTTAACAGCCAATCAAGTGATCGTAGCCACGTGGGGGTTAAGCCAAACCCCCTGTGGTGAAGCACAAAGGGTTTTGTGCCTGCGGGTCGGGTGACCTTCCAGTGACCCCGGTCACCCGGCCCGCAGGAACGCGATCCTTTCATGACGCCACATAGGCATCACAGGTCGGATTGGCACCGACTTTCATGACGCCTACGTGGCGTCACAGGTCGGGAAGGGGTTAAACTGCAAAGACATTTTTCGGAGGCCATCTTACAGGTCTCTTCCGACACCACCACTAGATCACCAGGGTGAATGTGTTCCATGATGCAATAGCCATGTTTGTGTTTTGAAGGGTGTTTATGATGGCCGTAACAAAAATGTTGACACAGTCTGTTGATGTGTACCCCCCCAGGGGGAAATGTTTGTCATCCCATACATTTTGTGTATGGCTATTGCAAGTATAGGAGCCCCGCTCCTTTCTAATGGTAAAAAAAAGTTATGAGACCCTCCTTTTTGTTTCTTCCAAGGGGGATAGGGGTGCAAATTTGGGGAAGGCCTTGCATTCATAGCCAAACAGTATGGGAGACCCAGTTCCTAATAATTGGTTGGTCAGCTGCTTCAACAATGCAACTCTCCACTTTTGGGTCTTCACCTTCAACACTAGCAATTCTACACTGTAGTTTCTTCAGCCTCAACACTGAAATGCTCCACTGCCAGGTGTTCTTTAGCCTCAACACTGCAATGCTCCACTGCGAGGTCTTCAGCCTCAACACTGCAATTTCCACTGCAGTTTCTTCAGCCTCAACACTGAAATTCTCCACTGCAGGTTTTCCAGACTCAACACTGACATTGTCCACTGCTGGGACTTCATCCCCAACACTGACATTCTCCAATGCAGGTTCTTCTGGCTCAACAATTCACTGCATAGCCAAACAGTATGGGAGTAACAAATTACTTGGAACAATGTTTTCAGGTGTCCATCCAGTCTGTCGGTTCAAAGGGTTATTGAGGTGCGTGTAATTTTGGGGCATGACAAGCCTTGCATTCAATGCATAGGCAAACAGTATGGCAGTACCAAATAAAGAATAATGGGAAATTTGCTTTCATGTGGCCATCCAGTATGTTGGTTCAAAGGGTTATTGGAGTGTTTGTAACCTTGGGGCAGGCCAGGGCTTGCATTCAATGCATAGGTAAACAGTATGGCAGTGTAAGGGGATGACTAGGTACGTCACGTGCTTCCCCACCTTTATTGATGTGCACATGTGATACATGAGGCACACTGACGTTTTATTAAAGTGAATGTTTTATTAATTGCCTTGCACTGTAATGTAAATGTATTTGTCCTGTATTGTGCCTAGATTTAGGGATAGTATAGAGGTTTGCATAGAATGATAGTGAGGTTAGTTTAGGGAGGGCACATTAGAATAAGGAATAGATCAGAGAGGGTCAATAGAGACAGGCAGCACAGGGGTTAATCCAAATGGGAGGTACAGCATAGAGGAGAATGATATAGGAAAGGGACTTCCTGGTTGAGTTCCCAAAGGGCAAGAAGCATATTGCTCGGGGAACAGTCTCTGGCTGAGAAGAGAGAGATGTGTGGAAAAATAGTGAAATGAGACCAGCTTATTGAGATCCTCTTATTTAGGATCCGGGGTCTAGAACCGGGACAGGAGCAACAGTGGACACTCTCCTGATGCCTCTCCTTACAGGAGCAGGACAAAGAGCAGATCAGGAGCTGATAGAGAAGAGGAACAAGAGAGACAAAGGGCAGATTTGAAGCTGATCATAAAAAATAACTTTAGGAACACGGTCAGTCCTAAGGATACGGCCGGGTTACCAGATAGTGGTAGCAGTTGAAGAAGACCAGCTTGTCAGATTTCCAGGGAAAGAAAAGAAAAGTGCTACTGTTTTTCATGTATGCTGCCATAGGAAAATACATTTGTGATGTCCAGTAAAGTTGTAACATTGAATGAACCTGTGGCAAGGTCAAGGGCGCAGCTATAATGAGGCGAGTTGAGCCTTTTGTCTCAGGTGGCGGCTGCTCACTGAAGCTAGGGGGCGGCAGAGCGGCACTCAGAACATGTGGTGCCGACTCTCCTAGTCCCGATTCTAACCCTCCCACCAGCTGTCACGGTGGGGACACTATGTGTCCTGCAGTGAGAGTGAGAGAAGCTGCCACGCCCCCATGCACCCCTTCCTGCCCTCCCAGCTGTCCAGATTATCACAGCGAGCATTTACCATAGTCCTCTGTAAATGTGCGAGCAGGACCTGTGATGAGGTCACAGTAGGGGAGGAGTTAGGTGTCACATGATCAGGCTCCTCCTGTGTGTAGGACTCTGCTGTGCTGGTCGTCATGGTGCTGGATGATAGTAACTTTCTGTGTGAGGGGCAGGAGGGGTTTACAGTGTGGATGTAACAGAGCCATGTGTGTGAGGTGTACGGAGCAGAGCCGTGTGTACGAGGTGTACGGAGCGTGGCCGCGTGTGTAAGAGGTGTACAGAGCAGAGCATGTGTACGAGGTGTACGGAGCGTGGCCGCATGTGTAAGAGGTGTATGGAGCGGAGCCGTGTGTGTACGAGGTGTACGGAGCAGAGCCGTGTGTGCGAGGTGTACGGAGCAGAGTCGTGTGTACGAGGTGTACGGAGCGTGGCCGCATGTGTATGAGGTGTACGGAGCAGAGCCGTGTGTGTACGAGGTGTACGGAGCAGAGCTGTGTGTGCGAGGTGTACGGAGCAGAGCCGTGTGTGTGCGAGGTGTACGGAGCAGAGCCGTGTGTACAAGGTGTACGGAGCGGGGCTGCGTGTGTACGAGGTGTACGGAGCGGAGCCTTGTGTGTGCGAGGTGTACGGAGCGGAGCCTTGTGTGTGCAAGGTGTACGGAGCGGAGCCTTGTGTGTGCGAGGTGTACGGAGCGGAGCCGTGTGTGTACGGGGCCACAAAGAGCGGATCCGAGCATGTATAAGGGTCCTGTTACTTTCGGGAGCTGTGTGCTTGGGGGCTGCAGGGGCGAAGGAGGGGTGCCATTATGTGCATGGGTCTGCGTGGGGACGGAGCGAATGCTGTTATCTATGTAGGGCTGGGTCCCTGTCCCGCTGTCCTGGCCAGGAGGTTTACTTTCCCGCATTAGAATCGTACATGCGGAAACCCCGTGGACCTCCCACACGTTCCGGCAGCCACGAGTCACGTTCCACCGGAAGTGACGTGCTGTAAGTCAGCTGAACGCCGGAAATGACCGCTGACCTCATTTCCGGCGGTCAGCTTACAGCAGCAGGTACTGTAACTCGTTCTCGGGAGAGTCTTCAGAACGGCGACGCATCGAGTCATGGGATCTGTTGGAGTGAGAGCTGGGAATTGTACGGAGCGCTGCATACAATACCCGGCTCTCACTGAGCGAGACAGGCAGGATCTGGGGATCTCATCATGGGATCTGTTCAACAGATGATGAGATCCCCAGATCCTGCCTGTCTCGCTCAGTGAGAGCCGGGTATTGAATGGAGCGCTGCATAGCTGATGAAATCCCCACATCCTGGGGAAATGAGGTCAGCGGTCATTTCCGGCAGTCAGCTGACTAACAGCACGTCACTGGCCGGGACAGCGGGACAGGGACCCGAAATCGGGACTGTCCCGCTGAAACCGGGACGGTTGAGAGGTATGTGTTTATAATTATTGTTTATGAAACAGTGTGATCTTGGTGCCAGCTGGAACTGCTGCCTTACAGAGCCGCTCTGTCTCCTATTTAGTGGCCATGGCCAGCTACTGCACATTTTCCCCCTATTCAAATCAAATGCACTATAGGGCCTCATGTATCGTGACTGTGCACTATAGGGCCTTATGTATCGTCACTGTGCACTATAGGGCCTCATGTATAATCACTGTGCATTATAGGGCCTCATGTATCATCTCTGCATATTAGGGCCTCATGTATCATCACTGTGCACTACAGGGCCTCATATATCATCAGGGTGCACTATAGGGCCTCATGTATCATCACTGTGCACTACAGGGCCTCATATATCATCAGTGTGCACTATAGGGCCTCATGTATCATCAGTGTGCACTATAGGGCCTCATGTATCATCACTGCATTATAGGGCCTCATGTATCATCACTGTGCACTATAGGGCCTCATGTATCATTACTGTACATTATAGGGCCTCATGTATCGTCACTGCGCACTATAGGGCCTCATGTATCATCACTGTGCACTATAGGGCCTCATGTATCATCACTGCACTGGCGTATAGTGCCTATGTAATCATCACTGTGCATTATAGGGCCTCATGTATCATCATGTGCACTATAGGGCCTATGTATCATCATTGTGCACTATAGGGCCTCATGTATCATCACTGTGCACTATAGGGCCTCATGTTACCTTCACAACAGTGAGGATCTTATGCTCGCCCCTACAAAGGATTCCATGCTCCTACCAAAGATTTATCCAGCTGATAAATCTGTGACTCAGAGGCAGGTAGTGGTAAGGGCAGGCGGGGCAGATTTATCCACTGATGTGATTCAGTGGATAAATCTGCCCATTTAATAGGACTTTTACTCATTAAGAAAGGAGGACGCTTTATTTTACTTCTAACACAAGTATGATTGTCTACAATGGGGAGGCTGTTTAAGAGTGACGTTGATCTAAGACTTGGGATGATGTACAGTATGCTCTTATAATATGCGTTGCACTGGATTTTATTGGTGTATTCATTTATGTCTTTTGTATATTTTTTCTATTGTCCAAGACCTTGAAGTTCTACGTGGCAAGAGGGTTTGTTGAACGATTTTGATTAAGGCCCAGCTGTTGATTTCTGAAACTGAACCATACAGTGAGTAGTATTCTTAATATCCTTTATTTTCTACTACTTATACAGAACTTTAACAAATATAAAAATCGATGTTTCAAACATATTCCTATTTAAAAGTGTATGTATTTCACATGTGCGTCAGGTTAGGCTAGTAAGAGTAAACTAGATTTATTTGTACTGATTTTACAATGGGGGAGGCGCCGTTTTGCAGTTCGCCTCAGGCAGCAGAGAGGCTAGGTTCACCCCTTGCTGAGGTGTATTTAGGCTTTCTGGCAAGAATTTGGTTCGGCGCCCCCCCAAGCACACATGTGATTTGCACACTTAGTCATGTACCGACGAGCTGCTCTCCCTAATGCTCTCAATGTTCAGTGAAAAACTGAGAGAAGCAGGAAGGTGAAGCTTGTGTCACAGAACCATAAGTATGAAAGTCGCATATGAGTGAAGTGTCCATGTGATGACTGCTGGAACCTGCAGAGCTGAATCATGACATTGCAGCTTCTGAATCCTCACAACTAATGCACTGCACACTTTTAGGGTTCTCCCTTACCGGTGGCAAGAGTACACGGTCATGTCAGCACAAGCATGTGATTTATATACTTCTGGCCACATTCCGACTAGACGTGCCCGGCCTCGCTCTGTTCATTTTCATTGAGTGAGGCCACACATGTCTAGTCAGCATGTGACCACATGTATGTAAATCGCTGGCACGAGAGAATCCTAACAGCATGCAGTGAGCACTGTGAGAATTCAGAAGTCTGCAGTCACATAGAATGACTTCAGACTCAGCACAGACCTGGAGAACCGCTCTAATGCTCCTAATATAAAGAAAAACATGACAATAAGTTAGTTTCACAAATAATATTTACATCCAGGTACCTTATAGATGACGTCGTCTCCTTCTTTTCTTCTTCTTGTCCAGACCCCATGATGAGTTTTCTCATCCACAGCCGTCTCTGCAGACTTGCATCTTCTGTTCTTCTGCACCAACTCTCCACACGATGCCCTTAAAGATAGAAGGGTCATTATAATGCTCCTAAATTAAAATATCTGCAATATACTGTCACCTCACATTATTCCACTCCCTCCTCACACTGTCTCCTCTCACATCCCCCTGTTCACCATACTGTCTCCTCATATATTTACCCCTCACTCTCTATACTGTCTGCTGACACATACCCGACTCACCATACTGTGTCTGCACACATCCCATCACCCTCACTCCCCAAACTGTGTCCACATACATTCACCTTTTCGCTCCCCATACTGTCTGCACCCTTCCCCCCACTCACCATACTGTGTCTGCACTCATCCCCCCATACTGTTTCCTCATACATGCTAATACTCTTCAGTGTCCTCAAATCCCCCCACACACATTAAATCCCACCATCCCACTCCAAATCCCCCATCCCCACTGCAAATCCCCCACACACATTAAGTACTCCCATCCCCCACTCCAAATCCCCACACACATTAAGTACCCCCCATCCCCACTCCAAATCCCCCCACATGAAGTACCCCCATCCCCACTTCAAATCCCCCCACACATAATGCATCACCATCACCACTCCAAAACCCCCCACACATAAAGTTCCCCATCCACACTCCAAATCCCCCCACACATAAAGTACCCCCATTCACACTCCAAATCCCCCACACATAAAGTACCCCCATCACCACTCCAAATCCCTCCACACAAACTACCCCCATCCCCACTCCAAATCCCCCACACATAAAGTACCCCCATCCCCACTCCAAATCCCCCACATAAAGAAACCCCCATCCCCACTCCAAATCCCCCACACATAAAGAATCCCCATCCCCACTCCAAATCCCCCCACACATAAAGTACCCCATCCCCACTCCAAATCCCCCCACACATAAAGTACCCTCATCCCCACTCCAAATCCCCCACACATTAAGTACCCCCATCCCCACTCCAAATCCCCCACACACATTAAGTACTCCCCATCCCCACTCCAAATCCCCCACACACATTAAGTACCCCCCATCCCCACTCCAAATCCCCCACATAAAGTACCCCATCCCCACTTCAAATCCCCCACACATAATGCATCACCATCACCACTCCAAAACCCCCCACACATAAAGTTCCCCCATCCACACTCCAAATCCCCCACACATAAAGTACCCCCATTCACACTCCAAATCCCCCACACATAAGTACCCCCATAACCACTCCAAATCCCTCACACAAACTACCCCCATCCCCCACTCCAAATCCCCCACACATAAAGATACCCCCCATCCCCACTCCAAATCCCCCACATAAAGAAACCCCCATCCCCACTCAAATCCCCCACACATAAAGTACCCCCCCCATCCCCCCAAATCCCCCCACACATAAAGTTTCCCCCATCCCACTCCAATCCCCCACCACATAAAGTACCCCATCCCCACTCCAAATCCCCCCACACATAAAGTACTCCCATCCCCACTCCAAATTCCCCCACACATAAAGTACCCCCATCCCCTACTCCAAATCCCCCACACAAAGTACCCACCATCCCCCACTCCAAATCCCCCCACACATAAAGTATCCCCATCCCCCACTCCAAATCCCCCACATAAAGAATCCCCCATCCCCACTCCAAATCCCCCACACATAAAGAATCCCACTATCCCCACTCCAAATCCCCCCACATATAAAGTACCCCATCCCCACTCCAAATCCCCCATACATAAAGCACCCCCATCCCCACTCCAAATCCCCCCACACAAAAAGTACCCCCCTTACTCATTTCAAATCCCCCCACACATAAAGTACCCCATCCCCACTTCAAATCCCCCACACATAAAGTACCCCCATGCCCACTCCAAATCCCCCCACACATAAAGTACCCCCATGCCCACTCCAAATCCCCCCACACATAAAGTACCCCCATCCCCCACTCCAAATCCACCCACACAAAATACCCCATCCCCACTCCAAATCCCCCCACACATAAAGTACCCCCCATCCCCCACTCTAAATCCCCCCACACATAAAGTACCCCCATCCCCACTCCAAATACCACCACACATAAAGTACCCCATCCCCACTCCAAATCCCCCCACACATAAAGAATCCCCCATCCCCACTCCAAACCCCCCACATAAAGTACCCCATCCCCCACTCCAAATCCCCCACATAAAGTACCCCCATCCCCACTCCAAATCCCCCCAAAAAACACCATATAACTAAAGATCCCCCATCCCCACTCCAAATCCCCTCACACATAAAGAATCCCCCCTTCCCACTCCAAATCCCCCCCACAATATAGTACCTCCATCCCCACTCCAAATCCCCCCACATAAAGTATCACCCCCCCATATTAGGCCCCCCGTTAATCTTCGGTGGTTTCTTCAGCTCCACAGTGGAGCACACTTACCACCATTGTTCCCCCTTCTTGCCGCCGCCGGCGAGTAATGTCAGCACTGTGATCACATGACTTGATCACGCTGCTGGCGTCGCTCAGACCCGGCGGTCAGAGCTTCAATTATACTGGTGTCTGTATAGACGCCAGTATAATTGGTCACTGGGAGGCGGCACGCAGCAGCTTATCTGCGCCGCCTGTCAGCTTGACAGCCGGCACAGGAACCGCCGACTCCCAGCCACTGGGGAGACACTGCGGATCGCCGCATTAGGCAGCCCGACTGCACCCCCCTGCCGGCTGCGCCCGGGGCACATGCCCCGGCTGCTTCCCCTGGATACGCCCCTGACCTGTGGAGTACAGCCATGGCCAAAAGTTTTGAGAATGACACAAATATTATATTTTCACATGATCTGCTGCCCTCTGGTTTTTATGTGTGTTTGACAGATGTTTTTATCACAGACAGAAATATAATAATTGCAAACATATGAGTAACAAAAGCTTATATTGCCAGTTAGAATGAGTTAATGCAGCAAGTCAATATTTGCAGTGTTGACCCTTCTTCTTCAGGACCTCTGCAATTCTCCCTGGCATGCTCTCAATCAACTTCTGGACCAAATCCTGACTGATAGCAGTCCATTCTTGCACAATCATATTTGCAGAATTTTTAGGTTTTTGTTTGTCCACCCATCTCTTGATGATTGACCACTAGTGTTGAGCGATACGATACTGCAAATATCGGGTATCGGCCGATATTAGCTGTATCGGGCTTTCGATTCCGAATACCGATATTTTCGTCATATCGAATACCGGAATCGGATTTGTCACTGTCACTGTCTGTGTCCGTCGGTCGGGTCTGTCACTGTCAGTGTCCGTCGGTCGGGTCTGTCAGGAGTCAGCGGCACTTACCTGGCAGAAGATCTCCGGCGGTCACGGCCTGGACTGCTTCATGGCCGCCATCATCTTTCCCCGGCGGTCACATGCAGTTTCTCGCGATAACTGCAGTGACTGCTGGGTAATCCCGGCCGTAAAGCAGTCAGTCCGATGACGTCACCGCCGGGGAAGCAGGTAATCAGCTGTGCTGCGTCGCGATGACAGGCTCTGCCTGTCATTGCGATGTAGCAGAGCTGGATCGCCGTGGGACAGTCGTTACTATGGACTGCGTCGGACAGGTGGTATACTCTTGGTTTGTTTTTTTTCTTTTTTTAGCAGGAGATCGATGGCGTCGCAGGAATGAGAGTACAATAAGTATGGAACTGAACATAGCGTTTGGTCGGCGTTATTTCCTTAATAGCCCCTTTATCCCTCTTGAGTGTCGACCTCAACCTCTGAAGGATCATACTGTGTTAATTCTGTTGGCTCCGTCGCGAATACAGACATGCTGCGTTGAAAAGACGCACCGCATGTTTGCGGTTGCCACTCTTATTGTACGCATGGGAGACGGATCTTGAATCCCCTCCACTAGCTGTAACCTTGGCGCTGGTGTTTGGCGCTGCGCAGGCACGCGCAAACACGCGGTTCTGACGTACCCTTAGAAAATAAAACTTTGTCTCTTTCATTAACTTTCTGCTGTCTTTTTTTGCATTTATACTTTGTAATAATGATCGTGCTATTGACGCTTCATTTTAGGCTTGCACCGGCAACAGCGTGACTTAACCTATCCGCTTGCCACGTAGGGCAAGTGGGAAGAGCCGGGTAAAGTGCCACAATTGGCACATCTTTTGATGCGCCAAATGTGGGGCTGCTGTAGCCTGGTATTATCAGGCTGTTGAGGGCCAAAATCCATGGGCCTTGACAGTCTTTTAATACCAGGCCGCAGCAGTCTGCATTTTACTTGGCTGGTTAACAAAAATAGGGGGACCCCTACGCCGTTTTTTTTTCGAGGGGATCCCCTATTTTTGTTAACCAGCCAAGCTAAGCAGACTGCTGTGGCCTGGTATTATCAGGCTTGCAAGGTCCATGGATATTGGATCCTTACCAGCCTGAAAAACCAGGCCTCAGCGGTCTGCTTCATCTGGCTGGTTAACAAAATAGGGGGGACCCCACGCCAATTTTTTTCGAGGGGATCCCCTATTTTTGTTAATCAGCCAAGATATGCAGACTGCTGTGGCCTGGTATTATCAGGCTGGCAAGGTCCATGGATCTTGGCTCCTTAACAGCCTGAAAATCCAGGCCTCAGCGGTCTGCTTCATCTGGCTGGTTAACAAAAATAGGGGGGACCCCACGCCAATTTTTTTTGAGGGGATCCCCTATTTTTGTTAACAGTTCCCTCTGACGTCACTGATTGTGTCCCTGGCTGACCTGAAGTGAAAGTGGAAAGCAATCAATTAAGCTTTCCACTTCCTCTCCTGTCAGCCAGGAGAGGAACTCATTCATTTGGGGGTTTACTGTGAGGCTGCAGCATTAGCTGCGGTCCCTGCAGTAAACATTAACCCTTTCTGAAGGATTACACCGTGGGACCTGACTGTACATCGGATTGGTAAGAATAATTTTGCTTTATTATTTTATTTTTATTACAGGAAATGGTTTTAGCAGGAAAATAAAATATGGTCAAAAACTGTGTGATTATTTCATTAAACTTCTTTTTTATTAAAGTGTGTGTGTTTGATTTTTCTTTCATACAATAGGATTAATAATTGATAGTTGTCTAATTGACAGCTCTCAATTATTAACCTGGCTTAAAGTGACCTTTCAATTACAAGGTCATTTTAACCCCTTATTAACCCATTCGCCACCGCTACAGGGCAATGGGAATAGACGGGCAAAGTGCCAGAAAGGGCAAATCTAATTAGAGATTTGCCCTTTCTGGGGTGTCTGGGGGCAGATGTTAGTAGCCGGGGGGGGGCAAAAATAATGGTCCCTCTCTGGGCTATTATTATCTGCCCCCACTCACTGGCTTTGTCTGTCTGGTTGCGAAAATAGGGCGGGAGCCCACGCATTTTTTTTCAGCAATTTTACACCTCATATATATATACATGTCATTAAATTTGTGACACATATATATATATATATATATATATATTTATATTTATAGTTCATACACTTCTACATAGTATAATAGCCGCTAATTCAATTGCCGGCTTTTGTGAAAATGCAGAACCCGACATGAAATGACACTTGGTTTACATAGAGTTAACCATGTCTTTTCATGTAGTTTGATATCTGATTTGCACAAACAATTACATGAGTGTAAGTGTGCAAAATTTCACACCTGTAGGGGTTAATTAAAGGTGTAAATTCGTAGCAAAAAAGTCCGGTTTTTTTACAACGAATTTACACCTTTAATTAACCCCTACAGGTGTGAAATTTTGCACACATAGACTGATGTAATTGTTTGTGCAAATCAGATTGCAAAGACGAAAGACATGGTTAACCCTATGTACACCAAGTGTCATTTCATGTCGGGTGCTTCTGTCTTTTCACAGAAGCCGGCTTTACCCGGCAATTGAATCAGAGGATATTTTACTATGTAGAAGTGTATAAACTATACATATATGTATATATATATGTCACAATGACATGTATATATATATATATATATGTATTCTATGTGTGTATATTTAGTGTTTACAAGGAAATAAAGGTTTTTTTTTAGTTGCGATATTTTGTTCCCATAGACTTACATGGGACTTCCGGTATCGGAATCGGATATCGGCGATATTTAGTGATATCGGCGATACCATTCCGATCCGATATTTTTTAGATATCGAGCAGTATCGCTCAACACTATTGACCACAAGTTCTCAATGGGATTAAGATCTGGAGAGTTTCCAGGCCATGGACCCAAAATCTCTATGTTTTGTTCCCTGAGCCATTTAGTTATCACCTTTGCTTTATGGCAAGGTGCTCCATCATGCTGAAAAAGGCATTGTTGATCGCCAAACTGCTCTTGGAGGGTTGGGAGAAGTTGCTCTTGGAGGACATTCTGGTACCATTCTTTATTCATGGCTGTGTTTTTAGGCAAGACTGTGAGAGAGCCGATTCCCTTGGCTGAGAAGCAACCCCACACATGAATGGTTTCAGGATGCTTAACAGTTGGCATGAGACAAGACTGGTGGTAGCGCTCACCTTGAGGCGTTTTCCTGATGTCCCAAACAATCAAAAAGGGGATTCATCAGAGAAAATAACTTTACCCCAGTCCTCAGCAGTCCACTGCCTGTACCTTTTGCAGAATATCAGTCTGTCCATGATGTTTTTTCTGGAGAGAAGTGGCTTCTTTGCTGCCCTCCTTGAGACCAGGCCTTGCTCCAAGAGTCTCCGCCTCACAGTGCGTGCAGATGCACTCACACCTGCCTGCTGCCATTCCTGAGCAAGCTCTGCACTGCCGGTAGCCGATCCCGCAGCTGAAACACTTTTAAGAGACGGTCCTGGCGCTTGCTGGTCTTTCTTTGGCGCCCTGGAGCCTTTTTGGCAACAATGGAACCTCTCTCCTTGAAGTTCTTGATGATGCGATAGATTGTTGACTGAGGTGCAATCTTTCTAGCTGCGATACTCTTCCCTGTTAGGCCATTTTTGTGCATTGCAATGATGACTGCACGTGTTTCTTTAGAGATAACCATGGTTAACAGAAGAGAAACAATGATGCCAAGCACCAGCCTCCTTTTAAAGTGTCCAGTGGTGTCATTCTTACTTAATCATGACAGATTGATCTCCAGCCATGTCCTCATCAACACCCACACCTGTGTTAATGGAGCAATCACTGAAAAGAGGTTAGCTGGTCCTTTTAAGGCAGGGCTGCAATGATGTTGAAATGTGTTTTGGGGGATAAAGTTCATTTTCTAGCCAAATATTGACTTTGCAAGTAATTGCTGTTAAGCTGATCACTCTTTATAACATTCTGGAGTATATGCAAATTGCCATTAGAAAAAGTGAAGCAGTAGACTTTGTAAAAATTAATATTTGTGTCATTCTCAAAACTTTTGTCCATGACTGTACAGACTGTTTATTGTAGCTCCATTATTAAAGATTAAAACAATAGAGACTGTGGAAACTTCAGTAACTGAAGTGAGTACACCATTGCATATTGCATTAAAAAGACTTATCATTATTCATGGGAGACATCAGGGTGTGGGAATAGTTCCAACTGTCACCACGACTATCACACTGGGTGTCTTACAGCAGTACCAAATAAATAAGAATGGGAACTTTGCTTTAATGTGGTCATCCAGTATGTTGCTTCAAAGGGGTATTGGGGTGCGTGTAACTTTGGGGCAGGGCAGGCCTTGCATTCAATGCATAAGCAAACAGTATGGCAGTACCAAATAAAGAATAATTTCAACTTTGCATTCATGTGGCCATCCAGTACATTGGTTCAAAGAGTTATTGGAGTGCGATTAACGTTGGGGTAGGGCAGGGCAGGCCTTGCATTCAATGCATAGGCAAACAATATGGCAGTACCAAATAAAGAATAATGGGAACTTTGCTTTCATGTGGCCATCCAGTATGTTGGTTCAAATGGTTATGTAACAACCCTGGTGGCATCACTGCATGGCCTCCCATCCCTCACACACCTACTTGCTCACTGCTCCAGGTCATGCTGTGATTTCTGTCTGCTGCCAGCTACAGGCTCTGTACCTCTTGCTTTCTATCTGTGCTCTGCATGTCTGCTGGCTGTGTCCATAGGGGGGCGGCATCAGAACTCTCTGGTTCTTATGAAGTCAGGGTGCACCTGACTGACCAATTACCATTAGCACTCTAGTATTTAAGGAAGCTCCACCCTGTGGATCGGGCCTGTGCAATGTGTTAACTCAGTGTCTTGCTGCTGAGCTGCCAGGCCTTGCTTTGTGTTCCTCCATCTTGGAGACTTCACTTCTAGCTTTGCCTTGTACCTGTTTGTCCCCCCCCAGGAGGCAGTATATCCTGGTCCCGGTGTCTTTGTCCCTGTACCTTGTCTTGTGTCATTACCTTGTCTGAACTCTGTCCTACCTTTGTCTCTTGGTCTGCTTGTCTGTGGTTTCTTCCCTGCTGTGTCTTGCCTTGTGGTCTCTCTGTATCTCGCTCTGCCTCTTGTCCGCACTCCTACGGTTCTGATCTGCTTTGCTACTGCAGCTGCAGCAATCTCTTGCTGCAGCTCCTCTCCGCATATCTTGCGGTTCCGCTCTGCCTCGCTCCTGTCGCTGCAGCAATCTCTTGCTGCAGCTCTTCTCCACATTCTTGCGGTTCCGCTCTGCCTCTCTCCTGCCGCTGCAGCAATCTCTTGCTGCAGCTCCTCTCCATATATCTTGCGGTTTCGCTCCGCTTTGCTCCTGCCTCTGCAGTATCTCTTGCGGCTCTACAGCCCTTCTCCGCACCCTTGCAGTACTCCTCCTGTGTGAACAGGTCTCTACCTGTTTCTCCATACTCCATTCCTTTCTGTCTGTACCAGTGCTGGTACCTGCTGTGCGAACAGGTCTCTACCTGTCCCTCCATATACTAGTCAGTTCCAGTATCTGCATTTGCTGTGTGAACAGGGCCTGCCCTGTGTCTCATCCGTGCCAGCGTGCCCTGTGTCTCATCCGTGCCAGCCTGCCCTGTGTCTAATCCGTGCCAGCCTGCTCTGTGTCTCATCCGTGCCAGCCTGCTCTGTGTCTCATCCGTGCCAGCCTGCCCATTGTCTCATCCGTGCCAGCATGCCCGTTGTCTCATCCATGCCAGCCTGCCTTGTGTCTCATCCGTGCCAGCCTGCCCTGTGTCTCATCCGTGCCAGCCTGCCCTGTGTCTCAGCCTTGCCACCGTCTCCCCAAGTGTGATCAGCAGCCACAGCCAGACACCACCCTGGAGTGGTACCTGGCAGCTGCCTGCCGCACAAGCCTGACCTCACCATCAGAGGCTCCAGTGAAGACCGAGGCAGCGGTCTTAGTCACGCCCCTTCCAGGGTAGTCTGGCTTGTGGCACAGTGGGGCCACAACCCCCTTGGCTCACGCCTATCAGCCAGGGCGTGAGCGTGATAGGTTATTGGAGTGCGTGTAACGTTGGGGCAGGGCAAGCCTCGCATTCAATGCATAGGCAAACACTGTGGGAGAACCAGATAAATAAGAATGGGAACTTTGCTTTAATGTGGCCATCCAGTACATTGCTTCAATGGGATATTGGGGTGCGTGTAACTTTGGATCAGGACAGGCCTTGCATTCAATGCATAGGCAAACAGTATGGCAGTACCAGATAAATAAGAATGGAAACTTAGCTTTAATGTGGCCATCCAGTACGTTGCCTCAATGGGGTATTGGGGTGCGTGTAACTTTGGGGCAGGGCAGGCCTTGCATTCAATGCATAGGCAAACAGTATGGCAGTACCAAATAATAAGAATGAGAACTTTGCTTTAATGTGGCTGTAAGGAGTTACAGAGACTGAAGCCCCCGTCTCACACAGTGATCTCGCTAGCGAGATCGCTGCTGAGTCACTAGTTTTGTGACGCAGCAGCGAGCTCCCCAGCGATATCGCTGTGTGTGACATTCAGCGACGATCAGCCCCCCTGCCGGGTATCGCTGATCGTCGCTGAAGGTCCTGGACATTTTTTTGATCGCTGGTCTCCCGCTGACAGGCACGCATCACTGCGTGTGACAGGCGGGAGACCAGTGCCTGGAAACCCGCTGTGTACCTTGGATACCAGCGCCCTGATGCAGGGAGCTGGTAACCAAGGTACACAGCGGGTTTCCAGGCACCGCGCAGCGCCTGGAAACCCGATGTGTACCTTGGTTACCAGCTCCCTGCATCAGGGCGCTGGTATCCAACGTACACTGCGGGTAACTAAGCGATGTTACCCCAGTGTCACTTGTACTGATCGCTGCCTGAGCTGCCTGTTTGGCAGCTCAGCAGCGATAATGTAGCGATACACCAGTGATCCTGATCGTTGTCGGAATCGCTGGTGTATCGCTATGTGAGACCCGGGCTTGACCTATGCCCCCAAACACTTCCCAGTTAACTGTTGGTAACTGTGAATATTCTAATCTAAATATTGATGTTATAATGTACCTAATGCTGCCATGGATAGTGAATAGTGAATCAGCTGTGTAACTTGACTGGGTTGAATGAGGTTCAAATGAATCCTTTAGTACAGCTTCAACCTGTCAGACTTTATATCTTGTATATGAACATTCATTTTTGTATATATTGTAATATACCTCATCTATAAGCATTTTGCTATGTAACCATCTCCTACATCCGATTTAGATACATGAATGATAAATCTGCCATTTCCGCTGATATGCACATGATTTAATGCAGGCAATTTGATAGTCATACATACGCACCTATGGGAGCATATTGGATTGACATCGCATTTTTAAATGTTTTTTGTTATCTGTGTATATTTTCTAATAAAGTAAATATTTTATGGTAATATGCTTCTAGTGCTTTTTGGATTACATAAGAACGAAATGTGTGTGTGGCTGCTCTAAATGACTGCTTTTAAGATGCTTAACTTGAACTTTATTTTAGGCTAATGCAGCACACAGGGCTCTTACAATGGACGTACTTCCCACAAAGGAGTGGGGGAAGCCCCCAAGGACTGAGGACTTGACGGACAGGTTGAGTTCATTTAAAATAAACTGTATCTTTACCTGTAGGCGGATGGGACTGGGATTCAATGGACTCTCCTGTGGAGCAAAAGGACTGTCTGCGGCTGCGGTGGGTAATGTCCGGCACCCTCTGTTGAGCCAGGAGACATTGTGTGAATATTTAACTCCCTTCGTGGAGTATTACTTTGTGTATAATAAAGTTTTAAAGAGTTATATGGTCGGGGATGACCATTATTAAAGGATGAGGGAGTGTAAGGGTTTACAGAGACTGACCTATGCCCACAAACACGTCCCGGTTAACTGTTGATAACTCTGAATATTCTAATCTAAATATTGATGTTATAATGTAAATAATGCTGCCATGGATATGTATATTGTATAGATAGGGAAAGCGAAGTTATAAGTTTAGCCACTAGAGGGGGGCATTGTAGGCTAATAATAGGAACTTAGAGTAAGATAGAAAATAGTTAAATCAAGGAGGGGCCTACTGTGGGTAAGTCAGGAACATTTCCTGGGTTGTAGTTAGTAGGGCCAGGGAGTCCAAGCAGGCTAGAAGGGCCTTAGTTCCCAGGCAGAACAGTGGGCCACATAACATTACTAAGTGGAAGCCCAGTCGTCCAGGGCCTTGGGGCCAGAAGCTACAGCAGTGGAGGAATGCAGAACAGCACCAGGATGTTGAAGCTAGCTATGTGGGCAGATGCCCTTATGTTTGGGGTAAAACTGACAGGGGAACTCCTACAGGTAGTAAAGCTGGACAGAAGGAACGCTGCTGTACCGGACAAGCCGGTACGACCCGGGGGCATTCCTGACAAAGTAGGAAAGAGCACAGGGAAAGAGAAGGAAGCATGCTATGTGAAACCCTATGCTGATGCGGTAACTGAATTGGACGTGCTGATATTGAATTCAAGTAAACTTGTTCATGTTAAGTTGGAATTGCACTCTGTCTCTTTTTGTGTGAATTGGACCGGAGCAGATCCTCAGCAGACCAAAGAGGACCCTGAGGGATCGGAAAGCAGAGAGACAGGTACGCTGACTGAAGGACATTGTATTTATGTGGCGGGAGACCAGGGCGCGTATAATCATTTACTCTCAGCCACGACTATGGCCCTGGCTTCCCCTACATGGCCATCCAGTACCTTGCTTCAAAGGAGTATTGGGGTGCGTGTGACTTTGGGCAGGGCATGACTTGCATTCAATGCATAGGCAAACAGTATGGCAATGCCAAATAAATAAGAACTTTGGGAACTTTGCTTTAATGTGGCCATCTAGTACTTTGCTTCAAAGGGGTATTGGGGTGCGTGTAACTTTGGGGCAAGGCAGGCCTTACATTCAATGCAAAGGCAAACACTATAGGAGACCCACTTTCCTATAATGGGAACATTCTTTCATGAGGCCCTCCTGTACGTTTCGCCAAAGGGGTTTTGGGGTGCGTCCTAATTTTTGGCAGCCCAGACACTCACTGCATAGGAAATAACAGTATAGGAGACCCACTGTTTAATAATGCTAACAATAAAGCATAGCCGGCTGATGGCCTTTTAAGAATATTAATGCTGCCTGATGACCCTATAAAAATAGGCTTTGTGACTTTCAGAGTCCCTCCTTCATAAATGAAACAGGATGTGTCTGATGATGTGTCACATACCACATGGCCAGCTAAGGTTGTTTTATGTTAAATGACATTTCCCTGTGAATGCATTTGTATTGGTTGAAAGCAATGCTAAAGTTGAAAAAAGCATCAAAAACGCTACGTATGAACATAGCCCAAGTGGTGGAGGTACATTTTTTGGGGAGTTATTTATTTTTGCCTTACATGCAAATCATTACCCTGGTAAAGATGTTCCTTAACATATTTCCTAGGAAAATCCATTTTGGTTGCATTTTTGTATGTTTTAGTCTGCGCCTGTAAAAGTGGCATAACACTCTGACAACATTGTTCACAACAGTGACCTAGGAGTCAGAAATGCTTCCAGGGGTCTTCCCCATGATGTTCCCTTGTCATTTGAGTACTGTTCCCATAGATTTCTGACATTTTGATACCCTAAAAAGACCTCCGGGGGGGGTCGCAACAAAAAAGCTTGGGTTTCCCATAGACTTACATTGGGCTCGTTGCTCGAGTCGAGCACCAGAGCACTCAAATTTGCGCGACCCGAGCAATGAGCACCTAAGCATTTTAGTTCTCGCTCATCACTAGTCATTACGAGTTTGTAGATGCCAAAAATCTATAGGTTCTTATTATTTCAATTGTAAAAAAATGCGTTTTTTTTTATGCTCTGAGGTGGCGTTTTTATTGATAAGATTTTAGGATAGACAAGATGTTTTGATCACCTGCTATTGCAATGTTGCTGTGACCAAAAAAAACGTAATTATGGAGTTTTGATTTTTTTTCTCATTATGCCGTTTACCGATCTGATTAATTCTTTTTATATTTTGACTCAGGCGTTTCTGAACTCGCGATAACAAACGTATTTTTTTACTTTTTTTTAAATTGCTTTGTTTTGAACGAGGCAAAAGGGGGGTGATTTGAACTTTTTATATCTTTTTAATATTTTTAATTTTTTTTAACATGCTTCAGTAGTCTCCTTAGTAGATGTGAAGCTGCGATCTTCTGATCACTTGTGCTTCACATCTTAGGGCAGCAGTTAACTTGCGCAAACCAGATACGCATTATTAGTTCCACCCATCGGCGCCCCTGTCACATGATTGCGGGGCGCCGATGGATTGACATGACAATCCAGGGTCTGCAGGAGAACTCTGATGCTGTCATTGCCGAACTTGCCGATGTCACTACTACAGATCTATCCCTGAGGTGTCTACCTTTTTCTATCTATCTATCTATCTATCTATCTATCTATCTATCTATCTACTACTATCTATCTATCTATTTGTATGGCAAGAGTCAAGGCAGCCCCCAACGACGCAGGAGTTTCGTGCAGCACCAATGTGTCTTTTAACCGCTCAGACAAGCCCTGACAAAACTGTCTCTAGGTGTCAGTGGCCCACCTACAGAACTCAAAACAAAATGCCTCTGCCGGTTGGCCTCCCTGCTAGATCTTACGTGGTTTATATTCCGCATCATAAACGAAGCTGAGAACAGTGAAAAATCCATCCACTGACTGGAGTGACAATGAGTCAGATGGTAGTGAAAAGGCCCAGGATTGAGGGTCTACTTGAAGGAGGGAGACAACAATCCCCACCCTCTGTACCTCACTCACAGATAACCGCAGATGAAGCCTGAAATAGAGCCTACAGAATTCCCAGAATCAAACAAACTTAACCAAACCCTCAGAAAATCTATTAGGGGAAAGCCACTTCAGGTTCCAGTTCAGCTGGCTGTTGTGTAGAAAGCCAAGACCATAAGTCTGATAGCTCAAGTGACAAACCCAGTAGCTGTCTTGCAAGGCTAGCAACGGGATCCATGTCAAGATTCAAAAATGTGGAGCGAGTGAAAATGCCACGCTGTGATTATACATGAGATATGGAAATGGGCCCTTCACTGACCGTTGGGCGGGGCCCTAACTATCCCTATTCCCAAAGGTATCTCTGAAGGTTGAGAGTTTTGGGCCTGGTGCTTTACTGTTCTCCTGTTATTTCCTCAGCTGTCCCCACCCCATCCTCCAGGACTACCAAGTACTGAAATGTTAGTGTATCAACTAGAGTTGAGCGATACTTTCCGATATCCTAAAGTATCGGAATCGGAATGGTATCGCCGATATCACTAAAATATCGGCGATACCCGATACCGATACCGGAAGTCCCATGTAAGTCTATGGGAACAAAATATCGCAACTAAAAAAACCTCTTTCTTTCCTTGTAAACACTAAATATACACACATAGAATACATATATATATATATATATATATACAATGTCATTGTGACATATATATTATACATATATGTATAGTTTATACACTTCTACATAGTAAAATATCCTCTGATTCAATTGCCGGGTAAAGCCGGCTTCAGTGAAAAGACAGAAGCACCCGACATGAAATGACACTTGGTGTACATAGGGTTAACCATGTTTTCATGTCGTTTGCTATCTGATTTGCACAAACAATTAAATCAGTCTAAGTGTGCAAAATTTCACACCTGTAGGGGTTAATTAAAGGTGTAAATTCGTTGTAAAAAAACGGACTTTTTTGCTACGAATTTACACCTTTAATTAACCCCTACAGGTGTGAAATTTTGCACACATAGACTGATGTAATTGTTTGTGCAAATCAGATAGCAAAGGACATGGTTAACCCTATGTACACCAAGTGTCATTTCATGTCGGTTCTGCATTTTCACAAAAGCCGGCAATTGAATTAGCGGCTATTATACTATGTAGAAGTGTATGAACTACAAATATAAATATATATATATATGTGTCACAAATTCAATGACATGTATATATATATATATGAGGTGTAAAATTGCTGAAAAAAAATGCGTGGGCTCCCGCCCTATTTTCGCAACCAGACAGACAAAGCCAGTGAGTGGGGGCAGATAATAATAGCCCAGAGAGGGACCATTATTTTTGCCCCCCCCCGGCTACTATATCTGCCCCCAGACACCCCAGGAAAGACAAATCTATAATTAGATTCGCCCTTTCTGGCACTTTGCCCGTCTATTCCCATTGCCCTGTAGCGGTGGCGAATGGGTTAATATGGGGTTAAAGCCACCTTGCTATTGAAAGGTGACCTTAAGCCAGGTTAATAATTGAGAGCTGTCAATTAGACAACTATCAATTATTAATCCTATTGCATGAAATAAAAATAAAACACACACACTTTAATTAAAAATCATTTTAATGAAATAAAGACACATGTTTTTGACCATCTTTTATTTTACTGCAAAAACCATTTCCTGTAATAAAAATAAATAAAAAAGCAAAATTATTCTTACCTATCCCATGCACAGTCAGGTCCCACGGTGTAATCCTTCAGAAAGGGTTAATGTTTACTGCAGGGACCGCAGCTATTGCTGCAGCCTCACAGTAAACCCCCAAATGAATGAGTTCCTCTCCTGGCTGACAGGAGAGTAAAGGCTGGGTGTCACATAACGATACACCAGCGATCCCGACAACGATATGCACTTGTCAGGATCGCTGGTGTATCGCTACATGATCGCTGCTGAGCTGCCAAACAGGCAGCTCAGGCAGCGATCTGGGACAGCGACACTGCGGGTAACATCGCTTAAGGGCCTGTCTCACATAGCGATATCGCTACCGAGATCGCTGCTGAGTCACTAGTTTTGTGACGCAGCAGCGAGCTCACCAGCGATATCGCTGTGTGTGACATTCAGCGACGATCAGCCCCCCTGCCGGGTATCGCTGATCGTCGCAGAAATGTCAGGACCTTTTTTTGATCGCTGGTTTCCCTCTGACAGGCACGCATCGCTGCGTGTGACAGGCGGGAGACCAGCGATCCGCTGGTAACCAAGGTACACAGCGGGTTTCCAGGCACCGCGCAGCGCTTGGAAACCCGCTGTGTACCTTGGATACCAGCTCCCTGCATCAGGGCGCTGGTATCCAAGGTACACAGCGGGTTTCTAGGCACAGCCCTCGCGCTGGAAACCCGCTGTGTACCTTGGTTACCAGCGGATCGCTGGTCTCCCGCCTGTCACACGCAGCGATGCGTGCCTGTCAGCGGGAAACCAGCGATCAAAAAAAGGTCCTGACATTTCAGCGACGATCAGCGATACCCGGCAGGGGGGCTGATCGTCGCTGAATGTCACACACAGCGATATCGCTGGTGAGCTCGCTGCTGCGTCACAAAACTAGTGACTCAGCAGCGATCTCGGTAGCGATATCGCTATGTGAGACGGGCCCTTAAGTGGAAAGCTTAATTGATTGCTTTCCACTTTCACTTCAGGTCAGCCAGGGACACAATCAGTGACGTCAGAGGGAACTGATTAACAAAAATAGGGGTTCCCTTCGAAAAAAAAATGGCGTGGGGTCCCCCCTATTTTTGTTAACCAGCCAGATGAAGCAGACCGCTGAGGCCTGGATTTTCAGGCTGTTAAGGAGCCAAGATCCATGGACCTTGCCAGCCTGATAATACCAGGCCACAGCAGTCTGCATATCTTGGCTGATTAACAAAAATAGGGGATCCCCTCGAAAAAAATTGGCGTGGGGTCCCCCCTATTTTTGTTAACCAGCCAGATGAAGCAGACCGCTGAGGCCTGGATTTTCAGGCTGTTAAGGAGCCAAGATCCATGGACCTTGCCAGCCTGATAATACCAGGCCACAGCAGTCTGCATATCTTGGCTGATTAACAAAAATAGGGGATCCCCTCGAAAAAAATTGGCGTGGGGTCCCCCCTATTTTTGTTAACCAGCCAGATGAAGCAGACCGCTGAGGCCTGGTTTTTCAGGCTGGTAAGGATCCAATATCCATGGACCTTGCCAGCCTGATAATACCAGGCCACAGCAGTCTGCTTAGCTTGGCTGGTTAACAAAAATAGGGGATCCCCTCGAAAAAAAAACCGGCGTGAGGTCCCCCCTAAATTTTGTTAACCAGCCAAGTAAAATGCAGACTGCTGCGGCCTGGTATTAAAAGACTGTCAAGGCCCATGGATTTTGGCCCTCAACAGCCTGATAATACCAGGCTACAGCAGCCCCACATTTGGCGCATCAAAAGATGTGCCAATTGTGGCACTTTACCCGGCTCTTCCCACTTGCCCTGTAGCGGTGGCAAGCGGGGTAATAAGGGGTTAATGTCACCATTGATTGCACGGTGACAATAAGCCCGGTTAATAATGGAGAGGCGTCAATAAGACACCGATCCATTATTAATCCCAAAGTTTTTAAATGTATAAAAAAAAGACAAAGCAAGAAAAAAGTCTTTTAATGAAATAAAAGAGACAACACAGTTTTCATTAATTTTATTATACTCTCATTCCTGCGACGCCATCGATCTCCTGTAAAAAAAGAAAAAAAACAAACCAACAGTATACCACCTGTCCGACGCAGTCCATAGTAACGACAGTCCCACGACGATCCAGCTCTGCTACATCGCAATGACAGGCAGAGCCTGTCATCGCAACGCAGCACAGCTGATTACCTGCTTTCCCGGCGGTGACGTCATCGGACTGACTGCTTTACGGCCGGGATTACCCAGCAGTCACTGCAGTTATCGCGAGAAACTGCATGTGACCGCCAGGGAAAGAAGATTGCGGCCATGAAGCAGTCCAGCCCGTGACCGCCGGAGATCTTCTGCCAGGTAAGTGCCGCTGACTCCTGACAGACCCGACCGACGGACACTGACAGTGACAATCCCGATTCCGGTATCCGATATGACGAAAATATCGGATCTCGGAATCGGAATTCCGATACAGCCAATATCGGCCGATACCCGATATTTGCAGTATCGGAATGCTCAACCCTAGTATCAACCTATAGTTCAAACAGAGATAACAGAAAAGCCACAAACATACAAAAACAATCATCAAAGATAGAGAGAGGTATATGGGGAAGGGGAAGAAAGTAACAACAGATAGGAATATTGAAAGAGACAAGCATACACTCAAAAGCAGCATCCAACAATCTCCAGCAGCAACAAATGATTTTCAACTCGGCAGAGCAACGCCAGGGAACCAGGAAGGTAAACTTTCACTGGCAAGGAAGAGAAAACCTAGCCAGTTTTTTAGAGAGAGCGAATGACCAGATCAGGAACAGCTGAGAGATGGAGCTGCATATTTCTAACCAGCATAGAAAGGGTCGTTAACCTCTTCAGCACCAAAGGAAACAAATCAATTGAAACACACAGGCTAAATGGTGACCTACGTTTCACAATGTGTAATGACTTTCTAACCCCTGATCTCCTAAGACAATGTGACACACTTGTGACACATACCAACTATAAAGGATGAGACTGGAGAGATCCAGAATGCCACCACATGTGATGAACCTACACCTTGCCACCCTGCCTGACGTCACTATTACGTCAGATGGATCACGTAATGCGGTGTCTCCACTTTCATCAACGTGATGTTACCTACCCCTGGGGACATGTAAGGTCAAATTGGTACAGTTTTACACAGATGCCCCTGTCCACACAGGCCACTGATGTGGCACCACACTCGATCACTCAGAGGCGTATCTAGGTTTTCTGGCACCCGGGGAAAGAATTCAGTTTGGCGCTCCTCCCCCCCACCACGACTGTTAGGATTTGCTGGGGGGATTAATTTTATAATTAAAGGGTGCATCCAGGTTTGAAATGAAAATCTGCAGTTACTATTGGTGGCAGCAGGCTTCTGAATTTTCACAGTGCATGCACTTTACCCTTTTAGGATTCTTCTTTGCATAAGTATGTGATTTGAATCTTCTGGTCACATTTTGACTAGACGTGCCCGGCCTCACTCAATTCATTCTTATTGAGTGAGGCAATGAATGTCTATTTAGCAAGTGACCACATGTATGCAAATCACCGGCACCAGAGAATATTGACAGCGTGCAGTGTGCACTGTGAGAATTCAGAAGTCTGCAGTCACATAGAATGACAGCAGACTCATCATAAACTTGGACAACCCCTTTAATGCTTCTAACATAAATAAAAATATGAGAATTAAGATCACAAAATTTTTTTTACATATGAGTACCTTATAGATGACATTGTCTCTGGAATCGTTCTCTTTCTTTTCTTTTTCATCATGTCCAGACTCCATGAGTTATCTCATCCAAAGCAGACTCTGCAGACTTCCAAATTCTCCTGTCTTGAGCAGCACATCCCCACATGACGCCTTAAAGATAGTAGTGTCATTATAATGCTCCCAAATATATATTTGCCCTATGCTGAGCCCCTGAATAAATATTTGCCCTCACTATATTCCCTGCACAAAATATGACCCCACGCTATCCCTCTTATGATACATGCTCTCCACACTGCTCCCTCCTTTCCCTATTGGGCCCCCTCTTCACACTGTTCTCTCTCACTGAGTACCCCTATAGGGCCCAGTCTCTAAACTGTGCCCCCTAATCGCACCCCTATTTGGTATACTGTCACCTCCTGGCTGTGCCCTTACACTGTTGCCCCATGCTACACCTCCACACTACCCAGTCTCTATTCTGTGCCCTCTCACACTTTTTCCCCCCATACTGTCTACTCGCACGTTTCCCTTTCCCTCCTCATACATTTACCCTCTCACTTTCCTTACTGCCTCCTCACATATCCCTCTGACTCCCCATACTCTGTCCGTACCCAACCCATCACCCCCCTACTGTGTCCTCATACATTTTCCCCTTGCTCCTCATACTGTGTCCGCACCATACCACCACTCACCATACTGTCTCTGCACCCTTCCTTCAAGCGTGAACCCCATCTCATACCTTCCTCCTCATACTGTGTCTTCAAATTTCTCTCACTCCCCATATTGTGTCTGTACTTGTCACTTCCCTACTCCTCAAATTTGTGTCCTCAAGTCATGCCCTGTTACATGAAATCTCACCCAGCTAAAAACCCATCACAGTAAATCTCCCCACACAGTAAATACCCCCACACACAAAGTAAATACCCCACACACAGTAAATACCTCCCTCACACACACAAACAGTAAATACCCCCACACAAAGTAAATACCCCTTCACACACAGTAAATACTCCCACACACAGTAAATATCCCCCACACACAGTAAATACCCCCACACACAGTAAATACCCCCCTCACACACACAGTAAAAGAACACTGGGAGCTGGCGCGTTGCAACTTCTCTGTGCCAACTTTCAGCTTCATAGTCAGCTCAGAAAACACCCGACTCCAGGTCCAGGTGGGGCGTCAGGAATGCTGCAGGGCAACCACTTCGCACCATTTGCATTGGGGGCTCGAATGCACCTTCTGGGCAGCTGCGCGGGGGGCACATGCTTCGGCTGCCCCCCTAGTACGCCTCTGCGCTCACAACCTTGCAGGTTGAGAGGCCCCTTCACTGGGCACCAGTGAACAAAAGTGCTGTCACCCCGGGTTTGTACTGCAACCGTTCCTCGTTAGATATAACCAGAGATTATTTTGGGCCAGAAACCACCCCAAAGTGCATAGACGTTTAAACCGAGAAAAAAACGGTGTGGATTCATGGATCAAGATTAAAATTCATACACATGTGGCCAAAATTGTTGGTTCCCCCTCGTTTATGATGGAAAACCCACAATGGTCCAAAATTTATCTTGAATCTGACAAAAAGTAATATAAAAAATCTTGAAAATGAACAAATGAAGTCACATTGTTTTTTAAACCATGCTTCCACAGAATTTTAAAAAAATAAAAATCATGAATTTGGCCTGGACAGAAATGATGGTACCCTCAAAATATGGACAAAGGGACATGTTAATTCAAGGTGTGTCAATAATTAGATCAAGGGTGTCTACAACTTGATCGGAGTGGGTACAATATCATGTGCGTTTGGTGATTTTAGGGTGAAATAGGTCGGGCAGGGAGTCGCGGCTCAGGGTTCTGCTGCATTTTTTGGCTGGCAGTTCCCCACTTGACCGCGGTGAATGACGTTTTGGGAAAAATTTCGAAATTTCCTGCTAATCACTTCACACTCGATCAGGGGGGAGCCTGCGAGAAGTTTATTATTCTGCGGGTTTTTTAAGCCAGGCGGGATACTTAATGGTATTTGGGTCTTTTTGGTCGGGTCTGTCGGAGTCGCGGCACTTACCTGGCAGAAGATCTGGCGGGGGGCTGGACCTTCATGGCCGAAATCTTTTTTCCCCCGGGGTACAGCATTTTTCTGCGAAACTGCAGTGAGCGGGGTAACCCCGGGCCCGTAAAGCAGCAGTCCGTACGTCCCCCCGGGGGAAAGCAGGTAATCAGCTGTGCGGTTGCATGACGGCTTCCCTGCTTTTGCGATTGTAGAGGTGGATCGTCGTGGGACTTCTTTTTATGGACTGGTCGGACAGGTGGTTACTGTGGTTTGTTTTTTTTTTTTTTTACAGGAGTCGTGGCGTCGCAGGAATGAGGGATAAAAAATTAAGAAAAACTGTGTTGTTTTTTATTTCAAAAAAGACTTTTTTCTTGCTTTGTTTTTTTTTTTAACATTTAAAAACTTTGGGATTAATAAGGGATCGGTGTCTTATTGAGCCTCTCCTTTTTAAACCGGGCTTATTGCCCACGTGCAATCAAGGTGACATTAACCCCTTATTACCCCGCTTGCCACCGCTAAGGGCAAGTGGGAAGGCCGGGTAAAGTGCCACAATTGGCACTTTCTTTGATGCGCCAAATGTGGGGCTGCTGTAGCCTGGTATTATCAGGCTGTTGAGGGCCAAAATCCAGGGGCCTTGACAGTCTTTAATACCAGGCCGCAGCAGTCTGCATTTTACTTGGCTGGTTAACAAAATTAGGGGGGACCCACGCCGGTTTTTTTTTCGAGGGGATCCCTTTTTTTGTTAACCAGCCAAGCTAAGCAGACTGCTGTGGCCTGGTATTTCAGGTTTGGCAAGGTCCTTGGATATTGGACCCTTACCAGCCTGAAAACCAGGCCTCAGCGGTCTGCTTCATCGGGCTGGTTAACAAAAATGGGGGGGGCCCCACGCCAATTTTTTTCGAGGGGATCCCCTATTTTTGTTAATCAGCCAAGATATGCAGACTGCTGTGGCCTGGTATTATCAGGCTGGCAAGGTCCATGGATCTTGGCTCCTTAACAGCCTGAAAATCCAGGCCTCAGCGGTCTGCTTCATCGGCTGGTTAACAAAAATAGGGGGGACCCCACGCCAATTTTTTTCGAGGGGATCCCTATTTTTGTTAATCAGCCAAGATATGCAGACTGCTGTGGCCTGGTATTATCAGGCTGGCAAGGTCCATGGATCTTGGCTCCTTAACAGCCTGAAAATCCAGGCCTCAGCGGTCTGCTTCATCTGGCTGGTTAACAAAAATAGGGGGGACCCCACGCCATTTTTTTTTCGAAGGGAACCCCTATTTTTGTTAATCAGTTCCCTCTGACGTCACTGATTGTGTCCCTGGCTGACCTGAAGTGAAAGTGGAAAGCAATCAATTAAGCTTTCCACTTAAGGGCCCGTCTCACATAGCGATATCGCTACCGAGATCGCTGCTGAGTCACTAGTTTTGTGACGCAGCAGCGAGCTCACCAGCGATATCGCTGTGTGTGACATTCAGCGACGATCAGCCCCCCTGCCGGGTATCGCTGATCGTCGCTGAAATGTCAGGACCTTTTTTTGATCGCTGGTTTCCGCTGACAGGCACACATCGCTGCGTGTGACAGGCGGGGACCAGCGATCCGCTGGTAACCAAGGTACACACGGGTTTCCAGGCGCGGGGCTGTGCCTAGAAACCCGCTGTGTACCTTGGATACCAGCGCCCTGATGCAGGGAGCTGGTATCCAAGGTACACAGCGGGTTTCCAAGCGCTGCGCGGTGCCTGGAAACCCGCTGTGTACCTTGGTTACCAGCGGATCGCTGGTCTCCCGCCTGTCACACGCAGCGATGCGTGCCTGTCAGAGGGAAACCAGCGATCAAAAAAAGGTCCTGACATTTCTGCGACGATCAGCGATACCCGGCAGGGGGGCTGATCGTCGCTGAATGTCACACACAGCGATATCGCTGGTGAGCTCGCTGCTGCGTCACAAAACTAGTGACTCAGCAGCGATCTCGGTAGCGATATCGCTATGTGAGACGGGCCTTAAGCGATGTTACCCGCAGTGTCGCTGTCCCAGATCGCTGCCTGAGCTGCCTGTTTGGCAGCTCAGCAGCGATCATGTAGCGATACACCAGCGATCCTGACAAGTGCATATCGTTGTCGGGATCGCTGGTGTATCGTTATGTGACACCCAGCCTTTACTCTCCTGTCAGCAGGAGAGGAACTCATTCATTTGGGGTTTACTGTGAGGCTGCAGCATTAGCTGCGGTCCCTGCAGTAAACATTAACCTTTTGAAGGATTACACCGTGGGACCTGACTGTGCATGGGATAGGTAAGAATAATTTTGCTTTTTTATTTTATTTTATTACAGGAAATGGTTTTTTGCAGTAAAATAAAAGATGGTCAAAAACATGTGTCTTTATTTCATTAAAATGATTTTTAATTAAAGTGTGTGTGTTTTATTTTTATTTCATGCAATAGGATTAATAATTGATAGTTGTCTAATTGACAGCTCTCAATTATTAACCTGGCTTAAGGTCACCTTTCAATAGCAAGGTGGCTTTAACCCCATATTAACCCATTCGCCACCGCTACAGGGCAATGGGAATAGACGGGCAAAGTGCCAGAAAGGGCGAATCTAATTATAGATTTGTCTTTCCTGGGGTGTCTGGGGCAGATGTTAGTAGCCGGGGGGGGGCAAAAAATAATGGTCCCTCTCTGGGCTATTATTATCTGCCCCACTCACTGGCTTTGTCTGTCTGGTTGCGAAAATAGGGCGGGAGCCCACGCATTTTTTTTCAGCAATTTTACACCTCATAATATATATATACATGTCATTGAATTTGTGACACATATATATATATATTTATATTTGTAGTTCATACACTTCTACATAGTATAATAGCCGCTAATTCAATTGCCGGCTTTTGTGAAAATGCAGAACCCGACATGAAATGACACTTGGTGTACATAGGGTTAACCATGTCTTCATGTCCTTTGCTATCTAATTTGCACAAACAATTAATCAGCTATGTGTGCAAAATTTCACACCTGTAGGGGTTAATTAAAGGTGTAAATTCGTAGCAAAAAGTCCGTTTTTTTTACAACGAATTTACACCTTTAATTAACCCTACAGGTGTGAAATTTTGCACACATAGACTGATTTAATTGTTTGTGCAAATAGATAGCAAAGACATGAAAAGACATGGTTAACCCTATGTACACCAAGTGTCATTTCATGTCGGGTGCTTCTGTCTTTTCACTGAAGCCGGCTTTACCCGGCAATTGAATCAGAGGTATTTTACTATGTAGAAGTGTATAAACTACATATATGTATATATATATGTCACAATGACATGTTATATATATATATATTATATGTATTCTATGTGTGTATATTTGTGTTTACAAGGAAAGAAAGAGGTTTTTTTAGTTGCGATATTTGTTCCCATAGACTTACATGGGACTTCCGGTATGGGTATCGGGTTCGCCGTATTTTATGTATGGCGATCCACCCGTTTCCCCATCTTTGGATATGGAAAGTTCCCCATCGTTGTAATAACATTTCAGTTTGGTAGCCTGGGGATGGGGGGGGGAAGTGGGAAAAAAAGGGGAACAGTAAAGCACCACCCAAAACTCTCACCTTAAATACCTTGGGGAAAGGATTTGGGGCCCGCCCAAGGGTGGGAAAGGGCCCCATTTCCTACCATTTTTTCAAGGGGCTTTTTCACTCCCTCCCATTTTTATCGCTGGACCCTTTCTACCCTTTGCAAAAGCACGGGTTTTCATTACATCAGACTTAGGTTTTTTTGGTTTTTCTACACAACACCACTAAACGGAACCGAATGGCCCCCCAAGTTTTTGGGTTTGGGTTTAATTTGTTTATTCTGGGAATTTCTTACCTATTTTTTCTCGGGTTTTGGGATGGGTACGGGGGGGGGATTTTGTCTCCCCCTTCAAGAACCCCCAAATCCGGCCCTTTTTCCCCACGACTCATTGTCACTCCATCAGGGAGGGTTTTTTCACTTTTTCCCCTTTCGTTTTGAGGGGAAAAAAACCACGAAGATCTAGCAGGGGCCAAGGCAGGGCATTTTTTTTTGATTCTTTTGGGCCACTAAAAACCAGAGACATTTTGTCGGGGCTTGTCTGAGCTTAAAAGAACTTTGGGGTTGCACAAACCCCGCTCGGGGGGCTCCTTGTTTGCCAACAAAAAGATAGATAAAAATAGATAAAAAAATAGATAGTTTGATAAAAATAGATAGAATAGATAATAGAAATAACACCTCGGGATAATCGATATGCTGGCAATTGGGCAAGACAGCTCGAGTCTCCGAAACCCCCGGGTTTTATTAAATCCATGGGCGCCCCAACAGGGAAAGGGGGCCCGAGGGGGGAACTAAAAGGTATCTGGTTTGGGAAATTTAAACGCGCCCAAAATTTAAAGCACAATATCAAAATCCGTTCAATCACAAAGGGAACTACGAAGTTTAAAAAATAAAAATATTAAAAGTTTAAAAAAAGGTTCAAATCCCCCCCCTTTTGCCTCTTTTCAAAAAAAAAGCAATTTAAAAAAAAAAAAAAAAATTTGTTTTGCGATTCAAAAACCCTGAAAAAAAATTTAAAAAGAATTAATAGGGGTAACGCATAAGAGAAAAAAAATCAAAACTCATAACTTTTTTTTTTGGTCCCAACTTGCAATACGGGTGTCAAAACATCTTGTTTTCCCAAAATTTTATCAATAAAACCCCCCCTCAGACATAAAAAAAAACCATTTTTTTTAATTGAAATAAAGAACCTTTTTTTTTTGCATCTACAAACTCGTAAGATAGTGTGAGCAGAACTAAATTTGGGTCTATTGCTGGGGCCCCCCAAAATTGGGCCGGGTCCGACTCGAGAAACACCCCCAAAGAATCTAGGGAACCCAACTTTTTTTTGCGCCCCCCCGGGGGGCTTTTTGGGGTTTCAAAATTTCAAAATCTAGGGGAACTCTCAAAGAAAAGGGGAACTCGGGGGAAGCCCCGGGAAATTTTGACTCCGGGTCACTTTTGTGAACATGGGGCAAGGTTTCCACTTTACAGGGGCCCAAATAAAAACAACAAAAATGCAACCAAATGGATTTTCCGGAAATATTTAAGGGAAAAATTTTACCGGGAAAATTTAGAAGGGAAAAAAAAATAACTCCCAAAAAAAGTCCCCCACCCCCTTGGGTTTTCTTTGTAGGTTTTTGAGCTTTTTTCACTTTTTCATTTCTTTCAACCTACAAATCTTACGGGTTTTTCTTTAAAATAAAACAACCTTAGCTCATGGGATTACACATCATCAACACTCCTGTTTCATTTTAAGGAGGGGGCCGAAATCACAAACCTTTTTTATAGGTCATCACAATAAAATTCTTAAAAGGGGGCCCGCCCATCTTTTTGTTAGCTTATTTAAAAAATGGGCCCCATACTTTATTTTTCATGATGTGGGGCGCCAAAAATTTGGGGCCCCCCAAAAAACCCTTTTGGGGAAACGTAAAGGGGGCCTCATGAAAGAATTTCCCTTAGGAAATGGGCCCCCCTATAGGGGTTTTCCTTTTCATTGAAATTTAAGGGCCGCCTTTCCCCAAAGTTCACGCCCCCAAAACCCCCTTTTAAGCAAAATCTAGGGCCACATTAAAGCAAAGTTCCCCAAATTCTTATTTATTTTGGGATTCCATACGTTTTCCTATCATTAAATCAATCTCCCTCCCCCAAAGTAACGCACCCCCAAAACTCCTTTAACAAGGACTGGTGGGCCTGGGGGAAAACCAGGGCCCTTTTTCGGGAGAGTAATATTTATCCCCCTGGCTCCCCCCACATAAAACAATGCCCTTAGCACTCCGTTCCCGCTTTCCTCCCCATCCCCGGTTTTTGGGACTTCCTCCCAACACCAAAAAAAACAGTGCAAATTTCCAATTTAAAAGAACAAAGTTTACTTAATTTAATATCACACGTCCAATTAGTTACCGCATCAGCATAGGGGTTTACCCAACATGCTTTCCCTTTTCCCTTTCCCCCGGCCTTTTCCCACTTTGTCAAATGCCCCGGGGCGTCCGGGTTTTCCCGGGCACACGTTCCTTTTGTCCAGCTTTATACCTGTAGGATTCCCCCCCGTTTTTCCCCAAACAAAGGGATTTCCCCCAACTGCTTCAACACCCGGGCTGTTGGGATTCCCCCATGCGTACTTCTGGGCCCAACCCCCCGGCACTGGGGTTCCCCCCTTGAAGTTATGTGGGCCCCCTGTTCTGGGGAAAAAAGGCCCCCTGCGCTTTGGACCCCTGGGGCCACAATACAACCCCGGGAAATGCCTACTTACCCACAGTACCCCTCCGATTTTAAATATTTTCTACTTTTTCTAATTTCCCTTTTTGCCACTCCCCCAGGGCTAAAAATTAAACTTTCGTTTTCCTATCTATACATATACTTTCCAACAATTTACTTTAAACACAATTTTAAATTTTTGAATTTTTTAGATTATCAACAGTTAACCGGACGTTTTTTGGGGGCATAGGTCCCCAAAAACCCTTACACCCCTCACCCTTTTAAATAACATCCCCGACCATTAACCCTTTTTAAAAATTTTTAAACAAGAAAAACCCACAAGGGAGAAATTTTCCCAAAATTTTCTCCGGCTAAAAGGGGGTCCGGGACAACCCCCGCAGCCGCAGCAGTCCTTTTGCCCCAAGGCCATTAAATCCCGCCCCTCCGCCCGGAAAGATACTTTTTTTTAAAATGAACTCAACCTGTCCGTCAAGTCCTCACCCTTGGGGGGTTCCCCCCACCCCTTTTGGGGGAAATACGTCCTTTAAGAGCCTGTTGCTGCTTGCCAAAAAAAAGTTAAATTTAAGCTTTTTAAAAGCAGTCATTTAGGCCCCCAACCTTTTCGTTTTTTTCCAAAAAGCAAAAAAGAACCAAAAAAAATATTTACTTTTTTTAAAAATATCCCCAAAATAACAAAAAACTTTTAAAAATGCATGTCAATCCAATATGCCCCGGTGCTTTTAAAACTATCAAATTCCTCTTAAATCAGGGCTACACGAAATGGCAGATTTATCTTCATGTTTTAAAATGGGAGGGGATTTTACAAGCAAAATCTTAAGGGGTATATTACAAATTAAAAAAATAAATGTTCAAACAAGATATAAAAGCGACGGGTTTTGAAGCTTTACTAAAGGATTCATTTGAACCCTCAACCCATCAAGTTCCAGCTATTCACTTTTCCTATCCATCCATTTACTTTTTAACAAAATTTTTAGATTAAATTTTATTCACAGTTAAAAACAGAAACTGGGAAGTTTTGGGGGGCATGGGTAAACCGGGGCTCACTAGCATACCCACGTTTCCGAAAACGATCAGGACAGGGTTTACCTACTTTTCGTGCTGACTCCAAACACCTCGGGCACGTCATAAAAGTGACACTGGGGTAAACGCTTTCCCCGCTGTATGGATACCACCCCCTTGGGGGAGGGGGAACCCAAGGGACACATGGGGTTTCCACCTGGCTGCCTGAAACCCCTGTTACCTTTGGGTTTCCACTCCCCGCTCAGGGGGCCGGTATCCAGGACCAGGGGTTTCCACACTGGCCCCGCCTGTCACACCATATGCTGCCTGTCAGCGGGGGACCAGCTCAAAAAAAATTTCCGGCCTTGCGGACACGATACCCGGGAGGGGGGGGATCGCGCGAATGTCCCACACGATATCGCTGGGGGGCTCCTGCTGCCACAAATGTCCAGCGCGTCTCGCAGCGAGTACGGGGGAACGGGGGGTTCATCTCTGAACTCCCTTTCAGCCACATTAAGCAAAATTCTAATTTTTTTGGGACCCATACGTTTGCCACATTGAATAAAAGGGCCCGCCCGCCCCCCGTTACACGCACCCATACCCATTGGCAAGTACTGGTGGCCACTTAAAAGCAACCCTTATTTATCTGGGTTCTCCCCAAGGGTTTTCCCCTAGCTTTTAATCAAGGCTTCCCGCCCAAAATTCACGCCCCCAATAACCCACCGCCGCCCGGTGTAGGGTACCAAAGGGGGGGGGCCCCTTGCCACAAGCCAACACCCGGGGGGGGGTGACAGGGCCCGCCTCTCTTCACTGGGGCCTCTGATGGGGGCAGGGTTTTCGAGGGACTGCCAACCACCAGGGTTGGGCTGGCTGGGCTGTGACCACTTGGGGGGCCAAGGCTGAACACAGGGGGGCTGGACGGGTGAACAAGGCAGGTGGGACGGATAGACACAAAGGGAGGTGGGAGGGTGAGACACGGGGAGTGGCAGGGTAGACAAAGGGGGGGGGGCCATGGACACGGGAGGGGGCACTAACCAGGCGGGTGGACGGGTTTAAAACGGGGGGGGTGGCAGGTGAAACAGGGGACCTTGGGACGGAAGAGACACAGGGGACCCTGCACCAGCAAAACATAGGAACTACTATATATGAGGACAGGGAAGGGGCCTGTTTGCACAGAGGGGCCACACTGGTACAGACAAAAAGGGAAAAGGGGGTAAAAAACAGGGGGGAAGACGTTTTTAAAAGGAGGGGAATGCAAGGGGCAAAGGGGTGTAGAGCCCAAGGAAAACTGCGAGGGAAGCAAAGCAAACAAACCCCAAAATATTGGGGGGCTCACAAGAATTGCTGCACCAGGGGAAAGGGGGAGCAAACCCCAAGAAGGGGGAAAGCTCACAAGGATTCTGCAGCGACAGGAGGAGGGGAAACGGAACCGAAGAATCGGGGAAGGGGCGCAGCAAGAATTGCGCCTGCAGTACAACAGCAAACCTGGATGGGCAAAGGCGAGCGAGTACAGAAGACCCAACAAAACACGCGGGGAAAAAACCACAGACAAGAACCAAAGGGCAAAGGGAACAAGTTAACAATAAGACAAAACAAGGGCAGGGGCAAAGACACCGGGGCCAGGGTATACTGCCCTTGGGGGGGGGCAAAACAGGGGACAACAAAACAGAA